>PVHT020001751.1:17863108-17895592 GCA_004024745.2 Catagonus wagneri
CTTAATGCCTGTGGGAAATGAGAAATCGAAAGAACCAGTCCCTCAATTCAGTAATGGAGAAACCAATTAATAGCAACCTACCTTGTGATATTAGTTTTACTATACTTTCCAGAAAAGGAGATGAATGATTTTAAAATGTGTATGTTATTACTGGGAAATACATGATATGAAGGTACATGATATAGGAGATTCAGTGCTTTTTGTTATGTAATGAAGATTCTTTCCATTCAGTCCCTCTAACACACTTATTGGGATGTTTTCACCTTCTTTCCCCGCAGTTCCAGCAGACATCTGATCACGCGCTCTTCTCTTGCTCTGTGGTTGATGTCTTCGCTCAGCTTAATCAGAGCTTTGAGATTATTAAGAAACTGGAATGCCCCAATCCTGAAGCATTATCTCACTTAATGAGAAGATTTGCAAAGGTAGGTTGGATGAAACGAATCCTTTCTTCCCTAGGACTGTGGCATGTTATTATTTTCCTGCACAGAATCTGAAAAATGCTGTTTTGCAGCATCAGTCTTGTCTGACCACTCCTCCAATTTAATTTTCTAATTCTAATAGAAGTAGGCTGTTTCAGGTTTGTCAAACAGGACTTTCTTTTTTTTCCTTTCCTGTTTCTTAAGTACAAACTTATCTTTTAAAAATCTATTAATTATTCACATTAATGACTCCGTCATTTGTAAGTGATGAGACTGTCATAGATGGCCAAATTACTTTCCATTTCAGCTTTGTAGCTGAAAATAAAGTCTTGTAATTTCATACTCAATTTGCAAGTTCTATTTAGCAGTAGTACATTATAGTGCAATGAAAAGTATATTGGATTTGAAGTAATAAAAACTGAGTCCTAATTTCAAATCGGCCAATAACAGTAGTGTGAGCAGTTCCCTTCATTTTTATGAATTTAGTTTTCTTGGTTGACAAATTAATTTTGAGCAACCAGATTCCTCTTAAGACCTCTTCCTCCTATTAATGTCTAAAAAGTCTACACAGTGCTCACTACTTTGCTAAGAGGTTCAAGGGAAATATAAGAAAGAAAAGGTGCTATCTTTGCCCTTCAAATCTAAAAAAATGTACAAAAAATAATAAGCCCACATGACATGAACTAATTGGAAGATGGCGTGGAGAGGAACACAATTCAATCTCGGGCACTATGGGTTCCACAGTTGGGCAGAGGGAAAACTAATAAGAGCTCTAAAATAGACAGAGATTTCCTGGGAAAATGGGGCTCATTCAGCCTAAAAAGGTGAAGTTAGAAAAGTTTATAAGCCAGGGGAATAGCAGGAACAATGGAAGAGGTAAAGCTGAGCTTGAAATGTGAAAAGCAGGGAGAAACAATCCTCTGGTCAAAAAAATAAATAAATAAATCTGTTCTGGGAGAAGCAGCGGGGAAGTTTGGGAGAGTGAAAATGGGTCCAGGTCTTAAAGAGCTCTGCTCCTAGGTTGAGAAATTCAGACTTAATCTTTTGAGCAATTTAAGAAATAGTGAATATTTGGAAATTTCAGATCAGGTTAGTGATAGGACAGATGTAGGTGTGTAGGGCACAGACCTACAAATGGCCGAAAGGATAAGCCTGGCTCCATGAATGATGGCAGAGGTCTCGGCTGTTTTTATGACACTACTTACTCATTGCCAGACTTACATACTTTATTCACCTTTTTGATAGATGTAGTCATGAATAAACACGATCTCTGGCCTCAAAAAACTTGTAATGAGATGGCCAAACTTGTAAACAACTACAAAGAAGTCAAATGCTATAATCAGATTATCTCAGAGGTTAGAAAGTCTATATATATAATGTTAAAAAAATAAGGAAATGCCAAAACCAATTGAAATAGAATACGATTTAAGATATACTATTTGGCTAGGGGTACCATGAATAAAATACCACAGGAATTCCCGTTGTGGCACAGCGGAAACGAATCCGACTAGGAACCATGACGTTGTGGGTTCGATCCCTGGCCTAGCTCAGTGGGTCAAGGATCTGTAGTTGCCATGAGTTGTGGTGTAGGTTGCAGACTCGGCTCGGATCCCGCATTACTGTGGCTGTGGTGTAGGCCACTGGCAACAGCTCCGATTAGACCCCTAGCCTGGGAACCTCCATATGCTTCAGGAGCGGCCCTAAAAAGAAAAAGACAAAAAATAAATTAATTAAATTAAATACCACAGAATGATGGCATAAACAGTAAAAATTAACTTTCTCACAGTTCTGGAAAGTATAAAATCCAAGATCAAGGATCAGCAAGTTTGGTTTCTTTGGAGTCATCTCTCTTGGCTTCTTGCAGATGGCTGTCTTCTTACTGTGTCCTCACATGGTCTGTGTCCATACACCCCTGGTGTTTCTACGTGTGTCTAAATTTTATTTGCTTATAAAGACAACAGTAATATTCGATTAGGGCTAACACTGATGGCTGTATTTTACCTAACTCACTTTTTAAAGGCTCTGTCTCCAAATAATAGTGATATTCTGAGATATTGGGAGTTAGAGTCTCAACTGTTCATTTTGAGGGGACATGCTTCAGCTTATAAAGGATGTATGTATTTAACATTCTATTGCTTTTAACCACAGACACAAACACAAGGGAAGATTACTTCATTTGCATTAACACAAGAAGTCTAAATTTAAGGTCTTTATGAATGGAAGGCTTAAGCCTGACCCTGTCATAGGCTCTGGCTCTTAGAGAAGTCTAAGCCTGGCTCACTGACAGATGGATTAGGAAAGGGCTTCTTGTAGAAGACAGCAGCTTTATTAACTCTAGTAGGATAATTTATGCTGAGGCAGTAAGTAAACCAAGAAAGTGTATGATTTAACACAAAGGTTTACTTCCCGCTCACTCAAGTGGCACATATTGGTTGGATGACCCTACAGGGGAGCCTTTGTCAAAAATAAACAAAGCCAGATACTAGTTAAGTGGTAAGGATGGATTTTATAATTTTTTTTTTTTGTCTTTTTGCCTTTATGTAGAGCCGCACCCGCGGCATATGGAGGTTCCCAGGCTAGGGGTCTAACAGGAGCTGTAGCCGCCGGCCTTTGCCACAGCCACAGCAACGCGGGATCCGAGCCGCATCTGCAACCTTCACCACAGCTCACGGCAACGCCGGATCCTTAACCCACGGAGCAAGGCCAGGGATCGAACCCGCAACTTCATGGTTCTTAGTCGGATTCGTTAACCACTGAGCCACGAAGGGAACTCCCAGGGATGGATTTTAATCAGTAATAAACTGTTGCAATGGGGAAGAGTCCAGACTGAACTAGATTCAACTTTGATTTGTATAAAAGTCACTGGGCATTTTAGAGGGAGAATGTGGGAAGAGGGAGAGTGCAAGCAGGGGCTCCGTAGAGTCAGGGAAGTGAAACATTACAAAAAGCAGAAAGAGGGGCTTAGTCTATGGGAAACTCATCTGTATTTGCTCACTGCTGCTTATTGGAGTTAGGCTGGCACCCCTCCCCCCAACGGAGGCTGGAAGACAGGGGCCCTGTCTACACGTGTTGGCTGGAACAAATGGTAAATTTTTTGTCAATCTTGACCTTTCTCAGACAGGCACTTTAAAGGCAAGTGGGATCATCCAGGGGGTGTGGCTTTGAGCTGTTAGAAACTTTGCTACTGTTTTGTTAAAGTCTTTATAGGCCAAGGTTGAAGCCCTGTTGAGAAGAGGTCTTGGAGGAACTCGGGTAGAGTTTGGTAAAGAGAGTGTCATTGTTGTCCTCCACCATTCTGTGACTTAGCAGTGCTAGCTTGACAGACCTCACTGAAGAAAGAGCATGGAATTCATAGAGAGCTAATGGAATTACAGTTGGAAAGTTTGGCCCACATCGTAAAGAGTCTTAAAAAACAGATGAAGTGGCTAAACTTTTTTAGTAGAAAATAAGGAGCCAAAGAAGGCTTTTAGACCAGTTGTCAGCCTCAACCGTATTAAAGTATTTTTATCTGCCATGAAATATTTTGACTAGGTAGACTAAAGTAACCTCCCACTTTTAGAAATAATAACTAGAAATAATTTATTGGAACTTTCTGAGTAGTAACCTATTCCAGTTTCCCAATTCAACTGCAGTGAATTCTGCAAGAGAATTATTCTAAAAATTTCCTAAGTCTTTTCTTGACTAGCTGTGTTTTGGGTGACAGCCAAGAAAAGAATGAAATAGAGTCATTAGGGATAGTGTTTTAGAAAGTGTCACATGCTATTCCTGGAACTCTGAAGTGGAAGCAGGATCATATGAGAACTGAACAATCTCAGAGTTAATATATTTAATAACATATGATCATAATTGCATGTATTACAAAAGTAACTTGAATTCACTGTCAGAGTAGTCAGGTAGCATGTTATATAAGGAAGAGACATGGAAGTGTTGCAGGATTCTAGTGCAGGGAGACAGGACACTGAGACTTTTTGCCAGGAAGCAGCGTTTATTTGTGCTGGCACTGGATCAGAGATTCACATCCAGAGGCTGATCCCCGAACGCAGAGGGGATCTGTCTTATATGCTCGCCGTTGTTTTTTCTTTTACACTTTGGTCCCTTGGTCCCCCTTATAAGGTAACACACATTCTGTAAATTCTGGTTGGATGATCTATGCTGCAAAGTTGCACATGGATATGAAATATGTCATGCTGCGGCAGAGTTGTGCGTGTGCACACAGATGCTGATTGTGCACATTGCCTTCCCTTTGTTCTGGAAGGGCCCCTACCACAGAAGCACTGAGAGTAGAAGGAAAGCTGAACTGGGACTCTTTGACACAAGAAGAAAAGAATTAGGCCTCACCAGTCACTGAGGAAATATGAGCTTTTATGGGCACTGTAAAATAATTGCAGTGAAGTAAAGCACTTTTCATCTGTGGACATTCAGTACTCACTAGTTATTATCACAAAGAGATGAATTATCACAAAGAATGAAAAACTTTTTCTGATGAAGTAGAAATTGGCAATCTTAACTGAAAAATTGTTAGAATGATTTTGAAAATCATGAAAATAAAAATGGGATCCTGTGGTTAATATAATTAGCTATTTACTTCATAGTAACTTTAGATGACTGGAGTTTGTTTTATTCCATTGGATGTGACCATTGATGTCAAAAATCCTACCCTTAGGATTGGGATCCATGTATCAAAAGATATTAAATTCATATTATCTTTCTGGGACTTAGACTGATTTGAACCATCCCCTGGAGAGAAGACACACTGATGATATCTGGAGGCATCGTAGAGAAGTTAGCATTGTAAAATGGATCTTAATGGAATCCATTGTTTTCACTAAAGCCTATGTAAGACTCAGTGAGGCATCAAACAGATGCTTCAAATAGCAGATACATTCAGGAGCTATGATGAGGGGTAAGATAGGCACATGGGCAGTGAATTTTCCTCTGGCTGTATTGCTGCTCTTGATCAGTGTGGGTAGTTTTATTTAAAAAAGAGGAATATGGAGTTCCCATCATGGCTCAGAGGTTAACGAACCCAGCTACTATCCATGAAGACTCTGGTTTGATCCCTGGCCCCGCTCAGTGGGTGAAGGATCCAGTGTTGCCATGAGCTGTGGTATAGGTTGCAGATGCGGCTTGGATCCCAAGTTGCTGTGGCTATGACGTAGGCCAGTGGCTATAGCTCTGATTCAGCCCTTAGCCTGGGAACCTCCATATGCTCTGGGTGTGGCCCTAAAAAGAAAAAACAAAAAATTGATGTGTTGATATCTTCAGCACTGCTTAAAAGCAAACCAACAAATGTTAACTGACTCCTGGCTACAAGTTAGTGATACTATGGTGAATGAAACCCATATAGTCTCTGTTCTCTGGGAACCTAATCCTAATTTTAAAAAATAATGATGCTAATTAATTACCACTATGTGCTAATCACTTTACATATATTGTCTCACTTATTCTGTACAACAACCCCAAGAGATAGATACAACCATTTTTCTAACGATGAAACAAGCTCAGAAAGTTTAAGTAATTCAAACAAGAGTAGAAAGGGTATGAATGGAATACTTTCAACCACTATATGACCATTATACTACTTTCACAATCTGGTATCATCAGAAATCAATTGCTAAGTTGGAGAGCAGAATATCACCATTTATTTTTACCCTTTAGGCCAAATCCAGGCATCTGTAGATGACTCTGTCTTATGTTAAATGCATTAAAATACAGTGTATAAGGCAGTGAACTCACATTACTAATGTCACTTAGCAAATATTGCTGTCTACTTATCCTCTGTGTAGCTCTAATACTATAGAACTCCATGCATAAATTGTGACTGCAAAGATAGATTTGGACAAGTGTTCTTGTCTTCCAGATTATAAAAGGGCCCTAGAAGGACCTTCCAGTAGTATTGACAGAATATTTAGCCTTCTCCTACTAGTGTGGCGTCAGATCAGGAGACCATAGTGACTCTGATTAATTGATGGCCATGCCAACTCAGTAGTACCAGAAGTCAAATTGTGTGTCAAATCAAAGTGGATTGAGGCTGGGAGATATTTTGGTCATCCTATCTGATCTTTAAATACAGCAGAACCCTTTGCTTCACTGCCACAATCCTATTAGGATTTCATCTTACTTAATCTAGGGCTCTTTGAATATTAGTTTCCTTGCTGTTTATCTGTAAAAGAACTGTCTACACCTCGTGATGATCTTTTCATATAGATGGAACATAATGAAAGTGCCTCTCTTAGGCTATTTTTTGCCTGCCTCCTCCCCTATCGTCCAGGCCTGGCTATATTCCTCTTCCATCAACAAGTTCTCTCTGAAGGGTTACCTCCATCCTGCTGTGCACTAGTTGGAACAGTGGTTCTCAGATTTCAGCTTGCGTCACCTGAAGGCTTGTTAAAACATAAATTGCTGAGATCAGCCCCAAAATTGCTGACTCAGTTAATCTGGGATAGGATCAGAGAATTTATAGTCCCAACAAATTCCCAGGCGATGCTTTTGAAGCTGTCAGAGACATGTCTTAGGTAGACGTGTTATAACTAACTGCAGATGACCCTTGAACAACACAGGTTGGAACTGTGGGGATTCACAGCTTATCAGTAGTAAATAGTACAGTATGACGTGATCTGTGGTTGGTTGAGTCTGGGGTTATAGAAGTGTGAATATCAAAAGCTGTTTATAAATGGATTTTTGACTGTGTGGAGGGTTGGCACCCCCAGCTCTCTGGTTGTTTGAGATTCTATTGTGCTCACTAGTATTAATTAAAGAACTCATGTCTGATAGTGATTTTAGTTTGTTGAATAAATTAGAATGAAATTAAAGTTGTTCCTAAAATGTGCATGAACACTTGCATTCAGGTGTACTTTATATGCTCACAAAGAAATGAATATTATTATACCCAGTGTACCCACAACTTTTATGGGCACAAGGCCTTAAACTACATCGTTCGTGGCTAAGCCCTTTTCCTTAAATGCAACCTATCCTGACTTGCTAACCATTGGCATTTATAAGCTAGTAGGTGTGAGATCATAGGATCAGTTGTCTCCCAGCAGGAATTCAAGGGACAGGGTTTTCCTCTGAAGTAGAGGCAAGAATTAAGCCAGGGGATACCTTGAGAATAATCAGAATGAATATCTGGATTCCCCTGCTCAAAACAGGTCTTGAACAAGTGATAATCTGAGTTGCAACAAGCTCTTAAAGTCAGGCTCTTTTTGGTTTTTGTTTTTACAATATAGTGAAATGATTCCTGCAGTTTATACTGCCATAAGAACATGTAAATTGAGACTAGTGTTCATGTGTATGAGTAAATCAGAACTCACTAGGTAAGTTCCAGAGTCATTTTCGGTATTACGTCTAAAGTAAAATTTGAACAGCTGCTCTTGGAAGATACTTTAGTCTGATCCGCCACCTGTTTTCCTAGATTTATTGGTCTGCTGCTTGATAAGATATTATATTTTCCAAGGCCAATTTTCTATTTAAGTTGATGTGTATTATCACTTTACTTTGTACTTCCACAAAATATCAATTTTCTTTCTGCCTATTATCCCTAATTTCAGGTTTCCTGCTTTCATTGTGATTGTTAAAGTCTATAAAACAAGTTCATAGTCACATTTAGTGAATTCAGGTTTGTAAATTAAACATCTCTCCTTCAGCTTAGCTCTTTGGAGTGTCTCCGTAAGTTGATTTTGAGCCACAAGGAAAATTCAGATGAATATGTTATACAAAAAAAAAAAAAAAAATCTTTTTTGTCTTTGTTTTTCTATAAAAAGAGATGGTCTGTATCTAGTGATTGTTGCTTTCTCTCTTCTAAGAAAATCATGTCCATATTTAACTTATGATAATTCAAAATTCAAGCTATGTAAGGAACAGCAGTAGGATACAAACTCATCAATACCTATTTAACTAATTAAAATGTAACGAACAAAGTTTGTTCACTTTCACTTGCTTTGCATAATTAATGGAAGGAGAGGGCATCCTTAAGATCCAAAAGAGTTCCTTGATAGAGAAGGGAAATGTGGAGTTAGGATGAAAAAGACAGAAAGAGGAAATATCGGGTAATATTTTTAGCAAATATTGCATCAATAAGTAACTTACTAAATTAAAGGTAAATATACTGAGATAGTGTGATTGAACAAAAACTGAGGTCAAGGTTTTAAGAGGTGATCCTTGTTATCAGTAAGGCTCTTTATCATAGAAAAATACTGAAATATTCATTTCTAAGTGACCTATATGGGACTGTTCTGACCCTCCTCATAATCTCATAATGAGGCATTTAGAAACAATGCATGAAGTTGAAAAAATAAGCACCACAAGGAATTTTTGTCACAGTAGATTGTGTGCATGTTTGTGTGTGTGTATGTGTGTGTTGGGGGATAGGAGTGATGGGAAATAGAAAGCCTGAAAGATGACCAAAGGATTGTGTCATTTATTTAGGAAAAGAAAAAAATCATTGGGGGGTATAACATAATAATTATACAAGCATAGAGGAGGTTACAACAAAGAGTATATCTTCTGAGTATTTAGATAATTTCAAAATAAAGAATTTTTTTGTGATGGTGCTAGTTGCATTAAAATGAAATGAATTCATGTGGAATATCCTCCAGATGTACTCAGAAATGTTACAAATTGTCATCTGAATATAATAGTTTAATCGGGATCCTTCTTTTGGCAAAAGTATAGATTTAATCGCTCTTTATGGCCTGCCTTCATCTGAAAAAGACATTTGAAAAGAGTGCCCAACTAACCTAACCTGTATTATATGTGTGTGAGTGTGTAGATAGATAGAGATATTGCTGTAGATGTCAATATAGGTATTTACTTACCTGGATATTTTCCACAATTTTTTTTTCCTAGACCATCAATAAAGTTCTGCTTCAGTATGCTGCAATTGTATCAAGCGATTTCAGTTCATATTGTGATAAGGAAAATGTGGTAAGTAAAAATGTCTCTAATTTCAAGCATTCCTCAGTCGAGAGCCACTTCTTCAAATTAATAAGTGAACAAAGGAATTTGTTATCTTTCTGTTTTCATATACCATGATAGGAAATGGGGATCTCAAGAGATTCTTTGAAAATTTCCTGGTAGTCCTGAACAGGTACAAAATAGAATTCAGAGGAACGTGGAGAGCACCTCAGTGCCAGCCAGCTTGTGGTTTTCCACAATGATAAGGAATATGACTCATATAAATAGTTGAAAACCCAAGTCATTGTAAACTCTGGAGCTGGGACCTAGCAGTTAGTATGTTGTTAAGTGTTGACATTGACTAGTGTAGTTTTGGCACAAATACCAAAATGAGTATAATTTAGCCTTTCAGTTTTCAAATAAACTGAAAAGGATGGTAAATGTAAGGAATGATGCTGATTTCTACCCTGAATTATTAACTTAACCTTCTATTTTGTGGATGATTGAGAAAATATTGATAAAATTCTTAAGCAGTATTTCGGCTTAATAAGAGGAATAAAGAGAAGCAAGAGAAACTAATTTGGAATATAATTTGTGTTATTTTATGGTGGAAGGTAAAATCTTTATTTTTTACCATATGTAATTTTAGGACAGATATATTGGTAACATTGCAGGACTTTTTATTGAAGTGTAGTTGATTTACAATGTGTTAGTTTAAGGTGCACAGCAAAGTGATTCAGCTTTATGTATATATTCAGCTTTATATACATATATATACACACACATCTATATAGTCTTTTTCAGATTCTTTTCCCTTTTAGGTTATTACCAAATATTGCATGTAGTTCTCTGTGCTACACAATAGATTCTTGTTTATTTTTTATAGAGTAGTTTGTATATATTAACCCAACCTCCTGATTTATCCCTCTTTCACTTCTTCTCTTTGGTGACCATAAGTTTGTTTTCTACATCTGTGACTCTTTTTCAGTCCTATAAATAAGTTCATCTGTATCTTTTTTTTTTTAAAGATTCAACATAGAAGCAGTATCATATTTGCCTTGCTTAAAAAAAAAAAACAATAAAAATATTTTAAAAGTCAGTACAAGATATTTCAAGATGAAAATGAGCGATTTTTTCCCCCTTCAAAAAATCAGTTCACTCTATCAGGCAAGTCTTAAACAGAATTCTTGGTGAACTCTCATTGCCCTCTTGCTGACAGTTCATTAAGATAAGTCAGTCCTAATGGTTCTTGAAGATCCTAGAAGACTCTTCTTTCCCTTAAATGAAAATGCTGCCAAGAATTTTATTAAAACTCCCAGATCTCTCAGCAGTGATTTCTAGTTGCCATTGATAATAAATACTCTTATAGGCAAGATAGGGTATTTATTTATTGAAAGCATCTGGTTATAATTAAATTATAATACATTTGAAAAGTATTATGTTGAAAATCAAAATGGTGCCAGATAATTTCAGAAAAGATTGTAATTTAATAGGATAGCCAAACTGAAGATTTTGAAATGTGTCTATGAATTATCAGAAAGGAAAAGTTGATTTAAAAGTCCCATGCAGACTTTTACTTTGTGTTAACATTCATAGTGTAATTTTTTAATGAGAACAAAACATGTCACTGTTTATTGTATTGTACTCTGTATTTTATTTATACTTTATACTTTTCAAAATCAAGTTTTAATGAAGAAAAAAATCCTTGAAATGTTACATCCCAGGAATTTACTTTTCCTTTCTCAGTGCTTTCCTAATATAGCTAATATCTTGACCAGTCTTAGACTCTCATTCGAATGCCAAGTATCATTTATTTTAGATTTTTCATGAAAGGATATCAGTTGGCTGCTTAGTTTATGCTTTGAGCTGAGATAAATTGAAGTGCTTTTGTATGTGTGTGTGCATATCACCATTGTTACAGATTTCTTTAAATATCAAGAACATTGAAACATTATTATTTTCTGTCTAGATATGGCAATATTCCTATTTCATCTGAAAATTGCACTGTAAATTTTTAAAGAGAGACATCTTCCAAGAGACGCCCATAACATTTGCTTTCCCATGGGTCAGGGTTAAAGATGACAGTTAAACAAAATGTCTGTCACAGAATATTTTTTTCTTCTGTAAATGTGGAATGGGTCACAAGTTTTTAAGCCATTTTTTCACACTCTACATTATAGGAAAGCAATATTACCTATATCAGAATTACTTAATTTTGTATACTTTATTATTATTTTTTTTGTCTTTTTGCCTTTTCTAGGGTCCCGCTCACGGCACATGGAGCTTCCCAGGCTAGGGGTCTAATTGGAGCTGTAGCCTCCAGCCTACGCCACAGCCACAGCAATGTGGGGTCTGAGCCACATCTGCAACCTGCACCACCAGCTCATGGCAACGCTGGATCCTTAACCCACTGAGCAAGGCCAGGAATCGAACCCACAACCTCATGGTTCCTAGTTGGATTCATTAACCACTGTGCCACGATGGGAACTCCTTATTTTGTATACTTTGAATAAATCTTTCTCAGCTCAGAAACATGCTTTGATAGAGTCTAAAAAATATAGCAAACTAGTGAATATAACAAAAAAGTAGCATATTCACAGATATAAAGAACAAACTAATGGTTACCACTAGGGAGATGAAAGGGGGTAGAGGCAACAGAGGTACAAACTATTATGTATAAAATAAGCTACAAGAATATATTGTGCAACATAGAGAATATAGCCAATATTATATGGTGTATTATATGACAACTATAAATGGAGTATAACCTTTAAAAATGAGAATAGATTGTACACCTATAACTTATGTGATATTGTATATCAACTACCCTTAAAAAGGAAAAGGACATAATTTGGTCATGTAGAAATGGCCATAGTTTGAACAGAACTAACTTTCACATTAATTACATTTTAGGTTCCTACCTTTGTTCCAGGTTTAGATCAATACATAATGACATTTTTATAGGAAAAGCTGAAATATGCAGATTAAAAGATTGCAAGTTAACTTGAAACATAGGTTATTTTATCTAACTAAACTCATCAACAAATGATGCTTCTGAATTATGTTAATGTTCCCTTTATTGTGGGTATTTTAATTTGTTTTTTTCATTTCCTAGAGAGGTGTTTAAAGTAAAAGCTGTTCCCCAGTTAGGTTTAAAGAAGATTTGTGTAATTTAATTCTCTTTAGTGATTTAATAAACTGATTCAGTAAAATTGAAATTGGAACATTTCAAGGTCAGAGAAGGTTTAATGAAAGAGGAAAGTCTCATACCTAATTTTAATCTCCCTCTGGATAACTGCATCTCTTTTTTCTATGGAGCCTTGATGGGGGTCAGTGGCAGTCCATGCCATGTGAGCCCACGTGTCTATGTTCCTTTTGTTTCTTAGCGGCTCTTTTCTGCTGGAAATGGTCATATTAAGAAGGCTTGCAGGTTACTTTAATTTCTAAGGTGGGGACTAAAGTACAGTTACATGTGTCAAAAAAGAGAAGCTTGAATGTTAATTTCAAATAATCATAAAAGCATCTACCCAGCATACTTAGACCCATGGGAAGCATAGTGATAAAGCCTTTATCCCTACTGTCTTCCTGCTTCTCATTGAGCCATGCTCTTCCTGAGTTCTTACTCCTCTGCAATGCAAAAAAAAAAAAAAGTGACCTATTCCTTACTCTGTAGCAAGCGAAGGTCTGTAGGTTCAGTTTGGTCAAGATGCTAAAACCTTCAAAGTCATACACACTACAGAAAGACTGAGACTGAATACAGGGGATCTCAATCCCAACTGGTGTTTAGAATCCTTTATAGAACATTGTGGTTCAGTGTACTGAACAGAATCTATAGGAGATAAACCTCTGTGTTAAAAAATAAATAAATAAAAGATAAATAAGTGCCTGGAATCAAGAGAATAGAAGTTTTTAATTGTTTTTGTAAATTGAAGTTAGGATATGGTCACGTTAAGAGTCAAGTAGAAAGTTTCTCAAAGGCCAATAATGTGGTTAAAACAATAATAAAATCTTTCCACCAGATGAGCACTAACATCTCTCTGATGTCCTGTACATCCTCTGCATGCCTCTCTCTGATTCATTATTGGTTCATTTCCTGGCACTTTGGAAGGCATATCCATTTTCCTTTCTTTCACTGTTTTTTTCCCCTGCTGGCTCTTCAGAATCAGTATGTAGCAAATAGTAAATTATTCTACAACTGTTCTGAATTCCATTTTCCAATTAAAAAGTAATTTGTACAATTCTAGGGACATACTTAGTCCTTTCACAAAGATTTACATCTTCATTTTATTGATCTACTTCTGACTCCTTGGAAATAAGTCAAGGAACATTTTGAAAGCAGGTATTGTAAGTGAGGCTCATACAGTGCTCTGTGAGTAAGAGAAGGCAGAAAAAGACATAGCAGCATGTACAGTGCATTTAAGGTCAAATGGTGAGATGGTCAAAAGCTATTCAGATATGAAGTTAAATAAAATAAATGTCAAGTGCTTGAGTAAAGGATACAATCAGGGAAAACAAAGGCCCTAACATGAAAGATGGATATGACTCAAATAGGCAGAGGTTCAAGGGAAGGGGCGACATGCTAAGCCACAGGCCAAGTCCGCCAAGCACAGGTGTTTGGTGGGGAATAAGTCTGTCGGATTTGAGAGTTCATCATAGTACAGTAGAGGGAGATGAGAAGAAGAACAGAGTTTAGAGCTATATAAGTAAGGGCCTTGAATGCCAACGTGTGGACTTTATCAGTAGCCAGAATTTATTAAAAGTTTTTGGGTTTCTTTTTTCTTTGCATTTTTGAAATTCAGATGGTGTTTTGGATTTTGAAATAGTGAACTGATAGAATTATTTAAACTAATTAAATCTTTAGAAGACTGAATTTGGTTTATTTCTAAGTATAAAATGCCACAGTGCTAAGAATAAAATAAACCTTCATAATAAGTTTCCAATGATTTTTTATCTAAGTATATTACTAAATTTAATTCCCCAAAGTGGTCATAATTTGGCACTTCCACTCCTAACCGTTAAAGAGTATAATCTGAAAATAGTATGATTATTTTATTTGCCAAATATAATAGGACTTCATGATAGTTGTATACTATGACATTGAAGGAAAACTCATTCAATAATTTAACATAAAAGGGATTTTCACTCTTTTTTGTTGTGTTTGCTTTATTTAAAGCCCTGTATATTGATGAACAATATTCAACAGTTGCGGGTTCAGCTGGAAAAAATGTTTGAATCCATGGGAGGAAAAGAGGTGGGTATGTTTTTAATGTCTGCATTTGCTAAATATCTACTTAGAGATCAAAAGCGGCAGATCTCTTTGCTATAAAAAGTGACATAATCCTGTTTTTTACATGGCCTATTTAAAGAACAGGAAGTGCTAACAATCTAACATACCATTAACATTACAACGAAGGTAACTATTATCTACAACGCAATATACTTAAGTAGATGCATTAGCAGTATGGCTAGGAGGAGGGAAATGCTCAATAGCCTTTGTAGTCTATCTAATCGTGTATACACAGTTAAATATATTTATGTATATGCTAATGATCTGTAAAGTTCCACAAATTGCAGATTTTTTTTTTAACCATACTACACTACACAGTGTCAACCTGATGTCGGTTTTCTTCTGCAATGTGCTTTGCAACACTAGTGGTTCTTGAGGTATTGGTGGTTTATTTTTCACATCTCAAAAATCTCTGTCCAAACTGTGTTGTGTTCTGTGTCTGTAATGTGTTGTGTCTTTGTCTAACATCTCTGACTTGCAATTCCATGAGCAGAAGAAGGAAGGAGAAAGATTCTTTTATGAGGTTTGTGATAGTAAGCATCTTATCCTTTACCTGGCTGTTTATCTTCCCAACCCAGAGACCATTGCACTTCCTCCTTGTTCTCATTTGCTTGTTTGGATCAGGCAGATGGTGAAATACTAGCTGTGCCCCAGCCTCCTGGCGCTGCCACAGTCTTGTATTTCACAAACGAACATGAGCATATCAGGAACCGAGGACTGGAGATGGTGCCCCCAGCGCAGGTCACACAGCTGAGGTTCTCCTACCATTAATTCCTCTGTAAAACAATCCCCAGGGTGGCTGGAATGAAGGGATATTTCTGTATAAAGTTTTACTTACTGCTTATTATTGTGATAAACATATGAGACACGTGTAAAGTGAGGGTTGATTTCAATGCAAAGATCCTATTCATTTCTAAATTGATAAGGCTGAAAATGCCTCAGTTAAGAAGGGGCTTCTTCACATGTGGTGTTTCTATTAACCCTAAAGAGACCTTTATACATCCCCCACCACCAATATCTTTTTCATTATTCTGGAGCCTCAGTTTTTTGAAAAATGAACTTGCTATTTAGCATCCTACAAAGGAGAAGCACCAGGATACATGTATGTGAAGGTGAAAAACTTTTAAAACAAACTTTTATGAGCTGCTCTGCCCCTGTTGTCTCAGTCTAGTTTGTATAAGACTTCATTCCCCAAAACGCGTTAATGTTTTTTGCAAGGTTTGAGGGCATCTGTCTCATTTTTAGAATTCTTTTGCTGAACGAGGTGAGCACAAGCAATTGCGAATCCTAACTGGAGATTGCATTTTGAATTTTCCTGATGTTTTATATTCAGACTTTAGCCCTCTTACTGTTTTGAAAAGTAGTGAGGAAATGACTGATTTCTTGAGGGAAATTCTATCTCCTTTTAGTGAATTTTCAAGACCACAAATCATTCGAGGACAGAGTTATATTTAAAATGCCACATTTCCAGGAGTTCCCGTTGTGGCTCATTGGCAACAAACCCAACTGTTATCCATGAGGATGTGGGTTCGATTCCTGGTCTTGCTCAGTGGGTTAAGGATCCAGTGTTGCCGTGAGCTGCGGTGTAGGTCACAGAAGGAGCTCGGATCCCGTGTTGCTGTGACTGTGGCGTAGGCCAGCAGCTGTAGCTCCGATTAGACCTCTAGTCTGAGAACTTTCATTTGGCATAGGTCTGGCCCTAAAGAGTAAACAAAAATAAATAAATAAAATGCCACATTTTCAGAAATCTCTCCTAATATTGTGACTCTGTCATTACTATTCAATGGCTGAACTCTAATGTGAGTGATACCTTGCTGAGATGAATGTTCTCCAAATTATTCCTATTTTTAAGGAAACTATATCGGCCAAGCCACCAGGTAACCAAAATTGATTCCTTGTTTCAGATAAAATTGGCAATTTGAAATATACAGGTTTCACATGATAAATTGAGTTGCAAATCTATGGCTGCATCATAGAAGTCTTCTTTCTGGAGAAAATGGTGGAAGAGAGAAAAATTGAGCTGGGTGCCCTCTCCCTTTATGATTCTTGCAATGTCAGTTGCTAACCTCCTCATACATAATTTAAAGGGAAAATCCAATTAAATACATGAAATGAATGTCTGGCTTCAAAACTGGAATTTGTTAGAGGGATAGCATTGACTCTAGCTCCTTTCTTTTCCCACATTTAACTGTTTTTTTTTCAATCCCTTCCCTCCCTCCCTTAACCTTCTTTCTGTGTTCTCCTGTCTCCCTTACTATGCATAGTTTCTTTTTTCTGTTCCATTTTCATCTTATCTTCTGTCACTAAGAAAAAGCTTTAGGCAGGCTTTGTCAGCACTGCAGAGGGGTTAAAGAAATGACAGGAGGAAGCTTGACTTGAACCCATGTCTGAGTGCAATAGGCAGTCTTCTAGACAGAAATAATTATTAATACAGAATGATGTTAGAGTTCCTGATTACTATACTCAGCCTCTCCAGAATCTCAAAACAATAGGCAGTCTTTCTATTCCAGTTATCTATAATGCAGTATCTAAAAGGATTCCTTAACTTGGGGTTTTTATAAAGGCGAGAAGGGGTTTTATTTAGAATGACAGAATTCACCCTTTGATACAAAAAGTATATACAGCACTTATCATTGGCGTGTTTAATGGAGTTTAATGATAGTACAATGGGTTTGTACTATTGCCGATTCCCAGTTATTTCCTCACAGTGGAACTGGTTATAAAACTTTGACTGCTGTTGCTAAGGGAAGTTTTCTAATCTAGATTTTATCCTTCTTCTAGGAGTTTCTTATAAATTGTGCCCCACCATCTGTACTAGGATGCGCACTTCTTGCTATAGAAATCTAATTAGCAAATGATCGCTTGTGCATTTGCTCAAAATAGTTTTTGATGCCATGTGGCCATTAATCGGCTTCTAATAACAGCGTGGCTTGCCTCTGAGACCATCTGCAAAGTGCTGGCCGCTTGCAGGACTGGTTGCATGACGCTGCAGCTCTTTCCTGCTTTGACCCTACCACTGTTGGGGCAGCTGCTCTCTCTTCACAGGATAAATTTCTTTTCCCTTTGGAAACAGAAAGCATGTTTAAAACCCTTTTTATTCGCTCTCTGTGTGGAGTCCAAGATGGAAACTTTGCCTCACACAGTGTCGATCTGGGGGGTGATGCTGCTGACAGAAGCTCCAAAAACAGGCACTGGAACAGTCCCTGTTAACAACTGCACACACAAGAGTCCATGGGCTGAGCAGGCACCTTCTTTTCCAATGCCCTGTATAGAAAAAATAATCAAAAGAGAAAAGCAGATCACTAACTTTCTTCTTCCATAAAATATCTCCACAACCCACTTCCCTTCGTATAAATTAAGAGCATGTTTTCGATTAACAGCTCTCCAATTACTCCAGAGAACAGCAATAATAATAATGTCTCAAAAATCATAAAGCAAAAGTAACCTTTAGGAATGAGGCCCAGGGTCTGTTTTTTAGAGAGCATAATTGGTGATTTTTTTTTAATGTTCATACAGTGTGGGGAATCACTGTAGAGAACAGATTAAATTGTAGTGTGGAATGACTTGGGCCAGAAGTTAAATTATTTATACCACAATCCCTATATGGTGTTACTTCTCCCTTTGTAACATAGTAACAGCAAAATAATCATCAGAATTTAACAATTTTCATTTATTGGTTAATGAGTGCTTTATTGTCCTATAATAGCACAGATAGCTTAAAAGTAAAATAGACATATTTTGGTTTATATCATTGCAATAGCTTAATTATTTCATGAGTGTAACTTAGCACACATCAATTGCAAATAAATACCTAGCCTATATGCATACTTTTTTTTTTCTTAAAAACGTTGCTCCAAACTACAGAGGGGACTTAGTGATATTAATTTGGTCTACAGTCTAATTTGTACAAGTACATGAAAAAGAAAATCAGATAATCCAACATTTAATTTATTTTCAGGAAGCTATAAGATAGTTTATGAACTTGCATTGTAGTAATTGATTTAGAAGAATCATGACCATGTTGTGGAAACAGAAGCATTACTCTGTCACTATATTGTGTTGTTACAATCATCTCAAATGGCAGAATCTATAACTATCATAGGTCTGCTATCCTATTGACTGTGCTCCAAATTCTAGCAGTTAGCCAGTATTAAGTCATATTAGGGAGGTTCAGGGGTAAGCATTTGCTTAGCTAAATTTTCTCATTCTGACTGCAGAGTAGACCAAATAGGTACAATAGTAATGCTATTTTTGTTGATATTTCTCAGGAGGATTGAAGTTCTTGATTTATCTCACTGTGGTCAACTTTCCTGAACAGGGCCGATTAATGAGGAATATAATGCCAGCTATCCTAAAGAGGCACATATTTTACTGAGCAACTTAATTATTTTGTTTGCGAGATGCATATCTATATTGCCTTTCATTTTTTAATAATGAATTTGATGTGTCAGTTAGAAACTGGATCTGACCGCCCCAAAGCAAATACATGTAGCTGATCAAAATTCATTGTAAAACTTACTAGCCCTGCGGACTCAGTCTTCGCTAAGCAGCCCCTGACTGGAGAGGACAGAAATTAACTTTTGTTGTATTCTTCTTGACATTTATTATGCCAAGTAGAATAGTATTGGGCCTGTATGTATTCTACAGGCCCAATTCCTGTTGGGCTACAGGAATTGAAGGTCACAGCTGTAAAAGAAATAACAGTTCATGCCAGTAGTTTTTGAACTTCAGCATGTATGAGAACCATCTGGAGATCTGATTGAAACACACATTGCTAAACCCCATCACAGATTATTTGATTCAGTGGGTCTGGAATTGGGCCCCATGTTTTGCATTTCTAACAAATCCCCACATGATGCCTCATTTTGGAATTACTGGTCTTTGCTTTTAGATCAGCAACCAGATAATTAAGAAATGGCTAGAATATCCCTTTGCCTCATCTGATCATGACTTCTAGCCCACCTACTTAATGTGTTTTGAATTTTTTTTTTTGCTTATTTTTTGTTCTTTTTAGGGCCACACCCACAGCATATGGAGGTTCCCAGGCTAGGGGTTGAACTAGAGCTGCAGCTGCTGGCCTACGCCACAGCCATAGCAATGCCAGATCCGAGTCCGGTCTGCAACCTACAGCACACACAGCTCATGGCAATGCTGGATCCTTAATCCACTGATTGAGGCCAGGGATGGAACCTGCTTCTTCATGGATACTAGCTGTGTTCATTACTGCTGAGCCATGATGGGACCTTCCTGTGTTTTGAATCTTAAGGACACGTCAGCTTTAATGTGTTTGAATGGACCTTGAGACAGCATGCAATTGCACAGGGAAGTATTTGCATTAAAGAATATAATAATCCCAAAATATAGGTGGCTAATTTGCAGCCTTATGTAAATATCCAGCATTTTTAACCCTTTGGACTTCATACTTACATTTTATATATAATCTTATTCAAAGAGATGTTATGGTTGTAAAGAGGCTAAGTTTTATGTTCAGATTTTTGATCCGTCTCGTCCTTTCTTGATGTAAATAGAGTTATAACTCACTAGTTAATGCATCAATGAAAAGCAATCTACTATTTTTACCTTTTTGCCAGAAATACAAGATAAATTATATAAAGTAAAATTGTTAAAGTTTGTATTAGGTGTCATTAGATAATAAATTAGATAATTCAAACCAGGTTGTGCCTTCTTATGTTCTAAAATTGTGCCTAAAGTAGTTTGCAAAGTTCGTCCCATTTAATTAAACTGTCTACTGGTGCCTACCTTGTATTTTCTGCAGGAGATAAGCAGTTGAGATAGGAAATTAAAACAAAAAAATTAAATTCTCTACCCTCAAGGAGTTCGTAAGTAGAAAACCTTGTAAAACAATCCTTAGATCACAGTACCCTTTTAGGCCCAGTGAAAGTGGTATTGATCAGGCAAATGTCCCCTGTCCTGCTTGGACAACTTTAAATACCTCTGCCTCAAGGAAGACCAGATTAGAGCATGCTAAACATGAAGACAGAATTTACTCTTTCACTAATCCATTCAACACATTATTGATTCTCTGAACACCTATTGTAAACTGTAAATTTTGCTACACATCAATAGTTACTAAGATAGGCCCCACCCTCAAAGAGTTTTGAATATATTAGGGAAGTCAGGACAATTAAAGAGGTAAAGTTTATTGGGGGCACCCCCACACACACACTGATTTCTAAACTTGAAAGTATGTTTCAAATTAGAGTTGTAATTGTGATATATTATCCAGCAGTTAAGTCAAAGAATAAAATCAAACCTCTAGCCTCTTACTGTGTAAATAAAGCTCAAAGGTGAGATGTATTTAGTTGAATTCAGTAAAAGTAAGCAGTTTTAGTTTTTCAGTTTTAGGCGGCAGATAACAAAGAGGATGGATGCTTGAAGTGCTGGCCTCTTCTTTTGGCAGCATGAAGAGACCTCCTGGCTTCTTTCTGCTCCTAACCATATCTGCAGTTAGAGTTAACAAATTGGTCTTAGTAGAAAATTAAGGGAATAATGAGGACCAAAAGGAAAAATTGCCTTGAGACAATTTGATAAATATGATTAAGGAACTAGCACTACTATCCCATCAAGTTCAGCTCACAGCTAAGCTTGTAATATTAGGAAAAGGTGCTCCCACAAGGGTCGAGAGGTTTCTGGGCAGGGGATCCATGTCAAAATGAAAGGCAGACCCAGACAGGTACTCGTTATTAACCTTTCCCCGAGAGCGTTCCCCCGAGATCACAGTCATTCCCGGACTACCATGCATCTTTTTAACCTAACCTTTCTCTAAACCTTAAGAAAACTTCAGGAGATAGAACACAAGTCACAGTGGAGGGAGAGAAATAGAGTTCTACTTTAACTGCCATTTCTACAATAGACCAATTTTATAGTCCTGTTGTGGGTACCCTCCTTTGTTTATGCCTGCCTTGACAAACCATAAATCAATGCAGAAACCAGTAAAACCGGTTTCTTTAACCCAGCCAATCCTCTGTCTTCTCCCATTTGGCAGAATGGCCCTCAAGGCACCTCCTGCAGGTGGCTGAGGGAATTCTGTCCCCAACACCGGATGTTCAACGGGTACTCAGTTTGACTGAACTATTCACACTGTTGAACAGGGCACAGATTCAGTAATACGAACAGCTGAATGGGAAAGTCAGAGTAAGACAGGGCAAAAAGGCAGTTTTTATAGAATAAATTTTATGTCTCATTTCTTCTATTCCTGACTTATCCCTACTCCACCCCATTTCATAGTTAATCAGCCAATAGATGGACCTAGTGAGCCCAAAGTTCCTTCCCAGTGAAGTTATTATACTTGTTTTTCCTTTTTTTATGACTATTTTCAGATGAGAATTTCCTAAAAGAACATGTTTTCTTAGATCACTGATTTTCAGTTTTCACGTGGCTCCAGAATGTGACATCTAGCCCTTGATTTTCCCCATCTATAAGAAAAAGTGAATTGAGCAATAGGATTTCTGAAGTTCATTCTAGTCTTAAAAATATGTGCTTATAAGGACAAGAACCTTGTTGGCAATCCATAGAGTATAGGATTAGTATATGTGTTGTAGGTGAAAAGGAAAAAAAAATGTTTAAAAGAATCTCATGCCACTCAAAAGACCTGAGGGTATTTTTTTTAAGTTCAGGTAAATATAAATAGAAAAATTGATAATTTGCCATATATTCACTAACTTAAAACTACATTGAGTGAAATATAAAGATAAGGCATTTTTCCCTCAGGTGTCTAGTCTGAAGAACCTTACTTAACACATCTCAGGCATTTGGTTGATCTGAAGCACAATGACAGCTGGATTTACTGCCTACTCTCTTTAATTAGGATGAGAGACAGCTACTGATGTTCTTCCAGTTTTTCAAACCAAGAAGTTAGAAGCATGAATTTATGTAACTTTAGCATAACAGTTTGTGCACATCTGAATGACATAAAAAATGTCACAGTCTATGAAAATGATCTTATAAGTTCTTGGGAAGGTTCTCTCATAGAGGAATAATAATAAAAACTAAAGACAGGGTTGCATTGGTAGATCTGGGGCATATTTTTTTTTACAATAGAGAGGACAATGTGTTCTTTTATTTCTGACAACATACCATAGAGTATCCATGCTGAGTGCTGTATCTCTACCAAATGACTTAGAGCTTTTCAAGGAGAGTAATTTTCTCCTGGATTCACTAGGGAATTTTCCATCATTTCACGATAATCTGTTTTAAGTTGAGCTAAGTACTGTAGGCTGGATAAATTCTGATCAAATAGAAGCATCAGAAAGAAGAGATTTTCCAAAATAAAAGAAATAGCAAGAGCCCAGATAAGAATGTAAGAAATTGTTTGAAGCACTTCCTTGGCTGAAAGCCAGCGAGAGAGTTCAGCAGGTATCATAGTCAGATATAGGCTTTATAAAAAAATTCTAGGAACATTTAGGAAGATGGAATAGAAGTGGGAACAGCATATAAGAACACAACTAGAACATGATTGTAGTATATTCTGGATGAGAAAAATTGTGCATCAGAAAATGAAGAGGATAGGATAGACAGAGAAAACTTTTCATTAATATTATCAATCATATTCAATATCAAAGAAGGCAGAGAGGAATTGAAAATGCCTTTCAAAGTTCTTCCATAAACAATTTCATGCTATCAAATAAATCAGAGACAATAACATAAATTAAGGATAGTCAGGTAATAAGTTCACATTTTAATAGGTTGAGCTTGATGTCATCAAAGTGGAAAAGGCTAACATGCAGGTGAGAATTTAGACCTGGGGCTCAGGCATCCTGTTCAAGCTGTAGGTTACGATTCCAAGGTCTTTAGCACAGTGTTGAAGTCATAGGCATAAGTGTGATTGCTCAAGAAGGGAATATAAAGTGAAAAACAGAGGACAATTATTGAAGGACATTAATATCAAAGAAATATTCAAAGGACCAAAGAGATATATAAATCATAGGCAGGAAAATTGGAGATCTAGGAGAAAGTAGTTTCTAGAGAATTAAGGAAATATAGAGCTTGAGAAAGAGTAAGCAACAGTATGAGTGCAGTCTGAGGAGGATAAAGTCTGTGGACTTAGCAAGTAAGAGATCATTGGTGCCCTGTATGTGTACATTTCAGTGGCATATCCAGAACAGAAACCACATTACAAAGGATCCATTAATATTTAAGAGATAAGAAGGCAACACATTTTACACTTATGTTGTAAGCAGTTGAAGGTAAAGAGAAGAAAAGATATTAGCTAGTTGTCAAGGAGAAGGTAGTTAAAATAAGTTTTTTTCTTTTATTATTTGTTCGACTTCTTAATAAATTGAGCAAGATTTATAGGATGGGTTAATAAAAATAGCAGTGGAAAACAATAACAATTGAAGATAGACAGGGATGTTTGATGTAACAAAATCTAAAAGAGGAAACTGAGAGCTCAAGTTGAGCAAAATTTACTTGGAAATGAAGCTTTCTTATTTATAGAAATAGCAACGTTTAAGTTTACTGAAGGGTTTTCTGCAAAAATATGGAAGAGGGGGTGAACTCCACCAGACTAATGACCAAATTTTGGACACTGTGACAATAAGGGCCCAGGGAGTGACTGGCCTTCCTAATTGACATTTCTTTAGATGAGCAAATAACAAACCTTAATGCTGATGAGCCCAATGTGAGGAAAGCAGCCTAGAGCTTGTAGAAAAGAGAAAGGAAATGAGATAGTAATTAACATTGTGGAGAAGGAATAAAATTCACACTAATGGTCCTTAACTTCTTCCATATGGAGTCTTTATTTTTCAAAGTTTATATTGAACTGTTTAAAGAGTTGAAATTCTACTTTCCAACCCAACAGATATATCTTTAGCAAGAGCTTGATGCTTGGTTTAACAATTACTGTTAGAAGAGGTTGAAATAATATATACTCCTTTTTAAGTTCCTTAGGGAAAGAATTTTGCTGGGAAAAAAATACATTGGGGGTATGGTAACCATATTTTTGGAACCGAACAGATATCACGACATAATCTGACATAGTCTGGCAGAGAGACAAAAACTTGTAATCAGGACTAACTTGGTAGCTCCAGAATCTGGTTGCTAAGGAATGAAAGACTTCAAATGCAAAAAGTAGTCTATTAATAGTCGATGCAAAGTGTCAGTCTACAGAGAAGGAGCTTTTGGATATCAGAATCCCTTTGAGAGAATCTTTTAATGCTTCTTGCTGCCCTTATCTCCTTCCTCAAGTATTTGGTAAATGCCTTGGCATGCCAGGACAGTTACCCCAGGTTAAGTTAGTAGGAGTTGAGTGGAAGAGATAGATTTATAGGAGAATAATCAGAAGAGAGTGTTGTATGGACACTAATAGTTAACATAGTTGGTGCAGATACTAGAGTCACCAACTGCATGGAGTGAGTGACATCTGGGGTCAGATCTGCAAAATCTGGGGAACAACCATCTATTCCCCAACACAGTTTACCAAGGAGTTGTGTGGGGGCTGAAGAAAACTGTGTGTGGGGGGGTCTTCTGTCATTCTCTATTCTTGAACATTTGTATCCAAGTGAAATTAGGTTAAAATTGGTCTTCCTTAAGACATTAGCAAGAACATGTGATTAAAAAAAAAAAATTCAGCTTCCATGGTTCCCTAGGGTTGGGGTGGACAATCCACATATGATTTCTTGGTGAAGGCTTGGGGAGTTAGGGCTTATTAGGCTAGTTGTGTTTAAATGCATATCAGTGTCAGGGATTTTTAAAAATAGGTAATACCTAATTTTTTTTTTGGGGGGGGGAGTCACTGCTTTAACAGCTAGTTATAGCTGAATGTAACTCTCAATTATGAAACATAGTGATATTGTAAGTTTCCAAAGGCTCGAGAAGTTTGTTAAGGTGGTCTGTGTGTGTGTGTGGAGGGGGGATAAATCTCTAATTACAGAGACAGAAGAAATAGAGTCCAGAAGAATCACATTGGCTCTAATAAAGAGGCAGAAATTAACCAATCCTGAAATCACCTGGATTGGAGTCCCAAGTGACATTGAGGACTGGCTTGATATAGCCAGTAAAGTCAGATGTCAAATGCAATCTGGGATTTCTATTACAATGTTTTTAGTAACATTCATGTAACCTAAAGCAGCCCAGCTGTTAAGGTGTGTTAATAATACTTCTTCCCAATAGTTCCTTAGTATTTGAAAATGTTTTTGGAAGATTGTAAAATTTTTGACTAGTGTATTCTATTAGAAGCACTTTTTAGTCCTGGGCCAGCTCCCAGGAGTCAAAGTGATTTGGGTCGTATGTGTCTTTGGTGTTCTTAGGTTCTCTTGTTTATACTAAGTCCTCCTCTAATTTGTTCTACTCCCCACATTAGCCTTCATCTTGTTTCCCTCTCTCCAAGTGATAGATCAGCTTGTGCAAGAGCTATAGGTATTAATGGTAGAAGACTGAATTTTTAAGGACTCAAAGGAAGATTGGCTTAAATTTTGAAGAAAAATTAAATTGCCCTTTACATGAATTTCTATCAGCTAGATAGAATACATCTATTATAAGTCACTCTATTTTGACAACTAGTTTGTAAAACTATAATTAACAAACATGATAACATTTTCAAAAATGCTGTTAAGGTTTACGCTGATCCCTTAATTATTATTACTGTTATTTGTCTTTTTAGGGCCACACCCACAGCATATGGACATTCCCAGGCTAGGGGTCGAATTGGAGCTGTAGCTTCCGGCCTACACCACAGCCAAAGCAACGTGGGATCCATGCCACATCTGCGACCTATACCACAGCTCATAGCAATGCTGGATCCTTAGCCCACTAAGCGAGGCCACGGAATCAAACCTATATCCTCATGGATGCTGGTCAGATTCGTTTCCTCTGAGCCATGACGGGAAGTCCCTCTTTTATTACTAAAAAAAATCCTGCCACTTTAATAGACTGATGTTTTACTTGTTTGTGTTTATTTATAGTATGTTATTTCTAATATTAGCTAATATTTTAGAACTAAAATCAGTTAAAAAGAATAATTGACTTTTACACTGTAAAAATAAGCATAAAAATGTTACCTTGATTTTATTATTATTTTTTTGCTCCCCCGAAAGGAAAATGACAAAAAAAAGTTGGAAATTTTTAATCTTGAACTCTGAGTTACAAATTGGCATCCAGGAAGAAAATTAGGCCTATCCAGAGAAATGCACTGGAGCAAGAGAACACACTGAGAAACACACTGGAGAGAAACACACTGGAGCAAGAGAACAATTGTTTATCTATTACATTTAATTCCACACTTGGAAAAACTTCTTTAAATAAAGCAGGCACCACACGATATCAAAAAATTAATATTTTACCAATTTTTTAAATGTTTAAAGGACCTATTTATAGGGCTATTAAAGGTGAAAATATATTTTCAGGATATATATATATATATATATATATATATATATATACCTCCATCCATCCATCTAACTAATGTAAAACCAGTATTCTAAGTTATTTTCTGGAGGTTATTTTGTCACGCCTTGTATCCCACTGCTGTAACCAACAAAAGGCATTGCTCTCTGGCTCTTATTTGTATGCATGCTATGCATTTCGATCATTTTTTCATATGTAAGAACTCTTCTGGTTTCATGAGAATTACCTAAATTTTGCATTTGATTTCAAACATTAAAAAAAAGAAAAAATATCCATATGCTATATTACTTGAAATTTACCTCATTATCAAAATGCTTCTAAGAGAAAAGAGGCATGCTTTCTCAGAACTCCAAAATATTGTTTATGGTTTCTTTACAGCTAGACACTGAAGCCAGTACTATTCTAAAAGAACTTCAAGTTAAACTCAACGGGGTTCTGGATGAACTCAGTGTCACTTATGGTGAAAGGTAAGTGGCCTAAGTAATTACTATCCAAATGTATTGGGTTCCAGTTAATGATGATCATTCCTTCAATCCTGTTTCACTCCTCTGACTGCCTAAATCTGTTTAACTTCAAAACTCAATCTAAGCATCACCTCCTATGGAATAGCTTCCATGACATTGCTTTTTTGGTGATGTCTTGTTATCTGCTCCCCACAACTTTCTGTATCCTTCAGCCAGGTAGCACTTACACCACTGTGCTCTAAGTTCCAGTTTACTTGCCTGTTTCCTTCTCTTTACTGTATGTTTCTTAAGGGCAGAAATTATCTCTTATTCCTATTTGCAATTCTAGTATTCAGACCTTAGCAACTGGCTTTTGAAAGAATAGAGGGAGGAAGGAAGGCAGGAAAAAAAATCTTCACATTCATAATGAGTATCAGTTGTGTTCATGCCATTACATATCAGTGTGGTTTCACTTCCAAAGAACTGAACTCTTAGCCCTATACCTGAATTCAGGTAGGATTCTAGGTTTTAGGCTTTGAAAATATTAACACAGTTAGCCCAAGGGAAACTATTGACATATCTATCGTTTTTTCTATTTTTTTTAAAGATTAACTTTTCTTGTCTTTGGTGTGGTTCTAAAGATTGAGAAGTTAATCCTAGGTAAACTTCACTTTGGTGTTATAGGAAAAAGCCATCGTCTTCATCGTATGTTAAAACAGATAGGAAAGCAAACACATCTGTGAATTCATAGAGATTTTTTTTTAAATATTGGTTCAATAAATGTTGACTTATTTTAAACTGTGTGTTCAGTTCTCAAATAAGACTGAAATTTACTGTTATGAATAGGGCTAGCGATCTCTTTGAATGCCACTCATCATGTATTGCGTTTTGGAAACATACATGCTTACCAAACAATAATGATAGTTTTGCCACTCTTAAATCAGTAAAACTAAAGTGGAAAAGATGCTGAAAGTATCAATTTTTCTCAAAGATAGGAATGAGGCAAAGTCAAGAAAAATACTGTGCTGAGCCAGATGCAGTTTTATTTTTTAAATTTTTATTACAGTATAGTTGTGATGACCCAGAGAGAGAGAGAGGTGTGTGCGTGTGTATTCTTTTTCTCATACTATCTTTCTTCATGGTCTGTCCCAAGAGACTGTATACAATAGGACCTCATTACTTACGCATTGTAAGTATAATAGTTTGTAGTCTTGATGTAATAAGCTTAGAGTCTGTTTGGTGTTGTTTGCCGTCTGCCTTCTGCTTGTTGTTGTTTGTTGACCCAGATGATTCTGCTGACTTGGCCTAAATGTTCATAAGCAACTTTGAAGGGTCTGCATATCAGGAGTTGGAGAAGCAGACATTGTCCTAGAGATCTGGGGACTCTTTGGCTCTGACCTGGGGGGACACTTGGAGTCTTACATTTCTTTAGTCTAGTTGTGAATTAATATGTGTTTAACAGAAAGACTGTTGATAGCAACAATGAAGTTTTTAGCAAAGTTAACGGGGAAAAGGGGGGTCACAAATAGTTAAGAGGTGTTCAGAACCTGAGGGGAAATAAGATGAATAAACAGAATAGAAAGTAGAGCGAAAATGGAAAAGGTATATTCAAATTACTTTCTGTAATATAGCCAAATCATTCTTCTAAACAAGTACTTTTTATTCTGTTTTGTTTTGTTTGAGAAAGGGCAATATTCAGGTTACAAAGCCTCAAATACTTATTAGGCTTGGAAAAACTCTGAGCAAACTTCAGTAATGAAATTCAAGCAATGCCCTTAGGAGGGCATTTGAAGTACTTTAGCCGTTAAGAAGTCGTCTATTTTAACCTAGATGTTGAAACTCCTGGTTACCCTGTATGCATTTCTTCATTATTTTTAAAATATAGCTCAAAGCAAGCTAGGATTATTGGAATAAACAGCCCACGTCATGCTTTCATTATAAAAAGACTAATTATTATATCCTCGTTGCCATGGATTTATTTCCCACACGGCCAACTTAGTCTACAACACACACACACAGGGTGGGTGGGAGGTCCAAAATGATCAGTGTGATCATGCTGTGTAGTCAAACAGGATAATTTTAGTCTGAATCTACTCTTCTTACAGTCTAAATTAATGGTCTAGAGTTTTAAAATGAAGTACATAATTAATTGCCCCCAATCCACTTTGTTGGCTGTTACTAAAACACACAATTAAATTATTCTACTACATGTAGTTGATAGGATGATTTTTTTCAGAAAAGTCAAGAGAGAGCCAAACCAGATAGCTGAAGCCCAGGTCCCTGGGATCCTGCCCCACTCACGGGGCACCTCCTGGGGACTGAAACTAAGGGATAGGACTTCAGTGAGATCTTAATGTTCTTAACATTTTCAAAACCTGTGCCTCTTCGGTTTCTTTTTACACACATATTTCGCCCTTTGGTTGGTTGGTTGGTTGGTTGGTTTATTACATTTCTTTTGCTGATATCTTTGGTGCCAGGGGTTGGCTGGATTGAGTCAACCAAAAATTCAGGAACATTTCATAGGAATTCTTCTGTGTGTGTTTGGCTTCTTGAGTACTCATAGAATCTGTCATTATTAACTGGAACTGCTGGTTAATAAAAACTTTTTGAATGTAAAATGCATAGGAAAAAAAGACTGTTTAGGGGAATTTACCAAAAAGTGATGGAGAACAAGATTTTCAGGTCAAAGGCAGGTATTGACTCACTCTGGATTAATACTAAGGGAGGATGCCATGATCTCTTATTCTCTGATAACCCTTCCTCTGTGTGCCTGATCCCTCAAACAGAACTGGCTTCTGGTGGATATTTAGTATATGGGTCTGCTCTAGGAAACTGCACATTTTTTGATCGTGTTATACCTTCTGCTCAGTCTGTCCTCTACACCAATACCCTGACATGAGAATCATTCCAAAGAAAGGTAGCTATTTCAAAGGTGATCAGTCAGTAGGATCACTGATCTCCAAGTGGTAAATCAACTAGTTCAAATTTTCCAACATCATTCATGTTTCTTTTCTATTGTCCCAAGTATCTACCCCCCCAACTAAATCCACCCGCCACCACCACCATCACCCCTTCCTCTATAGGCAGGCTAGAATATTTTTACAGTATAGATTTGAAAATAAAAGGCCTTACATGTACCATAAGAATAAAGAATTTTATATTTGTTCCTTGATGTATCCTCAGCACCTAGTAACTGAGACTGGCACACAGTAAGTATTAATTAAACCTTTTTAGATTGTGTGCATACATTAATAAGTATTTCGATAATTTTTATTTAATGAATAATGAAAGCATTATATGGTGAAGCTTACTAAACTTCTATATGAAATATGAGGAATTTATGCATTTGGATGGTTCTCAAATAACATGAACTGTGTAATCATTGTGTGTGGAGAAAGAAGAGGAATGGGACAAATTGTACTAAAATGAACTCCCCTTTTCTCATCAAAATTCCCATGATGTGATCATTTCCCAAACTTTTATTTATCCCCAGGCTCCTAAATGGCTTTTTTCTTGCCTACTACATGTGTATTATGAGGACTTTTTTTGTTGGATATGTGAAAGTAACAGACAGCATGGAGGGATGATGGGTTTGCGGAGATCTCCACTACTTAAATACCTTCTTATTTCTGCTGCTTAGGTAGGAATCATGCAAATTGATGTAGAGGATGCAAAAAATGAAAACAATAATGCTGAGAATTACTCTTCACAGACTTCAATTTTTAGAGTGGTAAGGCAGTAGGGAAGGGTTAATGGAGGATGGTCCATTGTACATTCAACCTGTATTTATTTTTTTCATTGCTTAATGAATTTTATTACAATTATAGGTGTAAAAAATCATCACAACTCAATTTGATAGCATTTCCGGCCCACAACCTCAGTGCATCCCCTCACCCCACAGACTGTCTTATTTGGAAACCAAAGGTTTTCCAAAGTCTGTGAGTAATTGTCTGTTCTGCAAAGAAGTTCATTGTGTCTTCTTAGTTTCCACATGTAAGCAGTAGCATTGGGTGTTGCTGTCTAATTGTCTGACTGGTTTCACTTCTCATGATAATTTCTAGGTCCATCCATGTTGCTATAAATGTTATTTCCTTCCTTTTAATGGCTGAGTAATATTCCATTGTGTGTAAGTACCATGTCTTCCCTATCCACTCCTCTGTCGATGGGCATTTAGGTTGTTTCCATGACCTGGCTATTGCATAGAGTGCTGCAATGAACACTGGAGTACATGTGTCTTTTCGAGTCATGGTTTCCTCTGGATAGATACCCAGGAGTGGGATTGCTGTATCCAATGGTAATTCTATTTTTAGTTTTCTGAGGAATCTCCATACTGTTTTCCACAGGGATTATACCAGTTTGCATTCCCACCCACAGTGTAATAGGGACCCTTTATCTCCACACCCTCTCCAGCACTTATTGTTTGTAGACTTTTTGATGATGGCCATTCTGGCTGGGGTAAGGTGATACCTCATAGTGGTTTTGATTTGCATTTCTCTAGTGAGGAGCGATGTTGAACATCTTTTCATGTGTTTATTTGCCATCTGCATGTCTTCTCTGGAGAATTGTCTCTTTAGATCTTCTGCCCATTTTTTGATGGGGTTGTTTGTTTTTTTGGTATTGAGCTATAGGACGTGTTTATAAATTTTGGAGATTAATCTTTGTCAATTGATTCATTTGCAAATATTTTCTCCCATTCTGTGGGTTGTCTTTTCATTTTGTTTAGGGTTTCCTTTGCTGTGCAGAAACTTTGAAGTTTAATAAAGTCCCATTTGTTTATTTTTGTTTTTATTGTCCTTACTCTGACAGGTGGATCTGAGAAGATGTTGCTATCATTTATGTCAGAGAGTTGTTGGACTGTTTTCCTCTAAGAGTTTTATAGTATCTGGTCTTATATCTAGGTCTTTAATCCATTTTGAGTTGATTTTTGTGCATGGTGTTAGGAAGTGTTCTAGTTTCATTTTTTTACATGTGGCTGTCCAGTTTTCCCAGCACCACTTATTGAAGTGGCTGTCTTTTCTCCAATGTGTATCCTTGCATCCTTTGTCTTAGATGAATTCACTGTAAATATGTGGGTTTACTT
>PVHT020001751.1:17914444-17927381 GCA_004024745.2 Catagonus wagneri
AATGCCCTTCCCCCACACAGGCCAAAGTCACCCCTGTTTTCCCAGCAGATCCTCCAAGATTTGTAGTCAGGTTCCACCCGTATTCCTATGGGGACTTTGCTTTGCCCTGGGACCCAGTGCACGTGAAAGTCTTTGTGCGCCCTTCAAGAATGAGGTCTCTGTTTCCCCCAGTCCTGTGGAGCTCCTGCACACAAGCCCCGCTGGCCTTCAATGCCCGATGCTCTGGGGGTTCTTTCTCCCTGTGCCAGATCCCCAGGCATGGGGATTTTTCATGGTGCTCAGAACTCTCTGTCCTGTAGCTGTGTTTCTGTGATACAGTTACTTTCCAGTCTGTGGGGCTTACCACTCGGTATGTATGGGGTTGCTTCTATTGTGTAATTGCCTTTCCTACCTCTTGATGTGGTCTCCTCTTTGTCTTCTGGAGCAGAATATCTTTTTTGGAAGTTTACAGTCCATTTGGTTGAAGGTTGCTCGGTATTTGGTTGTAGTTCTTTTGTTTTTTGGAAGAGAAGTTGAGCTCCAGTCCTTCTATTCCACCATCTTATTCCAATCTCCAGATCTAACTGTTCAGAAACAAAAAATAAGTACAATGAATAAACAATGTGCTGTAAATAATAATTTCCCATAAGAGTTAGTCAGTAGAAATTTCATTCGGGTTGGGCCTTTTTAAAGGCAAATAAGAGTTTGGATGTATGGAAATAGGGAATTATCATTCCCAGGTGAGGGAAAATAGCTGGATACATATTCATGTACTTATGAACAATTGTATGACAGGACATCTCTATAACCAGCCAGTATATATGGAATTTGAAAATTATCTAGTTAATTGTATCTGTGGTCAGCCAAGATAGATAGCTCAGCTTCAAAATATATGTTGTTCAAATTGCATTGTTAAGTTGGTTAACTTTGACTAAATTAAGGAAGCAATTGATAGATTTCCTATTTTCTCTTACTTAAAATGAATGATAGAGGCCAAAAGTCTTCAAGGTTGTTTTGAGACGATCCCCTTAAAAATCGTTTAATAGGAGTTCCCTTGTGGTGCAGCAGGTTAAGGATCTAGTGTTGTCACTGAAGTGGCTCAGATCACTGCTACGATCCGGGTTTTGATCCCTGGCCCAAGAATTTCCAAATGCCACAGGCACAGACAAAAAAAAAAAGGTGTTTTAAATACATAGCCTTTCTTTGTGCAGCATCCCTGTACACTCATGTTTCTTTATGCTTCATTTTCTGCTCCAAGAGCTCACTGCTCCATAAAACTAAAGCTATAAAGTCCATTTCCAGCTAAAAGGAATCCCATGTAGAGCTGCAAACATGTCGACAGTTTTTTTTTTCCTGTTGGTTCAGTTCCTGTTTAAACAGGGTTGTTTAGCATGCCAAGTACATGAGCTGACCATAAAAAGAGATCAGGTTTTAAACTCAGACCTTTTAAAAAAGGAAATTACACATCTGCTGCAAAATTGGCAGATTTGTTGGGTCTCAAATTATCCTAGGAATTTCTGTGAGGATAGGTTTTGCTGTTCTTCCATGACATATCACCTGGTTTCTACCCTTCATCCATATAGCAAAATCTGTCTACCAGGAAGCTTAGAAATACCACCTTTGACAATGGTCCCAAAACTGTTGGGGCTACAGAGTTCCACAGATATGCCTCAGGGCTCCCAACTCTCCTCTTCATCTCAGGAGGTCACTTTCCTGTATTTTTATGAATTTTTATAGATGAATTATTTACCTGAAAAATGCATTTCAGAAGTCTGTTTCTTTGCCTCTCATACATCACATGGTTTTACATCTTAATTTCTTAAATGTTAACATTATAAAGTCAATTCTGTCTCTCTCAGAACCAGAACCCATTTTATAATTTTGACTCCAAAAGTACAGATGTCTTAGCACTATAGGAACCCAAGAGGCTGCTCTGAAATATGATTCACTTCTGGCCCTTTGTGAAACAGGTGTGATTATCTCTTATTAAAGGAGGCTCAAAGAGCTCAGTATCACAATATATATGGTACATTACAGAAATATTTACATAGCGGTACCTTCTGGTACTGCTGGGCCTTCACACACAAGTGCATTGACTAAGGTCAGCATGGGACCTTGGACAACATACTGGATCTCAGCCATCACTTACTAGCTTCACTTTCTTACACAAGTTTCCTAACCTCCCTCAGCCTGTTTTTTATTTCTAAAATGGATATACTAGTCAATGAGAAGTATCTACAGAAGAGGATTCTAAACTAAAATGTTGTATAAATGCTAGATGCTGTTACCATCATGTCACCATGAGAAGAATTTGTAAGAAATACCTTAAGCCTAGTAAAGTGGATAAATTGGAAATAAAAAAAAAACCCTAAATTTAGAGAGAGAACAAATTGGTGGTTGCTGGAAATAGGCTCCAAATCTGCAAACTTCCAGTTATAAGATGTTTAAGCCCTGAGGATGTAATATACAGCACGTATAGAGTATAGCAACTATGGCTAACATTACTGTGTTAACTGTTTGAAAATTGCTAAGAATAGATCTTTTTTTTTTTTTGTCTTTTTGCCTTTATGTAGAGCCGCACCCGCGGCATATGGAGGTTCCCAGGCTAGGGGTCTAACAGGAGCTGTAGCTGCCAGCCTTCGCCACAGCCACAGCAACGCGGGATCCGAGCCGCGTCTGCAACCTTCACCACAGCTCACGGCAATGCCAGATCCTTAACCCACTGAGCAAGGCCAGGGATGGAACACGCAACCTCATGGTTCTTAGTCGGATTTGTTAACTACTGAGCCACGAAGGGAACTCCGCTAAGAATAGATCTTAAAAACTTACCACAATACAAAAAGTATAACTATGTGAGGTGATGGATGTTAACTGAACTTATCGTGGTGATCATTTCAGCATACATACATAACCATTACCTTGTGTAGCTCAAACTTACATAGTGTTGTCAATGTATCTCAATAAAGCCGGAAAATAAATAAGTTGGCAAATTTTGAATCTTGAGTGAAAGTATATGCATTTTTGCTGGGTTGTTATATCGGTCCAGGGCTAGGTAGTGATGAAAATGTGTTTCTTTGATGTTTGGCCTGTACCATGAACATTCAGCATGCAGTAATACAAGCCTGGAATGCAGATAAAAAAAAAAAACATGTACGTTGGGAGCCCTGATGTCAATTTGAGAAGCAATTTAAGAAATCCTCTTAATTAATTCTCTGTCAAACAGTGAATTATCTAATATGCAATATGATGAAATATTTTTGATATTACATTTTTTTCATAAATGAAATTTAGCATCTGAAAATTATAACGGCCTGTCCAGGTATTTGAATTTCAGTATGGAAAAATGTGAGTTTCTGATCAATAAAATGATACCTTGATAAGAGACTTATAAGTGGTTATTTTATTTCAGATTAAGTCTTTCAGCAAAAATCTGTGAGAAAACAGTCCTGAAGCGAGTATTGAAAGAGCTGTGGAAACTAGTTCTTATCAAAATAGAAAAACAAATTGTTCTCCCTCCTCTGACAGATCAAACAGTAAGTATTCAAACTAAAATATTTTAGTCATTATCTCAGGAACACATCTAATTTGTCTTTTGTTTAAGTAAATGGTTTTGATCCAGATGAAATAGTAATAAATTCATTTGGGGAAAAAGTGTTTGGTGTACAATGTCTTAGCAATGATCATTCCAGTGACATTTCCTTCTACAAATCAAATTTAAACAGTGGTACTCAATCCTCACACTTGCATGACATTTCAAACTTCATCTCTTGAAAAAAGAAATGTATCAAAGTTCATTGGATTATCTGGTCTACACATATAATTTTACTTTATTTTTTGGCCGCATCCACTGCATACGGAAGTTCCCAGGCCAAGGATCCAGTCTGAGCCACAGCTGCAGCTATGCCAGATCCTTAAACCACTGTGCCACAACAGAACCTCCTACACATATAATTTTTATTTAATTTTATTATGAACCCTGAGGTAAATAGATTTATGATAGAGTATTTCTGTTATGTTTCTTCCTGCAATTTCTAAAGCTTAAGAAAATAAATCCAACACTGCTATCTGCAGTGTTGGATTTATTTTTTCAGCTTTTCCTTTATTTTTTATCATGTTCCCACTTGCAGGTTAGTATAGATGACATCTTTTAGTACATTTGAAGAACATGATTGTATCATACACAGTGAAATATAAAAGAACCAGAAAGATCAATTGGCAGACAATGCTAAAGTGGATACACTGTTAAGCTGTCTCAATTCCCATGTCCTGAGCAAGGAAAGAAAGAACCCTAACAAGCACCTGCTGGGGAGTCACTTTTTTTTTTTCCTGTGATTGATGAAGACAAGTAAATAATGAGTAATTATAGATAAACTAAAATATGTATTGACAGCATTAATTATGCACATTCGGTCCATATTTTTCAGTGAAATTAGAAAAATATTTTCTTGTACAGTGTTCCAAGATGCAAAGATTCATATGTTTTTGTTGAATTACTGCCAGACAGTAAGTGTTAAATATAAATTCCTTTGAGTTTTGCTTTATGCCATGAGTGGTATAATCATTATAACCTACACAATTGGGTATCAAAATTACAGACAGAAACATGCATTCTTTTACAGTGCATAAGATGTTTCTATTACCACCAGTTACTTATTACTTAATTGGCCAACAGAGGAATGGCAATCTGGAAGTTGGGTTGCTTTATAAGTAAATTTTCCTAGGCGAGGGGAGAATATAACAGAAGGGCTATAAACTTCAGCAAGAAAGGAAAGAGCACTCAGTTTGTACATAGACAGGAGCCCTCTCATCCTCATTTTTAAAAAGATAAAAAAGAGGGGTCAGGCATACTTTGCATTAGGTCTTGTATCCTGAAAGATGTACCTTGCATGGCTTTCACATGACAGGCTACCTCCCCCTGTGCTCAGAGTTCCACTTCTATAGGCATTGTCTTCGCCCACATTTGTACTCTATTGTGCTGCTGTTCGTTTGGGTTTTATTTTTTTTAACATTTTTTTGAGGCAGCCAGCAGCCTTACTAAGTTACTGTTCATGCTGTCTCTCAAAGTAGCACTTAATGTTTTTGACAGTTCTTTGGTAACAAAATTGCATGGACTTTGTGCTGCCCCCTGCATTTTTCCCTATAAGCCCTACTATTTCTAATCCCCAATTTTATAGTTTTTTTAATACTAAACTTACATTATATAGCAGAAGTGCTATTTATAGCATTTTTCTCTTTTTTTTTTTCCACACCATGGCATGTAGAAGTTCCAGGGCCAGGGATCAAACCCATGCCACAGTAGTGACCCAAGCTGCTGCAGTAACAACACCAAATCTTTAAGTGCTGTGCCACAAGAGAACTCCTGAATTTCATTTTTTCATTTAAGGTGACCTCAATTTTTCAAACATTGAGAACTCCAAGAATGGAGATACATGCTCCAGGATTTTGTTTTGTTTTTAAGAAGACTATTACTTTAGAATAGCTGGTTTGTTCTTGTTTTGAAAACATTCTAGGCTACTAATTGGCATTCTTTTAGTGCTTCTGATGTTTATTCAGTGTTTTTCAGCTCTGCCCAGGGCCTTGGGCTGGGAAAAACCTCCAGCTGAGGGAGGAGTTAAGAGGTTAGGGCTCTGAGAGCTTGGGCAGTGTGTCAGAGGGACCAGCTCCACCTTCTTCAGCTTTGTATCTTGAAATTTTGCATAGACTTATTGGGGGGGCAGCGAGTGGAGTGAAGGTGTTACCTTCGCTAAAAATACATGAATAAAAGTTAAAGCACCCTGATATAATCCATATGCTACAAGAAACCAGGTACAGTAACGGTAACCCATCCAGTAACCTAGATGAAAACTTCCAGAAGTGGGATGCCTATGAGGACAGTTAGCTTGCCAGCAGTTCTTGATACTTTGATCAAGCTTGTAAAATAGACCAGTAAAAGGCATGTGGCATAAAAGCCACAAATCGAATAAGAAAAATAGAGCACACTGTCTATTGACCACATTGCTACTTTGATTGTAACTGAAGATCTTACAACTAAGTCTTCTCTTTCCTCTTCTCTGTGTCTCTAGGGCCCCCAGATGATTTTCATTGCAGCTAAAGATCTGGGACAGCTATCCAAACTTAAGGTAATAAGAATAAAGAAATTACTAGTTGTCTGTGAAAATTAATGTGCTAGCTCCTGCTCTGCAAGAAACCAGCCTCCTATTAGTAATGGTATCTAATCTGGTTGGACTGAATATGTGTGTCTGTAATCTCACAATCTGTTTATGAATAATTAGGTCAAAATGTAGGGGCCAAACTGTACTTTCGTCTTCTCTCCACCCTCCTCTGTGTTTCTCATATTTTCCAATTTGTAGGGCACCTGGGAATTTTTGACTTTGTGTTGAAACATTCAGCATTACTGCTGTTGGAGTAAGTTAGAGAACATGTTTTCTTTTATATACTAGACATGCTTTGTATGAAAAAAGGCAAAAGAATGCTTCACAGAAATCCAGGAAAATCTAGAACTAGGCCAGAAACCTCATGTGGGACAATAAACTCCTGCAAGCAGGCATTGAACTTGTCAGCATAATCAACCACATTATAACAAGGATTTGCTGAATAAATAACTCTACCCTTTATTATTACTTGACATTCACAAGCCTTTGCAGTTGCACAGGGAACCTCAGGTTTTCCCCCTCTAAAATAGTTAGCTTGACTGGTTAAAATACATATTGCAGTTTGGTGACTGCCTCTTTTCACTTAGCATAACATCCTCCTGGTTGAGTCATGTTGTAGCATATGGCAGGATTTCTTTCCTTTTAAAGACTGAATAATAATATTCTATTGTAAAGTTTTAGTATTTTCAGTTATGAATGGACCACATCTAGGCCAGCATTGTGACTGTTGTTGAAATATATGTTGTTTTTGTTCTGTTTCTACTTGTTAGAATATGGTGTAGCATGGAGATGGGGTTCCAGACACAGAACACTTTGGCTCAAATTTTATCTTAGGTGCTTCCAAATATGTGACATTGGCCAAGGTATTTAACCTTTCTAATTTTCAGAGCTGGCATATGGAAAATTCAGACCATGTTAAAACGTGGTTCACAGGATTGTTGTGAGGATAAATGGGATGATGCATACGTTATCTATGCATGGTAACTAAACAGAGTATGCCCCCTCCCATCATGGGAAGTTAATCTTGCTTCCTCCCTCTGCTAGCACCTAAGAGTTAGGTATCACTGGAATTGTTTTGTGTATCTAACACAGGGGAAGGATAATCCATCTGATGGCATAATTACTTACTGAGATTATATAGGTGCCCAGTAATTTCAATACCTTATGTCATCTACATTATCTGCTTCATCAGAAAAAAAAGTCAATAATCCCTTTAGAGGATATAGTCATCACATAAAACTCTTTGTCATAGTTATTCAGTGATGTTGATGGTTCAGAGGGAAAGTAGAAGGTATAGACCCAAATTATTGTTGGATCTTGGGTCTCCATCACTTTCTTTATTCTTATTACCTCCTGGAGATTTCTAGTCCCTGTTGTGAAAAAAAGCTGGATTTATACAGTGTTGATGTTTCTCATATCAAACATCAAAATGAGACAGTACAATGTCTTATTGCAAGAGAAACAGCCTCGGCCATGTGCCTAGCATCTGTGTGACACCAGGAAACATACTCCATCTCCCCCAGCTTTAGTTTCCTGAGTTGAATGTTATATCATCTATAACTGTTTCAGTTGCAAGTGATGGAAAGCCAGACTAACAAAAGCAAGGAAAGAATTTATTGCTCCATGAAATTTTATAGTCCTGGAATAACTCTGGTTTCCATCACTCCTTGATTAGGAACTCAAACAATGTTACAGAACCCAGTTACTATCTCTTGACTCTGTTCTTTTCTTGTTTGACTTAGCAAACCTCTTTTCCTGTTGGTAAGGTGGTTTTCTGCTTTTATCTAAATCTTTAGAACTTGAAATCTTGTAGAGCAGAACACCCACCGTGGAGTTCTCTTGTGGTGCAGTGGGTTAAGGATCCAGTATTGTCACTGCAGGGGCTTGGGTCTTTGCTATGACATGGGTTCAATCCCTGGCCCAAGAGTTTCCACATGCTGCAGGCATAGTCAAGAAAAAAAAAAAAAAAAAAAAAAAGGAACATCCACCTTGATGCAAAGAATTGCAACAAAGTCCACGGGCTGGCACCCTAGCATCAACTCTAATGGATTATTATCACCATGGCCAGGCCAGCCCCTGTGGCCTGGGAATGATATGCCATTTGGCTTAAGTCACAGGCCCACCCCAGAGTTGGGGTACAGTTATCTACATTTGAAATTTTACGAATGTTAAGTGGACTAGAGATTGGAAGTGGGCATATGCATGCTACTTGGGAAAAATCCGAGTCCACAGAAAGCATAAGACTTTAGGTACCTTTGTGGCCTCAAGATTACTTAAATTCAGTGAATTCTTTTCTTAAAATTTATTTTTTTAATTATTAAAGTACAGTTGATTGATGATGTTTCTTCAAGTTCTATTGTACAGCAAAGTGACCCAGTCACACATTTCCCTGTGCTGTACAGTATGGCCCCATTGCCCATCCATTCCAAACATAACAGTTTGCATCCAAAAAACTCCCAAAATACCCATCCATCCCACTCCTTCCCCTTTCCCCCATGGGAATCCCAAGTCTGCTCTCCTTGGCCTTGATCTGTTTGTTTTTAGACAGGATCATCTGTTCCATGTTTTATGTTCCACAAGTAAGTGATATCATATGGTATTTGTCTTTTTTCTTTGTGACTTATTTTGCTTAGTATGAAAGTCTCTAGTTCCATCCATGTTGCTGCAAATGGAATTAGTTTGTCTCTTTTTATGACTGAGTAATATTCCATTGTGTGTATGTACCACATCTTCTTAATCCATTAGTGGACATTTAGGTTGTTTCTATATCTTGGCAATTGCAAATATTGCCACTATGAACATAGGGGTGCATGTATCTTTTAAAGGAAAGTTTTGTCCAGAGATATGTCCAGCAGTGGAATTGCTGGATCATATAGTAGTTCTATGTTTAGTTTTCTGAGATACCTCCATACTGTTTTCTATTGTGGTTGTACCATCTTTACATTCCCACCAACAGTCGAGGAGAGGAGTGTACCTGTTTCTCCACACCCTCACCAGAATTTGTTTTTTGTTGACCTGTTAATGATGGCCATTCTGACTGGTGTGAGGTGGTACCTCGTTGTAGTTTTTATTTGCATTTCTCTAATAATTAGTGATATTTAGCATTTTTTATATGTCTATTGGCCATCTGTATGTCTTCTTTGGAGAAATGTCTATTTTGGTCTTGTCTATTTTTCAGTTGGCTTGTTTTTTTGTTGTTGGGTTTTTTTGTTATTGAGTTGTGTATTTTGGAGGCCAGGCCCTTGTCTGTTGCATTGTTTGCAAAGATCTTCTCCCATTCTGTGGGTTGTCTTGTCATTTTTTTTAATGCTTTACTTTTCTGTGTGAAAGCTTTTGAGTTTGATTAGGTCCCATTGGTTTATTTGTGTCTTTATTGTCATTATTCTAGGAGGTGGATCAATCATATAAGATGTTGCTGTGATTTATGTCAAAGAACATTCTATGTTTTCTTCTAGGATTTTTATAGTATTTGGCCTTATATTTAGGTCTTTAATCCATTTTGAGTTTATTTTTGTATATGGTGTTAGGTAGTGTTCTGCTTTCATTCTTTTAAATGTAGATTTCCAGTTTCCACAGCACCGTTAATTGAAGAGACCATCTCTCCTCCACTGAATGTTGTTGACTTCTTTGTCATTAGTTGACCATAGGTACTTGGGTTTAATTCTGGGCTTTCTACCCAATTCCATTGATCTATATTTCTATTTTGATTATACTGAAATAAAAGCACATCATTAATAAAATGTCCTAGAAGAGTTATTTCATTAAGACTGAAATAATCCAAAAGAGTAAAACAGAATCTGGACTTTCTGTCATGGCTTAGTGGAAACGAATCTGACCAGTATCCATGAGGACAGAGGTTCAAACCCTGGCCTCACTCGGTGGGTTAAGAATCTGTCATTGCCATGAGTTGTGTTGTAGGCTGCAGATGTGGATCAGAGCTGGCATTTCGGTGGCTGTGGCATAGGCCAGCACCTGTGGCTCCTATTCGACCCCTGGCCTTGGGACCCTCCTTATGCTATGGGTGCAGCCCTAAAAAGACAAAAGACCAAAAAAAAAAAAGAGTAAACAGAATCTTATTATCCATAGGTGATGGAAAAATAACTTAGTTTTCAATCATATTTTTTATTATTGTCCCTTGATTTTTTTTAATTTTTAAAGTATTAGTCCATTTTAGTTATTTTAATTATAGGGCAATAAACCCTCTACCTTATTATATAAAAATGCAAATACAGAACTGCAAACATTTTAAAACTGAAGTATAATTGATTTACAATGTTATGTTAATTTCTGCTGTACAGCAAAGTGATTTATTTATACATTTACATTCTTTTTAAAATTATTTTCCATGATGGTTTATCACAGTATCATGAACATAGTTTACTGTGCTATACAGTAGGACCTTGTTGTTTATCCATTCTGTATATAATGGTTTGCATCTGCTAACCCCAAACTCCCACTCCATCCTTCCTCCACCCCACCTTGACAATCACAAGTCTGTTCTCTGTGTCTATCATAAATATGTTGGTTTGTGTCATATTCTAGATTCCACATATAAGTGATATCATATGGTATTTGTATTTCTCTCTCTGATTGTCTTCACTTAGTATAATATCTAGGTCCATCCATGTTTCTTTTTTACAGATGAGTCGTTATTCTTCTTATTGTGTTTGTATGTATGTATATACACACACACATATATATAATTCTCATTATGTATGTACAATACATATGCATATGTACATACACATATAATACATATATACACATATATAATACATATATACACACACATATATATAATTCTCATTGTGTATGTGTATACATACACACATATACACATACACACATATATATACACACACACGTATATAATAACCACATCTTCTGTTTATGGGCATTTAGGTTGTTTCCATATATTAACTATTGTGAATAGGGCTTCTATGAACATAAGGCTGCATGTATCTTTTTGATTTGTATAGTTTTATCTGGATATATACCCAGGAGTAGGACTGCTGGATCACATGGCATTAGTTTTTTGAGGAACCTCTATATTGTTTTCTATAGTGGCTGCACCAACTTACATTTACAGTAACGTAGGAGAGTTCCCATTTCTCCACATCCTCTCCAGCATTTGTTATTAATGGACACTTTTTAATGATGGCCATTCTGACCAGTATAAGGTGATATCTCATTGTAGTTTTGATTTGCATTTCTTTAATAATGAGCATCTTTTAGTGTGCCTATTTACCATCTCTATGTCTTCTTTGGAGTAATGTGTATTTAGATCTTGTGCCCATATTTTGATTGGGTGATTTGTCCTTTGTGGTTGAGTTGTATGAGCTGTTTATTTATTTTGGAAATTAAGCCCTTGTAGGGTATATAATTTTTAAATATTTTCTCCCAGTCTTTAGGTTGTCTCTTCATTTTGTTTATGGTTTCCTTTACTGTACAAAAGCTTCTAAGTTTGATTAGGTCCTATTTATTCTTTATTTTCTATTGCCTTGAGAGAATGATTTTAAAAAAGCAGTGGTACAGTTTATGTTAGTGTTTTGAATGTTTTCTCTTCTAGGCAGAACTGCAAATTTCATAAAGCTGTTTTGCCATGTTTTACTAGAATGTCTTTTCCAGTGTTGTTTTTGTTTTCATTTTAAACCATGGGTCTTTCCATTTTTCATGTATTAGTTTGAAAGCAGATTTGATTCACAGGAAAAATGCCATTTTAAATAACTGTATTCATGAATAAATTCAGAAATTCTATGTAGAAATATTAACAAGTGACTACCTTACTTACTTAAAAGCACACAGAATCAAGGAAAATAGAACAATGAGAGAAACTAATTACTTTTCTTCATGGGACTATGATTTTGGATTTATTCATTAAGCAAGGATTTATAAAGAGTTTGACATATTCTATATTCATCCTCTGGATCTTCATAATGTATGTATATTAAGTATGTCCAACTTGTTATACTTTTATGGGATTTATTTAGCATACATTTTTTTAAAAGAATACCTTTTTATGGATACGTCTGAGACTGAGTTTTCTGCAAGCAAGCAGTAACCTATTGCCAGCCCCTTTCAGAGACTCCCTTATTTGAATGAGCTATAGTTAAATCTCAGAAAATCATTTCTCACAAGAATTGTATTTTTCTATAGCACCAACATATATTATTTATTAGCATCTGTTAAACACTGTGACCACATATAGATTGAAAGTGAGGGAAGAGAAAAGATATTTCATGCCAATGGACAAGACAAGAAAGCAGGAGTTGCAAATACATATATTATACAAAATAGGCTTTAAAATGAAGGCCCTAAAGAAAGACAAAGAAGGACACTATTTAATGGTTAAAGCATCCATTCAAGAAGAGGGTATTATAATCGTCAATATATATGCCCCTAATATGGGAGCACTCAGATACCTACAACAAATACTAACAGACATAAAAGAAGAAATTAATGGGAATACAATCATAGTAGGAAACTTTAACACACCACTCACATCAAGGGACATATCCTCTACACAGAAAATAAGGCAACAGAGATCCTAAATGACACAGTAGAAAAGTTAAGACAATTGACATTTTCAGGACATTAGATCCAAAAAAATCAGAATATATGTTCTTCTCAACTGCACATAGATCGATCACATACTGGGGCACAAAGCTAACCTCAGCAAATTTAAGAGTATAGAAATTATTTCAAGTCTCTTCTCTGACCACAATGGTATGAAACCAGAAATCAACCTCAGGGAAAGAAATGAGAAAACACACACTACATGGAGATTAAACAGCATGCTACTAAAA
>PVHT020001751.1:17932221-17991037 GCA_004024745.2 Catagonus wagneri
AACCAAAAGTCTACAATTGATACGCAAACAAATAAGAAAAATCAACTCAAATACAACATTAAAGATAGCCATCTTGTGAAAGGAGACAACATGAGAATAAGGGAAGAAAAAAAGAGCAACAAAAACCCCAAACAGTTAATACAATGGCAATAAGAACACATATATCACTAATTACCTTAAATGTTAATGTACTGAATGCTCCAACAAAAAGACATAGACTAGCTGAATGGATACACAAAAAAGACCCATATATATGCTGTCTTCAAGAGACCCACTTCAGTTCTAGAGACACATACAAATTGAAAGTGAGAGGATGGAAGAAAATAGTCCATGCAAACGAGAATCAGAAGAAAGCCGGAGTAGCAATACCATATCAGACAAAATAGATTTTAAAATGAAGAACATTTTAAGGGACAAGGAAGGGCACTACATAATGATCAAAGGATCAATCCAAGAAGAAGATTTAACATTTTTAAATATCTATGGATCCAATATAGGATCCCCACAATATATAAGGCAACTGCTAATAATCTTAAAAGGAGAAATCAACAATAACACCATCATAGTGGGAGAATTTAACACCCCACTTTCAGCAATGGATAGGTCATCCAGACAGAAGATCAATAAGGAAACACAGGCCCTGAATGAAGCAATAGATCACATGGACTTAATAGGTATTTATAGGACATTCCATCCAAAAGCAACAGAATACACATTCTTCTCAAGTGCGCATGGAACATTCTCTAAGATTGATCACATCCAGGGTAACAAATCAAGCCTCAGTAACTTTAAGAAAATTGAAATCATTTCAAGCATCTCCTCTGAACACAATGCAATAAGACAGGAAATCAACAACGCAAAAATAATAGCCAAAAATACAAATACGTGGAGAATAAACAACACGCTACTAAATAACCAATGGATCACTGAAGAAATCAAAGAGGAAATTAAAAAAAAAAAAAAAACTAGAAGCAAATCACAACAAAGGCACGACACTCCAAAACCTCTGAGATGGAGCAAAAGCAGTTCTAAGAGGAAAGTTTATAGCAATACAAGCCTACCTCAGGAAACAAGAAAAAGCTCAAATAAACAACCTAACTTTACAGCTAAAGCAGCTAGAGAGGGAAGAACTTGACAAGACCTAAAGTTAGTAGAGGAAAAGAAATCATAAAGATTAGAGCAGAAATCAGTGAAATAGAAATGAAGAAAACCATAGAAAAGGTCAGTGAAACGAAAAGCTGGTTCTTTGAAAAGATCAACAAAATTGATAAAGCCTTAGCCAGACTTATCAAGAAAAAAAGAGAGAGGACACAAATCAATAAAATTAGAAATGAAAAAGGAGAAGTAACAACAGACATCACAGAAATACAAAGGATCATAAGAGACTACTATATGCAGCTATACGGCAATAAAATGGAAAACCTAGAAGAAATGGACAAATTCTTAGAAAAGTACAATCTCCCAAGACTAAATCAAGATGACACAGAAAATATGAATAGACCAATCACAAGTTCGGAAATTGAAACTGTGATTAAAAAACTTCCAACAAACAAAAGTCCAGGAACAGATGGTTTCCCAGGTGAATTCTATCAAACATTTAGAGAAGAGCTAACGCCTATCCTTCTGAAACTCTTCCAAAAAATTGCAGAAGAGGGGACACTCTCAAACTCATTCTATGAAGCAACCATCACCCTGATACCAAAACCAGACAAAGGTACCACAAAAAAAGAAAATCACAGGCCAATCTCATTGATGAACATAGATGCAAAAATTGTCAACAAAATACTAGCCAACTGAATCCAACAATACATGAAAAGGATTGTACTCCACGATCAAGTGGGATTTATCCCAGGGATGCAAGGATTCTTCAATATCCACAAATCAATCAGTGTGATTTACCACATTAACAAACAGAAGAATAAAAATCATATGATCCTCTCCATAGATGCAGAAAAAGCCTTTGACAAAATCCAACACCCATTTCTGATAAAAACTCTTCTGAAAGTGGGCATAGGGGGAACTTACCTCAACATAATAAAGGCCATCTATGGCAAACCCAGAGCTCACATCATTCTCAATGGTGAAGAGCTGAAAGAATTCCCTCTATGATCAGGAACAAGACAAGGATGTCCACTCTCGCCACTACTATTCAACATAGTTCTGGAAGTCCTAGCCTCAGCAATCAGAGAAGAAAAAGAAATAAAAGGAATCCAAATTGGAAAGGAAGAGGTAAAACTATCACTTTTTGCAGATGACATGATACTATACCTAGAGAATCCTAAAGACTCTACCAGGAAACTGTTAGAGCTCAATGAATTTTGCAAAGTTTCAGGATACAAAATTAATACACAAAAATCAACTTCATTTCTATATACTAACAATGAAAGATCAGAAAGGGAAATTAGGGAAGCAATCCCATTTACCATCGCATCAAAAAGAATCAAATACTTAGGAATAAACCTGCCTAAAGACACAAAAGACCTGTACTCTGAAAATTATAAGATGCTGATGAAAGAAATCAAGGATGACATGAACAGGTGGAAAGACATACCATGCTCTTGGATTAGAAGAGTCAATATTATCAAAATGAGTATACTACCCAAGGCAATCTACAGATTCAATGCAATTCCTATCAAATTACCAAGGACCTTTTTCACAGAACTAGAACAAAATAGTTTAAAGTTTGTTTGGAAACACAAAAAACCCAGAATAGCCAAAGACATCCTAAAAAAGAAAAATGGAGCTGGAGAAATCAGGTTCCCTGACTTCAGACTCTACTACAAAGCTACAGTCATCAAAACCATATGGTACTGGCACAAAGACAGAAATATAGATCAGTGGAACAGGATAGAAAGCCCAGAATTAAATCCACGCATCTATAGTCAACTAATCTTTTACAAAGGAGGCAAAAATACACCTTGGACAAAAGATGGCCTCTTCAATAAGTGGTGCTGGGAAAACTGGACAGCTGCTTGTAAAAGAATGAAACTCGAACACTTCCTAACACCATGCACAAAAATAAACTCAAAATGGATTAAAGATCTAGACATGAGGGCAGATACTTTAAAATTGTAGAGGAAAACATAGGCCAAACACTCTCTGACATAAACGATGGCAACATCTTCTCAGATCTATCTGTCTGAGTAATGACAATAAAAACAAAAATAAACAAATGGGACTTAGTTAAACTTCAAAGTTTCTGCACAGCAAAGGAAACCCTAAACAAAATGAAAAGACAACCCACAAATGAGAGAAAATATTTGCAAATGATTCAACTGACAAGGGATTCATCTCCAAAATTTACAAACACCTCCTACAGCTCAATACCAAAGAAACAAACAACCCCATCAAAAAATAGGCAGAGGATCTAGGCAGACAATTCTCCAAAGAAGACATGCAGATGGCAAATAAACACATGAAAAGATGTTCAACATCGCTCCTCATTAGAGAAATGCAAATCAAAACTACTATGAGGTACCACCTTACACTGGCCAGAATGGCCATCATCAAAAAGTCTACAAACAATAAGTGCTGGAGAGAAGGTGGAGAAAAAGGGTCCCTATTACACTGTTGGTGGGAATGCAAATTGGCGCAACCACTGTGGAAAACAGTATGGAGATTCCTCAGAAAACTCAAAATAGAATTTCCATTTGATCCAGCAATCCCACTCCTGGACATCTATCCAGAGGAAACCATGACTCGAAAAGACACATGTACTCCAGTGTTCATTGCAGCACTCTATGTAATAGCCAAGTCATGGAAACAACCTAAATGCCCATCGACAGAGGAATGGATAGGGATGACATGGTACTTACACACAATGGAATATTACTCAGCCATTAAAAGGAACGAATTTCTGACATTTATAGCAACATGGATGGACCTAGAAATTATCATGCGAAGTGACACCAGCCAGCCAATTAGAGAGCAACACCTAATGCTACTGTTTACATGTGGAAACTTAAAAAGACACAACGAACTTTTTGCAGAACAGACAATGACTCACAGACTTTGGAAAACCTTGGTTTTTCAAATAAGACAGTCTGGGGGATGGGGGATACACTGTGGGTCTGGGACACAAAATCTGTCAAATTGACTTGTGATGATTTATGTACACCTATAATTGAATTAAAATCTATTAAGTTAAAAAAAAGTGAAAATTGAGAAATCTCAATGGATACTGTAGAAATACAAAAAACCATAAGAGAATACTATGAACAATTGCATGCCAACAAATTTGACAACTTAGACGAAATGGACAACTTTCTAGAAACTTACAGCCTGCCAAAACTTAATCAAGAAGAAATAGATCAACTGAACAGAATGATCACTAGAAATGAAATTGAATATTTCATCAAAACACTCCCTACAAATAAAAGTCCAGGACCAGAAGGCTTCACAGGCAAATTCTACCAAACATAGAAAGAGAAACTTATACCCATCCTCCTTAAAATTATCCAAAAGGTTGAAGAAGAAGGAACACTCCCAAAGATATTCTATGATGCCACCATCATCTTAATACCAAAACCAGACAAAGACACCATGAAAAAGGAAAACTATAGTCCGGTATCTTTGATGAATATAGATGCAAAAATTATCAACAAAATTTTAGACAACTGAATCTAACACGTAGAAAAAAGATATTACACCAGGACCAAGCTGGATTCATCCCACATTCACAAGGATGCTTCAAGATACACAAGTCAATCAACACATTACACCTCATTAACAAAAGAAAAGTCAAAAACCACATGATCATCTCGATACAGAAAAAGCATTCGACAAAGTCCAACATCCATTCATGATAAAAACTCTTAGCAAAGAGGGAACATACCTTAACATAATAAAGGCCCATTTACGACAAACACACAGCAAATATAATACTCAAAGGAGAAAAGCTGAAAGGCTTCCCACTAAAATCTGGAACAAGATGCCCCCTCTCGCCACTGTTATTCAACATAGTATTGGAAGTCCTAGCCATAGCAATCAGACAAAAGAAATAAAAGGTATCCACATTGGAAGAGAAGAGGTAAAATTGCCACTGTATGCAGATGAAATCACACTATATATAGAAAACCCTAAGGACACGACCCAAAAACTACTTGAACTGATCAATAAATTCAGCAAATAGCAGGATGTAAGATTAACATTCAAAAGTCAGTCAGGTTTCTGTATACTAACAATGAAATATTAGAGAAGGAATACAAAAATACGATACCTTTTAAAATTGCACCCTTAAAAATCAAATACCTGGGAATAAACCTGACCAAGGAGGTGAAAGACCTATATGCTGAGAACTATAAAATTAAAGAGGATTCAAAGAAATGGAAAGATATTCCATGCTCATGGGTCAGAAAAATTAATATTGTAAAAATGGCCATACTGCCCAAAGCAATCTACAGATTCAATGCAATCTCTATCAAATTACCTCTGACATTTTTCACAATACTAGAACAAACAATTCAAAAATTTATATGGAACCACAAAAGACCCAAAATTGCCAAAGCAATCATGAGGAACAGAAACCAAGCAGGAGGCATAACTCTCCCAGACTTCAGGCAATATTTCAAAGCCACAGTAATCAAGACAGTATGGTGCTGTTACCAAAACAAACACATTAACTAATGGAACAGAATAGAGAACACAGAAATAAACCCAGACACCTATGGTCAATTAATCTTTGACAAAGGAGGTAAGAACATAAAATGGGAGAAAGTCTTGTCAGCAAGTGTTGCTGGGAAAACTGGACAGCTGCATGAAGATCAATGAAACTGGAACACACCCTTACAACATGCACAAAAATGAATTCAAAATGGCTTAAAGACTTAAATGTAAGACAAGACACCATCAAACTCCTAGAAGAGAACATAGGAAAAACTTTATGTAATATCAGTCTTACAAATGTTTTCTCAGGTCAGTCTCCCAAAGCAACAGAAATAAAAGCAAAAATGAACCAGTAGGACCTAATCAAACTGAAAAGCTTTTGCACAGCAAAGAAAAGCAAAAAGAAAACAAAAAGACAACTTACAGAATAGGAGAAAATAGTGTCAAATGATGCAACAGACAAGGTCTTAATCTCTAAAATATACAAAGAACTTATACAACTCAACAGCAAAAAAGCCAACAACCCAGTTGAAAAATGGGCAAAAGACCTGAATAGACATTTCTCCAAGGAAGATAGACAGATGGCTAACAAGCACATGAAAAAATGCTCAACATCACTGATTATTAGAGAAATGCAAATCAAAACTACTATGATGTACCACCTCACACTAGTCAGAATGGCCATCATTAATAAGTCCACAAATAACAAATGCTAGAGAGGGTGTAGAGAAAAGGGAACCCTCCTGCACTGTGGGTGGTTATGTCAATTGGTACAATCACTATGGAAAACAGTATGGAAGTAACTTAGCAAACTAAACGTAGAACTACCATATGTCCCAGCAATCCCACTCTTGGGCATATATTCCAACAAAACTTTCCTTGAAAAAGACACATGCACCCGCATGTTCACTGCAGCACTATTCATAATAGCCAAGACATGGAAACAACCTAAATTTCAATCAACAGATGAATGGATTAAAAAGATGAGGTATATACACACAATGGAATACTACTCAGCCATTAAAAAAAGTACAAAATAATGCCATTTGCAGCAACATGGATGGAAGTAGAGACTCTCATACTAAGTGAAGCAAGTCAGAAAGAGAAAGACAAGTACCCTATGATATCATTTATATCTGGAATCTAATATAAGACACAAATGAACCTTTTCACAGAAAAGAAAATCATGGACATGGAGAACAGACTTGTGCTTGCCAAGAGGGAGGGGGAGGGAGTGGATTGGACTGGGAATTTGAGGTTAATAGAAACTATTGCCTTTGGAATGGATAAGCAATGAGATCCTGCTGTTTAGCACTAGGAACTAGGTCTTGTGACTTATGATGGAGCATGATAATGTGAGAAAAAAGAATGTTTACATGCATGTGTAACTGGGTCAACTTGCTGTATAGTAGAAAATTGACAGAACACTGTAAACCAGCTATAATGGAAAAAATAAAAATCTTTAAAAAAAAAATACTGTGACCACATCATAAAGCCAGTCAAGACTGATGAAGCCAGAGAAATGTGTTTAATATAAACTATGTGTATTTACTTGCCCTAAAGCATTTTTTTTATAATTTGGCAAGAATTTTCCATTACTCTGAGTCTCAATGGGTATTTAATATTCCCATTTTTAAATATTAAATGGACTCATAAATGTTTGTGTGGAAATCCCTATATGAGAGAACAATGCAGTGAGATGCAGAGATGTAGACTGTGGATCTACGAAGCATTATATCATATTTTCAACACTATTTAAAGGAGTGTGTGATTCCATTCAAGCATACTGAATCCTGTAAGATATACTGAAGAAGTAGAATTCAGTTACCAAAAACATATTCAGTGCCTAGCAGGTAGTAATTGCCAAAATAGGCACTGAAATTTGGCAGAAGTGAGTGAAACATAATCTCTTTTTTTAGAAAGTCATGGCATCTGCTAAAGGACGGAATGAAAAAGGTCTAGAATGGAAGGATGAGCCACTGGGTGTGATTGTGCAATCTGTACATTGCACAGAAGTGTCCGGATAAGGGTGAAAGACAGCTGAAATAGGGCCCGTGCTCTATTTGCTACACCATATGTGGGGCTGTGCCCCACAGAAAAAAGAGGTGCTTTTATGGCTCACCAAAGGCACTGATCCCTTGAAGCCATGCATTCTCAGAGCGACACCCACCCACATTGGCTTTCTTGCTAATTCACATGGAGGCACTTACGTAAGTTAAGAATTTATGTTCCAGGAGGACAAAAGGCTTTCTTTTATTGAACAATCTATCTCCATCACCTAGAACAGTACTTGCACATAATAAGCACTCAGTAAATATTTGCTGAAATACGTTGACTAGAATAGTGGCAGGATAGGAGAGATTGCATCAATTTGGGGGTCAGGAATTTTAAAATTTCTCTCTTAGACAAATTTCTGTTTCCTTCATTGTTGTCATCAACTTGCTACCATCATTTCCCTAAAGTAGCTTTAAATGATGGGTTGAGAGAGTTCATAGTCAGTGATGAGGAAACTGCATTGTTTATATGAAAATCAGTTCCAAAATATTGAAAAATGATTTTAAAATATTGGCAATCCCCAGAGCCATGTTCAGTTAATTCTTCCAGACTTTTCTTGATAATCACTAAGTATTAAGGGGAGCCTTGAAAGAGAACAGTGTAGACTTGATCATAGTAATTAAAAGAGGCTAGGATTGACCTCCTAAACCCCTTTCATGATTGACCTTCCTCACTGAGACAGAACAGAAAGCAGGAACTGAAGTGGAAAAACCTGGATGTGCATTTCCCATTTTTTTTTCCTAACACTGTCTTGCAAGTGAAAAATAAAGCCACGTAGAAATCAAAGTTTTGACTTCTAAGTAAATATTTAGCATTTCTCTTTTTAGCAAAAGAGATTTTTATTAAATATCCGACAACATCATCCTCTAAAATGCATCCATATAAAAAAGATATCTCAAATGGGAACTGTTTCCATATAGGAATTATACAGATTTTGTTTGAAAACACTTGGTAAAAAGAGGAAGTGATTATTTTATAAACAGCTGTTAACCTGTTTTCCAGGAGCACATGATTCGGGAGGATGCTAAGGGTCTGACGCCGAGACAATGTGCTATAATGGAAGTAGTCCTGGCTACCATCAAGGTGAGATTATAGTGTCCCTGGATATGTATCCAGAGTTCTCTGTGTACCTCACAGAGAGTACTCTACCTGGTAACAGATCAGTAAAGCTGTACCATCTGCAGACACAGTAGAGAGTTGTATATATATACATTCTGGGAGTGTCAGACTTAGCCCGTACTGTGCCCTTAGTACATCTACATTACTCTGCCCGTATAGTTGCTTCCTTTTTGTCTACCTTTAGAGAATGTGTATCAAACCTGTGTTGTAACAGGTATTTTCAAAGAAAGACGTGTACCTCCAAACCCAGTTAAATAGAGGCTTCAGGGGATTTAGGGTTAACAGAATTTCTGTTTGTGTTTTCTATGCTTGTTGAAATGGTTTTGGAAAAATCAATTTTCCCTTCTCTCTTAAGTAAGGACAATAGTTTTCTACTGAAAACCCAAAGGCATTTGTTGTGTACATCACTTTTTCATAGTCAAAGGTTGACTAAAAGTTATTGTAGTGTGGGCTAGGTATAGGTACATCTCAGCATGTAACTTAAAAATTCTTTGTTTTCATATAATTCCTTATAGATTTCTATACAGACATTCTGTATTTATATGTGAAAGTTTATTAAAGGGGGAAAATTAATTTATCTCCTAAATGTGGACTGTGTCCAGTGTCGAGGACATTTGAACAGTGTCATAAGGAACTGTGAGCTGCCGCACCATTTTCAGAACACAGAATAATCTCACTGGAAAGACACAGACATTTCAAAGGGACTCATGAAAACTACTCCATTTGTGTAACAATTAAACACTTTCACAGAACTATTATCTCATGACTTGTGCAGTTTTGGCATTTAGTGAGAGGCCACCTTTTGATGCTTTGGTGTCCAAAACTGTAAAACAAAAGTTGTGAGGGAAAATTTTGTGATACTTGGTGGAAAGCGGATAGTGTGCATTTTGGCAGGGAGATAACAGCAATGGAGTTTCTAAAAATTCAGCAAGAGTATTGGCTGGAAGAATATAACATTTTACAAAATCATTTTTAAAAATGAAAAGCATGGGAAAATAGAAAACCAGTTCTTTTTAAAAATAATTTTCAAAAATATGAATAAGAAGTTACTGACCTTTGGAGCTATAGCAGCATTCATGGCTATGAATAGGGAAATGCTAGTAGAAAAAATAACTATGGGTCACACCGTGAACAGTTAAAAAAGGGGGGGTATTTTTAGAATCAGCATTCAGACCTTTGTAGATTTTATTAGGTCAATGGGTGACTCTAAAAGAACAAGAAAAACATGTTCTCTGAAAATAAAAAATGTCATCCAGTATATTGACACACTTGGTTCCTGTCCCTAAATCCAGAATTCTCTAGTTTTTCGTGTGGACAAATGGCCAGCACTTGCAGGCCTAGTTCTACCCAAACTGAGACACTCTTGATCCCTAAGCAACCCTCTTGATTACATGTTGACAGCTCAACTATCCTGTCTTTCTGCCCAGGTCATCTGTGATGGTATTTTAGATCAGCCTCAGTCACCAGACACTTGCCTTGCCCCTTAGGAAAAGTTGCTGCCTAGTGTCCAAGTTCCATCAAATAGGTCCATGTCATGATCTTGTTCTCAGTGTCTGGATCCTGACACCGACTGTCCTGAATCCCAGAACTGAGGTCAGGTCTTCACTCCCCTCCATTCTTCAGCCTCTGTGATGCAACTTTTACTCTGGAGTCTCCATGCTGTACTTACTGTGCCTGCCCTGAGACTCTTTTGTATCTGTCATCTGCCCATCTGTCAAGGGATTCACCCAACACTGTATTCACTGGCCATATCATCAGTTTGCCAAAGCTGGGACTTCCTTGTCAGATTCTGAGATTTTCCCTGACTGTCCTGCAAGGCACCAATGCTGATGTTGGCTGCAAAGGAATTCAGGAGAAAGAATACTGCTTAAATGAATTATAGCACCAAGAGCTAGTGATTGATTCAACATCTGCTGAGAGCCCAGTAAAGGGAATACTGCAAGGTAGAGACCTTGTGAGGAAAATATTCTTAAATGGAAGCATAGATGCTACCCAGGCTAATTCTCAAAGGCTGCCAAAGACATGATCTTTAATTCCTCTTTGGCTGAATTTAAGCAAATAAGCTAGAAGTGAGAAAGTGAGAATTGAAGGAAGAGAATGCTACGGAGTTTATATAGACTGAAATAGTGTTGTGCATTCTTTCAGTCACCTTTCATGAATGTATATCATCTTACATGACCCTTATAAACATTTCGGGTGTTAGGTATATCAAGAATGATCATTCACATTTTATAGATGACAGAGCAGAGACTAAGAGCATTTGATCTAAGTTGTTGATCTAATGCCATAGAGCTGCTTTTAATTGGCAGAGCTGAGAGATGGTTCCACACTCTAAAATCAGTGCCCTTACTTCTATGTCTCATTATTTCACAAAATGTTAACAAGGTGTAGGAAAATGTAGCATGCCAAAATGGGTAATGTTTTTTTGGAGAGATCAGTTGTTTCTAAATTAAAATGCCATATTTCAATTATTTAGATTATTTTCTAATTATTAAGAATAATGTGAAATCCTTCAACCCCAAACAAGGACTGATGAAAATAGTAACTTTCTAAATACTGAAATTTAAATTGGACTTGATTATGTTGTCATACCAGTCACATGCCATTTCAGTTATAAGTGAAAAGGATAGAACATGGCACAAGTGACAGAATTGCAATGATCTGCTGCAGCCAGCATGGTTGGGCTTGGAAATGTTACATTTACCTGCCAACACAGAGCCAAATCAATAGTATTTGAAAAAAGTAGAAAGGCAACCACTCTGAAACAGCCAAGAATTTAATCAGTATGTGCAAGCTGCGACAGAAGCCAATGCAGAAACCCCCTTTTGAGTCTCAGACCCATATCTCAGGAAGACCCAGTACTGCCCTGGATTCCTGAAAATGTGGGTTTCTTTCAAAGAGAAACTGAAGACCTTTTCCACCATTATGGACACTTGACCAAAGCATGAATCCCAAGACTTCAGAATATTTTTAAATCTTGAACAATCCTCAAGTTATTTCTTTTTTAATTTATAATGATTTTTTTTCCATTATAGCTGGTTTACAGTGTTCTGTTAATTTTCTACTGTACAGCAAGGTGACCCAGTCACACATACAAGTATACATTCTTTTTTCTCACATTATCGTGCTCCATCGTAAGTGACTAGATACAGTTCCCAGTGCTATACAGCAGGACCTCATTGCTTATCCATTCCAAAGGCAATAGTTTCTATCAACCCCAAATTCCCAGTCCATCCCACTCTCTCCCCCGTCCCTTGGCAACCACAAGTCAGTTTTCCATGTCCATGGCTTTCTTTTCTGTGAAAAGATTCATTTGTGCCATATATTAGATTCCAGATATAAGTGATATCATATGGTATTTGTATTTCTCTGACTTGCTTCACTTAGTAAGACATTGTGCTCACCTTCTCCCACAAACACGTAAAAAAACCATCTACATGTAAAACAACTCTCACGGAACATCTACTGAATGGTGGCAGCAGAACTGTCAAGTTATTTTTGACAAAGTTTGAAAAACCTAGGGGAAAAACAAAACTGGCTGGTTTTCTTTTTCCCAACCTTCCAAATTCCCCTGGAACACTTGTTATTTGGACCCAAACATGGCACATGCTGAAATGCATATGGCAAATGCTTGACATCATGCAGTAAAATACAACAGTATCTCTAAAAATAATAAATATGTGAGTCAGGTCTAGAAATCTGAATTTCTTGGTTTAAAGGGGAGAATGTAGACTAACTATGAACATCTATTCAAATATGGCTTTGAAAAATCCTAGATAACACCACTTCTGAACCCAGACTGATAATATGAGATGTTTTACCTCTGAAGCTCGTACCCGGACTGAGGTCCTACCCCATCCTGGTATCCATAATTCAAGAGGCAATTTTGGTAGCTGCTTCTTAGCATGGTTTCTTTTTATCATTGTAGGTATATTTTTTGCATTATTTAAAATTCAGCTGCTCATGGGAAGAACAAAATAACCTACTTGTTTGGAGTGGTACAATTCAAAAAATTCTCTGAGAGCTTACTGTAGGTAGGAAATACAATAAGCAGGAAAGGGTGGCCGAAGATAAGAGAGATCTCGCTCTTAGGAACAAAAACATCTATAATTCATAAAATAAAAAAGGTGCAAAGTGCTGGGGAGTGCAGACTGGGTGATACATTATCTTTGAGTGTCTGGGGAAAAGCTTTTTGGAGAAGGAAGGTGGGATTTTAAAGCATGAATTGGGAAAAGGAAGGGGGAAAGTCATCATAGGCCTAGAGAAAAACTTGACTAAAATGTGAGAAGGTGTGGGTCAGCCTGAAGGCTTGAAACAATCTTGTGTAAAGTGAGATCAAGTCTGAGAATTACAGGGAATAGTAGAGACAGAATGAATTAGAGCCAAAATAGGCTTAAACACCAAGAATCTGAACTTCACTTTTTTTGACAAAATGGAAAGAGTAGTAAATCCTGATACAGTTATAAAAGAGGACTCCAGTTGCCTTTGAAAATAATTTCTAAAATAGCTATCAAGTATTTTTTTAAAAATGAACTCAGTTGTTAAAGGCAGTTTATGAGTATATCTGAGTTTGCAAAATGGATCATCTGCATGCATTTTCCAAATGTATGATGCAGGTATTGGAAGAAAAAAGAGCCATGATGGGAACCCGCTCCCAAAATAGTGTATGTAACCAAAAAAAGTAAAATCTTCCTGTAAGCTTGTAAAGAAACATGAGCATGTTTCTATTAGTCATAAAAAGATTGTAAAACATCTTCAAGTATATGACAAATATGAAGATTTAGAAGAATTGAGTGTTTTTATTAGGATTATAAAAAGAATAGCTTGCTAACCACACAGCATTTATCCTGATTTTTTTATTTAGCCATTCTAATTTTTTCTCACAAATCACAATAAGGCCTGAAATGCTCTAATTTTTTTTTTTTTGCATTTTCACGAAGAATACAAGAAACAGAAAAAAAGCCTATGATTTTTTTCAAGGTAAAGAAAACAATACCTCATATATAGCTCCTTCCAACCCTCGTTCAGATGTGGTCACCATGCCCCTCACCAGTCACCTTAATATTCATGAAGCAAAGTACTGCTCTGTGAAGGCTGGAAGCCTTTACAAACATTAGAAGATGGACATAAGTAAAATGTAAATAGAGTTATTTGAAACTACATGGGGAATACCACTGGCATTAAAGTGTCAGAATAGTGAGTGATTAAGAGAAAAGCTAGTGGGTACAAGTTACTGTCCTCTCCTGTGGGAATAATAGGACTTGAGGGATTACTCTTAGAAGATTGAGCTATTATATTTTAAACAGTTCCTAACATATAGAAAGCTCTTTCATACTGCCTGAGGACTGGTTTATTTTGAAGGAGCCTCTTTCTACCATTAAACCCAAGATCCAACATATTCTGCTACAAGTAGTTTTTTCCTTTTCCTCCTTTCCTAATAAACCATCCACTCTTTCTCAATGAAACTAAATATTAAATCTGACTCATTTCCCCAAGCAACAGTCTTGAGTCCTTTCCTTTTTCCTTTTGGTTCCCTGTGCACAGCATCTTCACACTACAAGGTCATAAACCCTAAATTTTTCAATGACTTTCCCTTTGGGAAGCATTGACATTCCTTTTGTCAAGGAGTTTCTAGTCTAGATTAAAAGATGGGGAAGTCACATTAAAGTAATGATATTGTTAACTTACAGGAAAACAACATCACATAAGGAATAAGGTGATACAGATACTACTGGGTGGGGGGGGGCAGGTGGGGAGTAGACACAGATGTAAGGATTTAGAGGAGTGAACAGTTATCATGAGCTCAAGAAATCAGGAAAAGCTCAAAGAGTGGTCTTGAAGGACAAATGGGAGTTCAGAGGTGGATAGGAAAGACAACAACTTTCTTTGCAGGAAGACTCATGACTTGAATATAATCAGGGAGAAAGGGTTTGACCATGGAAAGCCACAGGACCAGAAGGCTTGGAGTCAGTGGCTAGACCCCTGTGTGGACTGGACTGGATTTAACCAGAAAATTGCATAGGGAAGCCATGTAAAATTGAGGTTACAGGAAATGTTTGAGTTGAAAGTTGATGATTTTGAAACTATATGGCATGCTGAAAGCACCATTTTAGCAGTGGAAATCTTACAGGAATGTACAAAATGAATTAAGTAGTTCCAGACCGTAGTCAGAGATCAGTTACAGTTATTCAGTGCATAAGATGACGAGGGTGATGAGGGCCATCCCCTAAGGCAGCAGTCTTACAAGTAGAAAGTGAAAGATGGATATGAATGACAGAGAGGGGAGAGTCACTGGGACTTGGCAACTGAAAATGTGGCAACAGTGATGGAGGAGCCCAGGTTAACTCAACGTTTTGACCAAGGAGCATGGTCCCACTGAGAAAAATGGCAAATCCGGCAGGAGGGCTGTTCGCCTGTTGCCACATTGGAGTGAGATATAGTGTCAGGTACATGGGAATGAATGTCTAGTAAATTGCCAGAGACAGGGGCTAGTGCTTAGGATAACAAGCAAGGCTAGATTTTTTGGAGTTATTCCAACAATAAGTATACCTTCTTAAAAGTAGAAAGAACTCCCTCTATGGTTCACAAAGCTCTTCCAGATAGGAGTAATTAATTTCATCTTTACAACATCACAGTCAGGCGAATGAATATATCTGCTCCCATTCTACAAGTGAATGAACCAGTGTTCTGTGAAGTTAAATAATCTATGCAAAAAAAAAAAATCACACTGCACGGAGGAAAGTTAAAGAATTATACTTTCTAATACATTTTAAATTAAAGAGCAGGTCAAAGAAGTGAAGAGGATTCCTAAAATCTCAAAATTGGAAACAAGCTAACACCTCCCTTTTCATGCTCATAGAGAGAGATGCTGTTTACAGTGTTGTTGGCCCATGGTTAACTGACCACCACCTAATAATGGCCAGTCACTAACTCACAAGGAGCAACTTTAGTTTTTAAGAAGCACTTACTATTAGAAAAATTATCTTTATACGGACTCAGTATCTGCTTCCCTGGTACTTCTATTTATGCATTTGTCCTCCTTCTGTCCTTTGAAACTGATATAAAATAATTCTATTTCCTTTCCATGTGATAACGTTTCAGGGAAAACAAAACAAAACTCTCATGCTGCTCCAAGTTATCTGTAGCCATTTATTAAATAACATGCCTTTTAGACCTTACAAAATTCCAGTCACCTACCTTTGGATGCCTTCCACTTTTTCATATTTCTTATAAATTATGATACCTAGAAATGACCCTAATATTCCAGATATGTTCTAATCAGCTAAGAAGGTTGTTGTTCTTTCACACCCTTTGTTTTGAACTATCTGTGCATATCAATGCATCACTTTATAAATCATATTAAACTTGAGAGCAAATCAACGTTAATAGCTTTTAAATTTTTACTGATGTTAAGCCAGGTCACCCCCATTCTGTAAGTTCACAGGAAACATTTTATCCTGAATACAGGCCTCTTTGTCATCTCATCATATAAATGTTGACCCACCATTCCAGATTGCCAAGACCTTTCTAAAGTCAGATCCTGTCATCTGATGTACTAACTTCAAATTTTGGCTCAAGTAGTTTTGGAAAATATGTTTTTCTGCCTTTGTCCAAGTCCATGGTAAAATATCAGGCCAGAACAAGGTCAAGGGTAGCGAGAATGTCATCCGGCTGACACCCTTCACGGAACTGAACAGCCAACTTCTCCACAGTTCTCTGATTGAAAATTCCTTTCTTGAGTGAGGAGGAAATGACCTGTCGTAACTTATTTTGCCAATTATTTTCTGATTTGTACCAGTCTAACTAAAATATCTAAAGAAATGAAACTGAAGACTCTTGGATTATACCGCAGGTTCAGGTTGCAGAGTAATAAGAAACTGAGTCCCAGCTTTTTGGTTTAGAACCAATGTAGAAAAAAAAATCACTTTTAAAATGCATAAGGGAAACAGACAAAAGGCTTTAAAACCTCATATTTCCATATTCCCCTTTTAGCATTTAATTCCACCCAAAATGCTTACTATAATGAATGGAGATCAACTAAGCCGCACGGAGCTGTGGATGGTGGGTATTGTTTAATAGTTAAGACATTCACTCCCACACATCAGCCCCACATTTCTATCTTTCAAGCCCAAGCCTCAACAAAATACAAATTCTACTGCCTTGTTCCTTCAGAGGCTCTTGCAAAGGGTCAAAACTAAATGTGAAATATCTGAATGCCAAGGTGCATGCAATAACTGTACCAGTGAGATAAATAGACCTTGCTCTTTGGAACTGTTGCCCAGGTCTAAACACTGTGTGAAAGGTTTCCATAAAGTAGCATTTTCATCAAATTTACATTTGCATAACCCTAGAAATCATTTCCTTCCCTCTTTGAGGCGCCCATGGCATGTGTTATTCATCTGTGTTCCCTGAATGGAGGCTTTCCTTAGCATCTTCCAACTTGTTTTCTCTCCTAACATTGCTACCTCCTGTCTCAGATTTGTCTTGCAACATCGTCTATCATACAATGAACTCAAAAGACAAACGCGTCATTTCTACCCTTAAAAATCTTCTACTGTTCATTTACTGTCTTGCTAGAGCCTTTACACAATGACTCATAATGCTCAAATGAGGAAGTCAGTTCAGTATCCTATAGAGTGAGACCTTTAGGCTTTACTCAGGAAGTATAGGGAGACCTTTAGGCTTTACTTGGGAACAAAGTGACACCTTATTGATGTTTTTGCTTCAGTGATCAGTCCCCCATGTATCAGAAGCCTGTAAAATAACGCCTTTTTAGTAAAAACATGTTTTCCTATAAAATTATTAGAGGGTTTCAAGACAAATGTTGTACATAGTGTATGCTTTCATAGCCTACGTCTAGCTCAGTTTTTACATGAAGTCTTTTAGGCTCTCAAAAATACCTCAGTTTTATGAAGTCCAGTCACATTCTTCTACCCTAGAGTTTTCTAAATCATATTCCATGGAACACTTGTGTCACCATGAGAGTTAACAGATGTCCTGAGTGATGGGTGGTGTCCTATAGCCAAGTAATTTTAAGAACCAGGTATGTTAGTGAACATTTAAACAGATTTCCTTACCACAGTGGGTCTCACAGTCTTTCACGTATTAAAAAGCATTGTGAATCTTTAAAGGTATGATGTCATCTGTTAACTTCTCTGGGCCTTCTACTGCCTAGAGGCATCCTGCAATTTCCAGAAAGCACACGTTTAGTGATGAGAATAGAGTAACAGTAGCAAAACAAGGTATTTTAAACTATGCCAAGGAAATACATTATGAGAACTACAGCTATAGGTTTTCCCCATTATTGGAAAGGAGACTGTTCCTTTGAAAGCTTTTATTGACCACAATGGCATAGACCAAAGAAGCAATTACCTTAGGATTCATTAAGCACAAAATAAATCTAAATCAAGCACAGATAAGTTCAAAACTAAGGTGGCTTGATGCAGAGACACTGAGTGCTATTCCTGGGGAGGACGCGTGGCAGCGCCACTCCTGCCATTCAGGTTTACGCTGCCTCTGTAAGGGTTCACTGCAGAGTAAATGCTGAACATGCTATTTTTCCTTTTCATGTTTTCAAAAGTGAAAACTCTTTTTTGTTTTGCTTTTTCAGTTAGCAAAAACAGGTATCAATGTCAGAGTTTCATAAAAGCAAAGTGTCGTAAGGCCCACTTTCAAAGAGTGGGGAATTGGAGTTCCTGTGATGGCTCAGAGGAAACCAATCTGACTAGTATCCATGAGGATGCAGGTTCGATTCCTGGCCTTGCTTAATGGGTTAAGGATCCAGCGGTCCTGTGACTGTGGCTTAGGCTAGTGGGTACAGTTCCAATTTGACCCCTAGCCTGGGAATCTCCATATGTCATGGGTGCGGCCCTAAAAAAGACCAAAAAAAAAAAAAAAGTGGAGAATACCTGTACCTCCATCTTCCTAAGTAGTTTCTCAGAATTTCTCTTGGTAACCAACTGGGATGTTCCTCTTTCTTCAGTCCATGATAGTGACTTACCTCGTGGCTGCTGAAGTGAAAAATGGCAGTGCTGACAAACTGATAAACACCAAAGATGTCACCTCTTTCGAAGCCTTTACTAACTCGCTCCCCAGTAGAATTGTTTGCTGCCCCCATTATCTTTTTAAATCATTTTTCTTGTACATACAACATATTGTTAGAGTCATTCATTGACATTTTAGTTATATTTCCTACTTGATTATTTATAATCCCTTTGAAAACACTCTCTGGGCCTCTTTGGCTTCATATCCTTGGCACAAGGTCTGATTCACAAGACAGACTTAATAAAGATTTGTTAAGGGAAAAGAGAGAGAAGCAGCAGGAAGGCTGACCCCACCCTGCCCCCCACTGCTGATGCTGTTAGGGTGAGCCATTGGCCCAGGGCCCCTCCTCACAAATTAGAGAGTTAAAAACTGTGGTCACCCTTATGAATGCTGTCACCAGGCTACTTTATATACACTATTAAAGATCATTTGTTTTAAAAGGATATAATTGTGACATCCATGAAATTATAAACCTTGTCAAAAATGTTAACTCATCAATTAATGAGGGAACCAGTAAGCTCTTTCAATAGGTTCAAAAGAGAAGTCCAAGTACCATGCACAAATGAGGAAAGCCGAAATAAATTTACCAATAGAGGCAAAGCAGATCTAACTACAGAACTGTAATCAGTTTCATCCTACCAGCAATAATTAATGTGCATTTCTATAGACAAGAGCCATTTACATTGTTATCCATTTTACACAATTTGCAGAGTTTTAAATCACTCCAAGACAATGGAAGATGAAGCTACACCAGATGGGTACAGTAGACAGAACCCCCTCCCAATCTTTTTTGCCGATTTCAAAGGTTTTCACAATTTTTCCTGACAACTCTCAGTAGTCCCAAGACATCACAAGATGTCATTTTAGCTGCTGCTTCTTATTCTCCCTGTACTTTACCATTTAATCTTCAGTACTTATGCTCAGGCTTGATGAGCCTGGAGTTTGTCTGGGAAGCACTGAAAGGAAGAAAGGCTTCCCCTCCACTGATGCTGCCTAGTCCTGGTTCACTTTATCCCACTGTTGTTTACAACTAGGGTGTGTTATTCCATCTCTGCTTGATTATGTCAAGAGAACTCAGGAGCGCCCACCCCGACTCCTCCAGAGAAAGCAATCAAGTCCAAGCAAACCCTCCCCCTCTCAGTACATCCATCTAACATTTTCCCGCTCTGGGTATCATATCTCATTTCCCGAGGAAAGGAATCATTTTTTTTCTATTTACCAAGGCACCTGAAACAATGCTGGGTGCACAGTCCTCAGTACTTTCTGCATGTGAAAATATTTTAACATTTTTTATGAGATCAAGGCCTAGAGCAATTTTAAATATTACATCTTTGTCCTATTTTCAAAAGTTAAGAAAGGGCTTTCCCATGTTTCTATGCCTCCTTTTCATAAGCCTAAGTAGTAGCTTTAGGTGCCAGTTCTGTTTCCATGGCACACCGAGCTGGAGCCAGTGAGTGAAATTGTAAATGGCCATAGGTTCCTTTGGGAGGAGAGTGTCTGCAGTTGTACAGACTTTCTTCTGGTCACAGCCCCCTTGCCTACTTTCTCTGACCTGTGCTTTGAATCTTCTCTATATTACAGTCTCTGAAACTACACTCAGATGCCTACAGCCTCCTTCGAGTGTGTTTCTGCTTAGGGAAGAAAAGTGAAATAATTATGAATTTTCTTTTCATTGAAATGTTTTAGAAGTAGGATAGAGAGATGACATATATCCATTTAGGAAGGTATATCAGAATCATTTGTTGAACTTTCTCAAAACATACCATTCTGTGAGAATCCTAGACTATAGTGAGCCAGGTTGCAGTGAGGGGGTAGTTTAGCATTGTTGGTACAGGGGAAAGTCCCATTTATGTAACTTAACAGAATACTATAAATACATCATCATCTGTAAATGGTTGACAAAAAACATCCCTAGTTTTGTCATATCTCTAGACATTCTGTCCCCCAAAGTAATACCTATGCTCAATACCTGTGGCATGAAAAATGCTAACATCCTTCAATGACCATATTCACTGTCAAACAACATGTATTTTCCCCATCATCTTACCTATAAATATAGTCATGTCTTGAGTTTGTTGGATAACAATAGTAAAAAAAAAGAAAAAGAAGAAGAAAGAAGAAAGGAGAAGAAGGATGAGGAGGAGGGGGGAGGGAGGAAGGGGAGAAGGAGAAGAAAAACTTTTTTTTTATTACATTTCTCAGATACAAGGTTCAGAGGATGCTGGAGTTCTAAGGACCATTCTGCATCCTCAGATGGGCCTATGTGTGCACCATCATGTGATTAGATCATGGGGAAGATGAGAGCAGTGAGCACCTGGCCTAGAATTACAGACTAGTATTTGCAAAATATAGGACCAGGCACTACCTTCTTTGTGAAATTTGACAACTCTGGATACTTTTTTCATGCTGTGGAAAGAGAAGTCAATAACCAAATGACACGTTATCTAAACCTGGTATTTTATAAGCATTCTGACCACTGCATCTTCACGATCCCATTTGTTTAAGTTTTGAGAGGAAAAGTCTTAAACCTTGATGACCTGGGCTCTGTGATGTAGAGCAATACTTCAGAGATACTGAGGCAACATGAACTACGTGGTGAGGACTTGACCATGGACATGTGGTACTATTTCTTTATATCTACCTTATGTTGATCATATTGTATTATTCCATTTGAGTGTCACCATTATGGCAATAAAATCGTTTCTCCAGAACTTCTTTCTAAGTGCCTCTGCATAAACATATATACTTTTTTCTTTTTCTTTTTAGCAATACTTTCATGCAGGAGGAAATGGCCTGAAAAAGAATTTCTTGGAGAAGAGCCCAGATCTTCAGTCTCTGAGATATGCTCTCAGTCTTTATACCCAAACTACTGATGCCTTGATAAAGAAATTCATAGACACTCAAACCTCACAAAGTAAGTAACACATTGGATGTGAGAATAAACTAAACACAACCAAACTTGAGCATAAGAATTATTATACATACAGTTAATTTTACTATAATAAATTAAAGCATTAATAAGAATGGAAGATTATAGTTAATAAGTAATTGTCAAAATTTTAAGCACTCCTGAATTGTAATTTTATGAATAATTTCAATAGCACTGGGATATACTTAAAACTAAAACCATGTTAAGTGGTTGACCTGTGCTGTTGGGTCTAACTACATAAAACTTAGTAACACCTAGTTTTGAATATCTGTAACTGTGATATTCTCAGTTTAGTACAAAGGAGTCAGTGTTTGTTGGCCTTGGTCACTTGCAGAATATGATAATAGTTCCCCAATCCTGACTTAAAATGTAAAATTTCCTGCTCTTGGATTCTGAAGAGGGAAATCTCATTTTTACCCTAATTTTATATGAGAAAAATTCTAGCTTTCACTTTGAAATGAACCAAGTATTCTGCTGGAAACTCAGATAGGTTTTATGTGGCAAATTTTCCACCTCATAAGCTTCTAGGATATTACTGTTAAACAACGTTTCAAGTTGCTTTGTGATTTATTTTATTTTGGCAGTTACGTACATTTAAGGTCTGACATTTGAGAGATCATTATGTCAGAGTCAATAAAGAGCCAAATACTGGCTAAAATTCTAGATCACAAATTACATCCCAAAAATAATAAAAATAGAGGACACTATCTTCATTCATGAGATCCTTCAAAAAAGGCATAGATTTTTTTTTCTCATGATGACAATGCTCCAGACTTGTATATGTCATGGCTATTTTCATTTTTCTAACTACACTGAAGATATGTCAAGATAGGTGCTAGGTAAGTGCTTGACCTGTCTTTAATACTTTATGCTTTCTGATAATGTCCAATTAAATGCTACAAATACTCCTTTTAATGTGGTCTGCCAACCCAGCCTGTATCTTGGGATGGTTCCAGAGAGGAGAAATTGAGCCATAAAGCATCATCAAGAGATACAAGAGATAGCAATACTCCTTGAAGCTGTGATCCCTCAAGGATTTCTAAACTGTATAAATGTGAATTCAATTTTAATGCACCTTTTTAGAATAATATTGTTGCTTTATTCAGCAAGAATGTAAGTGTATAAAAACTTGCCTTTACTTTTATAGGTATACATTATATGTATACACACATGGCCCGCATTTCAGCATAGATGTCACATAAAAAAACTACGTATCTTTATTGACTCTGGTGTATGGGATTTGGCACATGTATTAATGTTGAACTATATGAGTTCTATGGCAACATTAAGAACATATAGGGAGGGGGAATAACAGGATTCATAATCCCTATAATGTCTGACAACATAACTTATTTTCATCTTATTTTTCTTTTTAACTCCATTTTTCTGACTTTTTCTGAGTGCACAATTTTTGGCATAACTGAAATTGGTAGGATATAGTTTTGCATTTCTCCAGTAGTTACCTCCAACCATGCTGTGTGGAAACTATCTCCATCTCCTCCCTACCTTACCTAACCCAGTGGTCCCCAGCCCAGCATGATCAGGCCCAAAGATCCTGAAGTGTAAAGGGAGCTTGATTTGCACTTTGCTTTCCCTCGCCATCATCTTCTTGATCCCTCTCTACTTCAGGGTTTGGGGGGCAGAAACTAAAGGGGAGGAGGAAGATGTCTTGAATTTTGATTGGACAGCTGCATCCAAACACTGACTTTCTGAAGGGCCCTAAGCCAGGACCTCCCCTTCTGTCTGGCTCCCTTATGAGTGGAGCTTGCACCAGCTCCCTCCAGGGCCCCCTCCCTTGCTTCCTCCTGCAGCCCTTTGAATATCTGTTCCTAGTGTCCAGTCCTCTGGGATGGAGTCCCAGCAGCAAGGCTGAAGCCCAGCTCCCTCCTGTGGGGCCCACTGAACTCATATATTCTTTCCATGTCTTCAGTGATAATGAGACTTTCTCTGCTGTCACCTGCCATCTCTCTAGAATTCTCTACAATTCTCCTCTCTACCTGCCCAAATAGCTGTTTATACTTTCAAATTGGAGGGGAAGGGGGAGAGAGAAATACTATTACCTAAGGGAACATAACCATTGTTGAATCAAAAATTGAGGCGGACCAAGTCTCACCAATGAAGGGATGCAGTGTTTCAGACTTTCTGTGCATCCCCTTTCTCCTCCGAATTCCACCACAATCCCATCTCTATACCCATTACCAGAGACTGAATGATAAAATCAGCAGACACACCGTAGCCTTTATAAAATAGGGAAAGCAGAGATAAGAGGAAAATTCGCTGAATATTAGAATTCTTTACGACACAAGTAAAAATGGAACATATGAAAGGGCACAAGCTCCATTTCTCTAACAGACTCTAAGCCATGGCTTGTATGTATGACTTCCAAATGCCTGGGGCCATTCTGTGTGCTCTTTGGCTTCAAAGGAGCCTCAGCTTCCAGGGTTCTTTAACTGACAGAGCGACACAGAAAAGTTGAGTTCTCCAGGCTTTTATCTATATGGCCTGCTCTATTAAACATTTAACACAGGTCTCAAAGAGGGGATCTTGGGTGCTACCTGTTGGATTCTCTGGTTACCGCCCCCCGCCCACCACAGTAATAGTAGGATCCACTATCCCCTTTGGGTACCTGTTATCCTAGTAGCAGAAAGAATCCAAAATGACTATATGAAGTCTGAGTATCCAGTGTAAATATCATTATAATTCTCTGAATAAATTTCTAGGACTTGGCACGGTACCAAATACCCATGAATATTTATTATATTTAGTTTTTGTTAATCTAATTTCTGTTTTGTTACTGCAATTGAATAAGACCATACTGGTGTAATGGGGGTCTTTCAAATAGAAAATTTGATAGATAAGCTAGGGTTACACACTGCAAACCCCTGCCGCCCTCTACCTGAGGAGCCCCATTCAGGGTAAGCAGGGGTGTCAGTGAGTTAGTGCCCCAGGGAGCAGCCTCCAAACAGTTAAGACAGGATGTTGGCAAGTGAAACTTGAGCTTCCTCAGTTGCGATTACTTTAAGGTGTGTGCTATGCAAACTCCAGAGTTGCCCTGGGAGATGGGGCTCTGTGCCCTCAGGATGCCTTCAAAGGTGCCTCAGTTACCCTAGGATGCTTGTTTCAGAGTCTGCTCCTGGGTGAACCCAACTCCAGGGTGATGCTTCTGGGGAGCAGGGGGCCAGGTTCCAGATTCTTGACATAGATCCTGTGCTCTTAACCATTACATGTGCATCTTCTTTTTTAAATATTTATTAAATCTAGTTGATTTACAGTGTTCTAACAATTTCTGCTGTACAGCAAAGTAACCCAGTCATGAATGTGTAAACATACTTTTTCTCATATTATCTTCCATCATGTTCTGTCCCAAGTGATTGGATATAGTTCCCTGTGCTATACAGTGGGACCTCAGTACCTATCCATTCATGTGTGCATCTTCTTGATGATAAGTATAAAAAAACCAAATACCCTGAATAAATTTGCCCCCATTACTTGAGCTTTTTCTCTCCTGATATCTTAAGTTAGGACTACAGAACTAATTAAATTAGTGAAACTCAATTTATAAAGTAGTAAACATTATTTGGAAAAAAATTGCATATTTAACTTATGATCAATTAATAAAACAAACTGATTTTGTCTCAATTTCCATATTCTGCAGTTTTGTTTAAAACTACATTGAATTATCATTCGTGTTATCTATTCAATCTATGTGCTGTGTAAAAGAATGTAGGATCCTTTAGAACTTTGTGCTGTTTAAAGCATCCATATTTTATTTTCTTATTCTCATAACATCCTCCCTTATTCCATTTCCTTTGTTCACTTTCCTTTGTTAAAGTGTTCTTTTGCATCTCCTTCTCTTTTGTTTTTTTCTTTGTGTTAGAAAATTGTAATATTAAATATAAGGAAAATGAATAATTGTTTTTTCACTATCTTCAAATTGAAAGATATACTTTCATTTAAAAATATTTTTATTTCAGCTTTTCCATAAATGGGCTTATAGGTATAGAAAAGCCTGCTTTATCTTACTTATTCTTTCTTTTGCTCATTTTCCCTTTTTCCTTTCTATTATCACCTTCTCTTCCTCCATTGTTTGTTCTCTTTTTAGAATAGCTTAGGTGTCCTCTTTTTCTATTAGTAAAAACAAACAACAGCAACAACAACAAAAACGGCATGGAAGTTTCCTCAAAAATTTATGAGCTACAGAGTTCAAATGAAATCTATTAATTTGTAAAAACACTGTCTTCTTTCCTCTTTCTGTTCCAAATACTGGAAAATAACAAATGCAAGATGGATATGGAAGCATTAAGTCCTTAAGTGAAACTGAGAGTTCAGTTTATAAGAGTAACATGTTTGTTAGTCTGTCAATGTACTTCAGTAGTAAAATACCATTTCACGCTGCATTCAGTTAACAAATATTTACTGAACATCGCATCTGGCTGAAGCCCCATACAGCGATGCACATATTCAGTACAAAGCTGAACATTATTTTATGTATACCAGATGCTCCAATATGGTGGTTCTCGAGCAGAAGTGATTTTGCCCACCCCCGCGCCAGAACATTTATCAATATCTGAAGAGCTTTGTTGTCCTTTCTGGGAGTGGTGGTCATGTTACTGGCATTTAATGGGTGGAGACCTGGGAGGCTGTTAAATATCCTATAGTGCACAGAACAGCTTCCAAAAACGGAAAGTTATCTTAAGGCTCCAAATGGCAAAGGTGCTGAGGTTGAGATACCCTGATCTTACACTAGACCGAAACAACATGAGAGGTGACGTAACGTAAGTCATGTAGAATAGGGGACAGTTTGGCTTGGGAACAGGAAAATTCAGAAAGGTCATTGGGAAAACGGAGACATGAGGAGATAGAAAGTATGTTAGATGCAGAAAATGTCTAGGACAGAATATATTTGCATTCTTAATTTTAAAATCCCATGGTATATTTTTATTAGGAAAAAAATGTTTATTTTGCCTTTAAAACAAAATACCACATTAACATCAATAGATGTGGTTAAAAGTATCTCAGATTTCCATGTACTGTTAATAATTTTGTGTAACATTAGTAAAAATTATTTTAATATTTATAATACAACATTCCTCCTCTTAAAGGTGACCCTATGATTTAAACTGGGTAGTTAGCTTGTAATTTCAAACTTTTGTTGTTGTTGTTACTCAAAGATGTGTTACAGTTTAAGATGCTGGTACAAAATTAATTTCTTATGTCTTGATTACAATATTAATCATCATTTTTTTCAAAAAGCTTATCTTATAGCTATTTCATTATGCCAAGGGCTCTTTGAATATTTCATACAGTAGCAGACAGTGAAAAATGTATAAAGCTTTAACACATTAAGTAGAATTTTTTTCAATGGATAACACAATTTGGAATGAGGTACAGAATGATTAATTGCTGAGCTGTCCTCTGTCATATTCTGTTTCCTCACCTGAGCATTTATTACAGCTTGAGGAATCTAAGTCTCAAAAGCTTTATAGACAAAAGAGATTTTTTTATGTCTAAGTTACAGTGGCTCATAAAGCAAAAAAAAATTGACTATAAATTAAAACATATGAGGTGAAATGTTTTTTATTCTATAATCTATCCTCTTTTTAATGTTTTATGAGCAACATCTTTTGAGTCCCTGCTTATTTAAAACTTCTTAATTTTTTTTTTTTATTTTATCTTTTTGCCTTTCCTAGGGCTGTACTCATGGCATATGGAGGTTCCCAGGCTAGGGGTCTAATCGGAGCTGTAGTCACTGGCCTACACCAGAGCCACACCAATGCCAGATCCAAGCCATGTCTGCCACCTACACCGCAGCTCATGGCAACGCTGGATTGTTAACCCACTGAGCGAGGCCAGGGATCAAACCTGCAACCTCATGGTTCCTAGTTGGATTCATTAACCACTGAGCCACAATGGGAACTCCTAAACTTCTTAAAATTTGAATCAGAACTGTTTGGTCATTATAATAACCCGTGTCCTGCTCAAGTGGATTTTAATATAGTTGAATCTGCAATGAAAATCAGATAGCTACCAATTTACCTTTTGGAATCTAGGAATATAATACACTCATAATATATAAAGTATTAATTATCAATCACTGATTATTTTCCTCAAACTAGAAAAGATATGTCTGTAAGTAGAAAAGAAACCCTTTTCTGAAGTGGTTCACTGTAGAAAAGTTCTCCTTAACAAAAATGAGTAGAGGGACTTAACATTCCTAATATTTAGTTGACCGAAGAACTGGCATCAAAATAAAGAAATTAGGAGTTTCCGTTGTGCCTCAGCAGGTTAAGAACCTGACTGGTATCTATGAGGTTGCGGGTTCAATCCCTGGCCTGACTTAGTGGGTTAAGGATCCTGCATGGCTGTGGCTGTGGCATAGGCTGGCAGCAGCAGTTCTGATTCAACGCCTAGTCTGTAAACCTCCATATGCTGTGGGTGTGGCCCTAAAAAAGGGGGGGGGAGGAAAATAATAAATTAGTTTTTGGGTCAAGGTCCAAACTGAAACTTTAACTTGATGCCTCCTATGGGAGAAAATGCTGAGAAATGTGTTTAGCTTATGGGGGAAGAGGGAGTAATATTAAAAATCCATTTTGCCCCATTTAGTTTAATGCTGATTTGAAAGCACAATTGGAAGTGGTTTCTCATTTTAGCTAATAAGACTTTCAGAGATAACCAGAAATCCATAATCCCCTCCAACAGTCTTCTGCCACTGTTTCAACCCTGGGACAGTGGGATTCCACTAGCTAGCACTGCCTTCCAAGACTAGACACGAGCTTTTCTTAGGTACAGTGAAGAAATGGAGAATATTTAAGGTTTGGCTCTTCAAATGTTGTAGTTGGTCTTATAACATTCAAACTTGGACAAGGCTCTTTAATGCAGTCACAAAGTGTGCAAATCACTTTAACAAGAGTGGTGATGTGATATGTTTCTGAGTACATTGAATCCTTTCCCAAAGGAGAAATGGCAAGTGTTAGGTAAGGTTACAGTAACAATGCTGAGCAAACAGAGCACCAAAAGCAAGTCATCTACCTTTATGCTATTTTTTCCAACCATCCTGCAAGGCGAGTAACTTCATCTACACTTATCATCGGGTTAATATGGTAAGCATTTTCGGCATTCTTCAGGGCCTGGGCTTTGAAATGGTTACTATCTGAAAAGGAAAACATGTAGATTATCACACCTCATTAACTGATCTCCTTCAGAGATGTGATTTACACTAGCACTCTAGTTTATAGGCACTTCAACTACTGTTTTCTCACTTGAGTCTGAGAACAGCTCTGCAGAGTTAGACAGAGGTCTTTGGATTATTGGTGTGATATTCTACACTGTCTCTGGGTACTCTTTTGAGACAGTCATCTCACAAAGGCAGTAGAGGTCACTGAAGTGATTTGAGCAAGTGTACAGTGTGAGAGAAAAGACTGAAGGAAGATAAGACCAAAGCAGGCAGGCGGGTTGGGGGCTAGGCTGGTGGGAATAGCGATGGAGATACGTGAGCAGGTTCATGATAGAGTTCAGCACTACAATAGACCTGAGCTCTTGAAATAAATCTTGTTAAATAAATAAAAATTTAGGAGATTAAATTTCTTCAATAGGGTTCCAAAATAAAGCAATGTTTACTTCTATGTGGTGAAATTATGGTGGGTTTTTTTTTTTCTGCCTGCTCATATATTTTTTGCACTTTCCAATTGCTGAAAAAATGTCCAAGGACTTCTTTTTGAATCATAATTTAAAAAAAAAATATGTCTATGAAGAACACACTTTAATGTGCAAAGTAAAGATATAATCAGTTCAAAATAGTAGATTTTGAAGTCTTTTAGGGCTTTGGATTTAAATCTGTGGGCTGAAATAGCCCAATTACACCTTCTCCTTAGGATTCAAAGGACCTCAGAATTGCTCTGTGGGTGGGAGAATTGTATGGAGTAGGAACTACACACACACACGTTATGTTTACAAACATATATATGTCATCGTATATATATTATCATTTAATAACTTATAAATCTTATTTTATGAGGAAATTTACTAGAGTAATTGTGTAATGCATTGATTAAAATTAGGCAAATACAAGTCAGTGATAAAATATGTCTTCTTAAAATTATCTAATACTTTCTTATTACGGGCATTATGATATTCTTCAATGTTTCCATTATTGCTGTTATTTTTGTTTTAAGATTGGCAAGTGAAACAGAGGTTAGAATATCAGTTGTTGGGAATTTTATGGAAATGCTGACAAACTGAGATGTCAGAAAAACATTCTTCAAGTTACTGAGTCAAGAAAGCAAAATGCAGTACAATTTCTCTGGATCTATTGAGCCATGATGTCTGTTTTTTTTTTTTTTTTTTTTCACTGAGAACAGGTTTGTGTGATGAAAGCGGTCACAGACTAGTGCTTCACAACCTCCATGTGCCCTTTATGACTAATGTCGAAGAAAAGATACAAGTGTTTTCTCCTTCACTTATCCCTTGACACTAGAAGTTAAGCCTTGCTATTGCTTAGTTAGAAAAAGAAATATGAACTGTGTTAAGTGGCATAGAAATTGTAAATCTCAGTCTTTAAAGGTTGGAAGTCAAGCTTAGAGAAACTTCTGGCATAAAAGTCTCTGCTTATTTCTGGATAAGGGGCAAGAATTGGTATGTTGGTTAAAACAAGAGAATAGGGAACCATGCAGTCACAGCCCAGGCATCTTCTCTACCTCTTCTTGGCTATATGACCTTGGAAAAATCACTTATTAAAAGCTTCCCTAAGCCTCAGTTTTCCCATCTGTAAAAGGGGAAACCCAGTAACTCCAAAGTCCTTTGGGTTGCTGGGAGGATCACAGCAGTAATGTATGTGAAGTGCTTAGTGCACAGCAATCTCTCCATAATTGTTAATTCTTCTTGCATCAGTATTTTTGGATGCACTGTCTGAAAGTACCTCTTACTTCTACAAACATAGAAAGAGGAACTCTCTTAGTTTGCAGCTCTCCCAGCAAGGAAGCCAATAATCACATACCCCCCTGTGAGCTCTCCCTCCACAGTACTGAGAGGCTCTCAGAGCGGCTGAGAAACCTACCATGCTGACACCTAAAGGATTCATACCTGTGACTTCTAGGAGCCTCTACTATGTTCACACCAGGGTGGTCAAATAATGGAGTATTTTTTGAGTGTTTGCCATATCACAAAGCACTCTACTGGTTATGAAACACCAGGGGGACATTCTCTGCTCCATGGAGTTTCCAGTGAAACTAAAAACAACCATATGAAGGGGGAAAAGAATCCTACATGGCAGTTTGTGCTAAATACCAGATGACTCTAAAGACCAAGTACTAAGGGCTTTCAAGGAGGAAGAAAGAACTTTGGGCAGGAGAGTTGGGAGGTTTCAGAAAACTGTGGCTCAGGGTGGGCTTTGAAAAATGTGTGTGATTCAGGTGAGGGGAATAGTAGAGAAAGGGATGTCTGCAAGGCACAGAGGCCAAGTCTGTCTCAAAGCAGATTCCAGGAATAGCAGTGTCAGGGTCTCCTGGTATCAGCCAGCCCAGACCTTGGTTACAGAATGTCATAGGCTGGGTGGCTTACACAATAGAAATCTATTCTCTTACAGTCCTGGAGGGTGATGGTACTGGGCAGATTCAGTTTCTGGTGAGTGAGAGCCCTCTTCCTGGTTTCTAGATAGCTGCCTCTCAGTGTCCTCATATGGTGGAGAGACGCTCATTCTCTAGTGTCACTTCATATAAGGACACTAATCCTACTGGGTCAAGAGCCTACTCATATGATCTCATTTAACCTTACTTCCTTTTTAGAGGCCTCGGCTTCAAATACAGTCACATTGGAAGTTAGGACTTCCATATATGGACTTGGGGGTGGGGGACACAGGCATTTGGTCTGTTAACACTGAGAATTTGTTCGGATTGCCAAAATCTCGGGCCTGACTCAGACCTGCTGACTTAAAACTCCAGGAATTGGGCCCAAACGTCTGTGTTTTAATCAGCTGTCCTGGTAACTGACGTTGAGAACCACTGGAGTAAAGAATCTGTAGGGTGGAATGACTGGAAGGGTGATAAAAGAAGTAGGTTGTGATGAGAACTTGAAGAGCTTTGAATGTCAGGCCCAGGAGTGCAGAGATGGAGTTGTAGTGCGTGACAGGGTCAGAAGAAACGGGAGGTCCACAGGTTACCCTAAGGTACTCATGCCATCTGCTCTTCATAGGAGGGAGGGAAGGAAGGAAAGAAAGAAGCCTGCAAACTAGTTTGCAGCTTAGATATTTACAGTTTAAACATAGTAATCATAGGAACAGACAAGAAGGGATGAATATCTGAATATAATGAAGAAAGAATCTACAGGTCATTACAAAATAAAGCAAGCAAAGGAGAAGGAGTGGTAAGCTTAGGTGACTTGCAGATCCGTGAAACCTACCACTGAGCACAGTGTGGATGTGTTGATGGGGGGCTGTTTTGAGACAGATGACACATTCCGTTTCTTTCTGTCAGTGCTAATATTAGGATATCCCAGGGACTATGTCCACAGGGCAGATGGGAGCTGTGGAGGAGAGAGCAATCTGTTCTTCACCATCATTTGGGAGATGATTATTGAATCCTGGGACTCTTTTTCGAGTCCTTTGGGTAAATCATCATGCCTGTGAATAGAGCCTGGTAGGAAAAATGCAAATTATGACCATGATTCTATTATCCTGACCCTCTCTTAAACCAGGTAATGGCCTTCAGCACCATCAGAACAACCCAAGGGTATTAGTCATTTATCTGTACTTGAGAAATGTGTCATCTCATTTTGAGTTTCTATAACAGTAAATGTGTGTTCTCAAACTTTGGGGTACGTGAGGCTCACACACAGGGCTCATTAAAACACAAACTTCTGGACCTCATTCTTAGAATTTTTGATTCATTGGGTCTGGGGTGGAGTCTGAGAATTTGCATTTACAACAGTTTCCCAGGAGCTGCTGATGCTGCTGATCCAGGGACCACACTTGGGGAACCAGTGCTAAAAGCCTGACACGGAGGCACTCCCTATAATGCAGGCCAGGCCATCTGTAACTCATTTTGGGTTGACTGCAAACTCTAAGTGCAGGCGATTTTTTTTAATGTTTCTAGGCTGAAACTTCTAGATAAAAGGAGCACTCGAGAAGCATGAGAAATACAAAGTCAATAAAAATGCCTTTTTTCCCCTCAAACAAGAGCATGTGTTTTACATCCTCAAAGGAATATTCTCAGATTGACTATACCCCTCCCCCCCAAGCAAACAAAACAAGAAAAATTAAAATCTAAAAGCTAAAATACAGAAAACAAAAACACTTTCCTGTTGGCCAAAGTTGGCATTCAGGCCTGCATATTTGCCTCACATTCTTGTTCTATTTTAGCTTTCACTTCAAATGATAATGCCTTCTTACACATAATAGAAGGACCTAGAAATATGATCCTTCCCTGTGATTCCAAACAAAGGGGATTATTTTCAGTTTAGTTTTTGTTCATGAACAATATTATGTGATTTTAAAGCCACTTTCTGGAGTTCCCTTCATGGCTCAATGGTTAATGAATCTGACTATCATCCAAGAGGATGTAGGTTCGATCCCTGGCCTTGCTCAGTGGGTTAAGGATCCAGCATTGCCATGAGCTGTGGTGTAGGTCGCAGACATGGCTTGGATCCTGCATTGCTGTGGCTGTGGTGAAGGCCAGCGGCTGTAGCTCCGATTAGACCCCTAGCCTGGGAACTTCCACATACCATGGGTGCGGCCCTAAAAAGCCAAAAAATAAAAATAAAAAATAAAATAAAAGCCAGTTTCTAAGGGGAAGGGTGGCTGTTTAAACTATGTATGTTTATAATGTCAAGTTTTATAATAGATTTAGAATACACTAGATCCCTTTAGCTCTAAGTTGCATTGCTGTCCTGTTATATGCAGTTGTGCCTCATTTCACTTTCCACTTGAAGTCATTTCATTCCCTTAGTGTAGAAACACCTTGAATTCTCTTTAACTGAAAAGGCAAGGTAACTTGATAGAGCATCGCCCTCAGCAATAATAATCCCCCAGGTAGAACCACACTAAGCAGAGCACAACTATGATCAGGGTGTCCTGCATCATTAAAGGAAGAAAATGGTACTGAAAGGCAGAAAAGCCACTATGAAGAAATTCAGAAGAACGGAGGAATAGACAGTGGTACAGGAAATGGAAATGAACAAAGTCAGTTTTTCTTTTCTTTTGAGTAAGCCAATTTGGAAATTGGCAGGTAAATGTTACAGTTATTAGAAGGCTAATGAATCCCAGACAGACATGGTCCAAATGTCCATTATACAAAGCATGCCTGTGTCCCTACTTGATCCGCTCAGTGACCTGTGAGGAATGTGAGACTAAAACCATTTTCAGATGAGAAGACAGGACTTCAGAGTGAGATTGGGTTAATTTCAATAGTTACATTGATACTAAGTAGTGGAACTGGGCTCAAATCTAAACTCTTTAAACTATAAACATTGTATTCTTCACTAACTAGCCCACCAACCAAAACTTTTATCAGAAAACTGATTTTTCAAACATTTAGAGTAATGCTGTGGACATATGAGTAAAACCAGTTTTGGCCCATAGTCGTTATGCCTTGTCATTAGCCTACTATTATTTATTTATATGGGCAGCAGAATTACGATATAATAAAGTGTAATAAAACCTCTAATTTGTGTTACCATTGTGGCTCAGCAGGTTAAGAACCCAAATAGTATCCATGAGTTCAATCCCTGGCCCCGCTCAGGAGGTTAAGGATTCAGCACTGCTATGAGCTATGGTGTAGGTCTCAGACATGGTTCAGACCAGGTGTTGCTGTAGCTGTGGCATAGGCCAGCAGCTGCAGCTCTGATTCCACCCCTAGCCTGGAAACTTCCAAATGCCATGAGTGCAGCCCTAAAAAGACAAAAAAATAAAAAGAATAGTATCCCCTAGGTGTGGTTAGTGAGATTAATTGAATATATGTGAAGCTCTTAGAACAATGCCTAATACCTAATAAGTACTTAATAACTGTATTCTTATTTACAAAACTAGTGATGTTTTATTGTTTTGCTGACATTAGGGCAATTGTCTTTTCATCTCTCATTTTGCCAAGAAAACTACATGAAAATCTATTTCCTAGCACTTAAAAATATTTTTAAGAATTGAATTTTGATATTCTCATGAACTGGAACTCTATTGCCTAAAACCTAAAATAGAACTCAAAATATTATTCAGTTAAATTAGGGAATGATGTATGAATACATTCCATAAGAAACATCAAAGGAAACTGCTTACATTAATGATGATTCCAAATGTTAGAAAAGCAAATACTCTTGATTTTAGTCAAAAGGCCGAGAAGCGATAGAAAAGCAAATAATAAAATTTTTATTCTGATTGTGTAAAAATGCATTTATGCTTGGCCAATAATATAAGCCATTTTCCAGTTATACCTAATTTTCATAGAGAGAAAAAAAAAAGATCTTTTAAAACTGAGGTATTACATGTATTCCTATAAGGTAGAATTTGGCTTAATATTAAGAAAAGAAGTGCTAACCAGTGGAACTATTCAGAAAAGGAATGGGATGCCTTCTTAGTAATGTCTACAAGATAGAAAGTAGCCAAGCTAAGACCCATCAAGACTTTCCAGACATGCTGTACAAAGGACCCCCACAGTGAATGGGCAATTTTAACCCCTAAGGTGCTTTATGATTCTAAGATTCTATAAGGTTATTTGGGGATTTTTAGAAATTCTGAGTAAAAACCTAGCCAGGTCCTGAATACAGAGACATTTCTATGCACAATGTATATGGTTTGGATAGACTGGATTTCTGTTGAATCAAGATAATGGAAGCAACACTAGGAATGGCTTATTAACGTTCTCCTAAAGAATTTAGTTAATGTATTCTGATTTAGCTCTAGTATTGTAAAATTCAAGTTCTAAAAAATTGAATTCATTTCTGTTGTTTTGGTACAATTTTTTTTACTAAGTTTCCCTCCTATTTTTAGTAAAATGTAGCTGCTTCCATATCAGTCACTACTTCAAGCGTAAAGATTCAGCTCCTAAAATTTGTCAAAACATTCATGAAATTTATTACTGAGCAGACACTCAATAGGTGTCTACTGTATTGTGATGAGGCCAGCTTTTGAGAGGATACATGGGTCGTTAGATTAAAAAGAATGGCTGCTTAAGTCATTATATTTAAAAGCTACCAAGTAAAGAATATTTTGGTGTTTTCTAATTGCTGCTTAGGATGACAATAAAAGATAGGAGGGAAAAAAAAAAACAAGAAACAAAAAGTAGGTTATGTGGTCAAGTTAGTTTTGGGACCTTTGACTTATAAGTCAAGCACTTTTCCTTCACCTTTAATTTGCAAATATAAAGAGGACTTAGTATACAATATTTCTACATATATTTGTTCACAGGAATCTGTTATTACAAAAACTTGTTTGGTGTAGATAGCTAATAACACCACTTACAAATATTGAATAAACTAAAACACAGGCATACACACATATGAATTTAAGGAGCTTGTTTTCTTTCAAAAACAGTGGCAGAGGTATTTGTCTGTTCTGTTCACTGTTGTACCTCTGGCACTCAATATCTATTGAATGAAAAATCGGCAGTTGTGCTAGTGCCAAAACAAAACAAAATGTCATATTCTATTATTTCTCTCACCATCCCTCTTCTTCTTGCTTAACCTCTCTCATAATAGTCAGACCTTAGAGTAATAGCAGATTTCATAGTTTATCAAATATATGTGTTCATGATCTTCCTTGATCCTCACAGAAACATGGGAAGAGAAAGTTCATTCCCATCTCATCTGTGGAGAAAACTGAAGATCTGAGAGGTACAAGACTCACTCCCATTCTCACCCCTAGTGACTAGGACACAAATCCCTTTTCAAGTGTCCACATCCAGTACATTCTCTACTACCCATGAGCATTTGTGCCAGCCTCAGGGGTTCAGATGAAGAAAAGATAAAGCTGAGCAGTTTCCTCTGCACTGGACTCCTTGCCCTACTTTTGCTTTGATGTTGTATCTTTTATAAACCTCCCATGCAATTTCTGTCTCTTCAGTATCTCCTTGCAGTCGTTGTTACCATTTTTATGCACACAAGTATAACAGCTAAGAACCTTTTCTCAAACTCCGGTAAGACTGTCCAAGTTTTGAAAAATAAGATTCTCCAAAATCTGATGGGCCCAGGGCTCTGGAAGAATATCAAGAGAACAGTTGTTCCTTCAGTGATCAAATGTTTAAAACACACAAGACGCACGGTTGTCTACACTGTTTTTTAGAGTCTCCTCTAGGTGGCCTACATCCATTTAATACCACTTGTTCAGTGAAAAATTCTTCTCCCCCTCTAGACACATTTTCTCTGGGAGTGCATTAAGCCTATTTTATCTCTGTTTCTGCCCAATATGGAAGTGAAGGGCATCTGTTTCTTTGATTCCTGAGTATTACTTATAACCTAAAGAAAATATAGACCTCTCTCTACTTTCCTTTGCCTCTCTTCAACTATTGCAAGTAAACTTGAAGAGAACATTAAGTATCTGTACTATTTCAGGTAGAGGCATTGCAAAGATTAACTTCCTCTCTTGCCTTTAAAGTATTTTGAATATTTTGATTATCTTTGTTTTTAGGAAGAGATTTCATAGGTGTAACTTAGCAGGCATATAATCATTTAGGAACCCCTTATCCTAGTAAATGCTTTGAGCCAAAGAGAATAATGAACACCATTTCTTTTAAAATAAGTCTTGATCTGATCTAGTTCACCTGGGAATAACAGGTAAGCATGGAACCATGAGAGTATCACTTCAAAGCAACACATATTAGTGTGGGAACATGGGTGGCTCTGGACTTCTCCTAGATCTCATTAGAGGGAGGCCTCTATGAATCTCAAAAGAATAGAGTTGTTATCTGCAGAGCACTGTATGAAAAAGCGAAGTCTAGAGATGAATCTCAATAAAGGAATATGATTTAGAAAAGAAGGGATTTCCTATGAACACAATGTGATAACACCAAAGGCAAATAGCCTGTGTTCAGTGTATGGGGTGAAAAGGCCAGAAGGTCAGGAACAGAAGGTCTAGTGTGAGAACAAGATGAGCTCATGTAGCTTAAATTAGATTATAAAATGCTTCTAAATTTCTTCGTCCATATAGAACTTTCGTATTTCTGGATACATAATAATTGTAACACCTGAATACTCACTATAGTTCACTTTTTGGTGCCTCTTTTTAGGTGTTTATTTATTTTTAAGGCCTCACCTGTGGCATAGGGAAGTTCCCAGGCCACAACTGTGACCTGTGCTGCAGCTGCAGCAATGCCAGATCCTTCAGCCCTCTGCACCAGGCTGGGGATGAAATCTGCACCTTCCCAGCAACCCAAGCCTCCGCAGTCAGATTCTTAATCCACTGCACCATGGTGAGAACTCCTTTGGGGTGTTTATTGATAAATTACTTCTGAATTGGGAATATCTTTCCTACCTAATCAGTTTCTTATACAAGAAAAAATAAATCTCACCTCTTTTATACTTTAAGACAACTTCATAGATCAGTCATTTATTTATTCATTCATGGGACTCATGTTAGCCAAGAGTTTACCGTGGACCAAGCACTATTGCTGGTGGTGACACAACATTGAATACTTCAGCCCCCACTCTCAGGTCAGCTACAGTCTAATGGATTTGGCTAGATTAGATTGAACTCTTGCATTAACAATTAATTCTTTGGTTCCAAAGAACACTTGTCATGTCATGCAATGGATATGAGTAAAATAAGTCAAACAACAAACATATTCTGGTGATGGGTACCCATCCTGGTGATGGGTACACCAGGAACTCTGCTAGATGCTACAAGGAATCCAGGGGGCAATGTAACAGGGTTACTAATATCAAGGAGAAGAAAACCTCCTGGGAGAACAGTCCACAAATAAATTACTTCATAATCCAAGCCAGTCCCATAAGAGCAGCACAGGGCAGGGCTATGGGTTTAGAGGAGGGAGTGAACACTTGGTGGTAGGAATGTGCTAAGGAGACACTGGAGGAACAAAGACCTAGCTTGGCACTGAAGGATGGGTAGGGTGTATAGTCATCAACAAGCAGAGAATCAAAGACATAATCACTGGGCAAAGCAGTATAGCAATTGCCTTATTTACATCAGTAAATTTTATCGGCAGTTAATAAAAATTAACTTTGGCTTTCACTGAATCTGTCAGCAGGAAAAAGTACTAAAGCTTTGGTAATCACAGAAAGAACCTTTCCTGACTGTTACTCCATGCTCTTTCATTCTGAGGGCTTAGTAGAATGGCCCAGACATCTCTCTTCCTCCCCACCCCTGCCTTTAAAAAAGAGCTCTGCCAGTGCCTCTGGATTTAACAACAGGCAGAAGGGAATAAAGCCACCCAAATCCCACTTCAGGGCTATTATCATCCATCGAAGCCTGTTTTCCTTCAAAACAGAGACATGGAAGCAGGCAAGGGTAAGGAAACGGTGATGATTAGACGTGCCTGGTCTATTGCAGTGATTTCCAGTTTTCCCCATGCACTGCCCCATCAATGAGAGAGTTGACTTGCACTCTCCCCTAGTTTTCACTTCTGACCCTGATGCTGCTCGCAAGTCTTATTCCTGCCCTCCTCACTAGCCCTTTTCTGGGCTAGTTCAGCCTGGCTTACACTCAATGGGCAATTCTTCCTCCCTCAATTAACAGCTATTGAGAAGAGATTAGCTTTTTACTGGCCTCTGAGGACCAGGAAAGCATCCAAAGGAAGCAGCGCCATAGGTGGTTTCCATGGAGATTTACAGCCTGGAGGTAGAGGGGATAACTTCATTTCTGAAAAACCTTAATTACCATAATAGCTCTTTAATACACTAGAGTAATAAACACAATTGTTTGTAACTTTCAGTGAGAACAATAGATTGATTTCACTGGGCTGAAAGTGAGACAGGGTTAAAGCAACCTAAGAGTATAAAGAGAATCCTCCCAGCCTCAAGCCAACCTCATAGAAATGAGACACAGGATAATCCTTTAAGTGGCTGCCACCATTCCTTCGTCAAGTTTGTATCATAGTTTAATGTTTCTACTTTGAGATTGTATTATCAATAGATTTTTTGTGGGTTTTTTTCCTTTTTTTTTACTTCATTGTAAAACCAATAGATATAGAGAACCACATGAAACATATATAAGAACCACCAAGGTCAACAGAGAAAACTTTGCCAGCCTCCCCAGAAGCTTTTCCATGTCTGTCCCAATCACGCTCTTAACCTTCCCTCCAAAGGTAAACACTGTCTTGACTTTTAGAGTAATCGATTCTCATCATCTCTTTACAGTTTTATACCCAAGAATGTTTCTTTTAGACATTAGAGTTTCATTTTGCTCATTCTTTTAAATTGAATGCCTTTGAAGCCCCTTTAATTTCTAAGATCCCCCTCTGTCTTTTTTCTTTACAATTTATCTTTTAAAAAGCATGGTTGCTTGACGATAGCCTCCCACAGTCTGGAATTTCCTGATAGAATATGTAGAAAGTGATTCAGCTCATCCTTCTGTGTTCCTGCAAACTGGCCTCTGGGTTTAGAGGCTTGAGGATAGATTCTTGTACTTTAATGAGGAAAATACTTGTTATTCATAAAGTCACTATACTGGCAACTTTGGGAAAACATGCTTATTCTGAATATTGCAAAATTCTTATTTGGTTATCATTCTGCAGTTAAATTGCTGCCAGTACCTTATTTGTAGCACTGAACTCATTCTTAGCCATATACAGAAATCACTTCTGTTCCAGTTCAGATCTATAACCATTCTCACCCCAAAGCCCTTTACACATGAATGGTAAAGACACAAAGAACTTCTCTGTTTAAATATACTTTGTTGAAAGCTCACTCCTGAGCATGATTTTCTTTTTCTACCTGACTTCCTGAATATAGTGTTTTCACAGTTTTCGTTACCAGTTTCCAAGTGTTTGTTTCCCACTTACGTACAGGTCCTTTGTTCTCCATTATAGGTTATTACAAGACACTCCAGAGCCCGTTCCCATGTCCTCTGCTGTGCTCTGTGACCAAGGTCACACTGAGTTTATGGGTAGGTGTGGGGTCACAGGGAGAAATCCATCCATATCCCATCTTTAGAGAGTTTACAGTTGACTGAATTGGAAGTGCATACATTTTGTACATAAATAAGTGTAATCAAAATAGAAAATACTAAAAGGTATAAACAGATTATACATGAAGTTGTATCAAAAAGATTATTTTCTCAAGGAGGGGTCAGGAACGGCTTCCTATAAAAAATGACATTTGACCCCAGCCTCAAATCCTAAATTTATTTAAGTTAAAATGTGTATATATATATATGTGTGTGTGTATGTATATAAATGTATATATATAAGTTAAAATGTGCATATATAAATGTGTGTGTGTATATATATACACATACATGCAGACATATATACACATACGTGCACATATATGCAGATAGATAATACATTGAACTTGACTTTTTTTAGAGCAGTGATGTTCAGTTCTATTGCAAATCCTGCATTGTGAACTCAGTGGTAGGCTTTGACAAAGGTCTAATTCTAAATACTTTAAACAAAGGGAGAACTGAATTGTAAAAATGCTGACAATGCTCAAGTTAGAACCAAGGCACAGAGCACAGAGAAGTATTGGGCCATGGAAATTACTGGAAGCCAGTATTTAAATTCCTTCAGATCTCTGTGTCTTATCTGTGTTTCTCCTGAATGTTTGTCCTTTTTCAGAGTTGGTTTCAGTGTTTTCTTTAAAAAGAAAAGTATTTTTTAATGCTATACGCTGCTATAGAATTCCTCAGTACTGTTTGAACTTATGAAGTTGGTAAAGTAATAGCAGTTATAATTAATACCGTCATTGAAAATTATTTCTGAGGCCCTTTGATTTTTTCCTGATGACTCCAGACAAATAGTTGATTTTGTATTTTTATGTGTGTTTACTTAAAAACTTAAAGTCTCTTCAAAAGTATTCATTCTCTAGGGGAAAAAAAAGTCAATTTACCTTCGTTTGTCACATTAATAGGTTCAAGGTTTTTTGAATAAGTATTAATAAAGAGTAGATATTTATTCTTCTTAATCTAATAAGACTTAGGTTAAATAAAAGCTAACATCAAATCAATATATTCAAGATACTTTCCTTTAAAACAAGACATATTTGCTCTAAATATAAAATTGATCTGTTAAACAAAAATTAGAGCTTATCCAAATGAAATGAAAAAATCAATAAAGGGCTTATCATTTATAATCACTTGACATGTATTAGACTGTGAGTTCATCTAGTGCTACTTCATTTTGTCCTTTTAATCATGTGAAGGAGATGTGGGTATTTTAGTTCCACAGATAAAGACACTGATATTTTGCAGAGATGTTCACATGAGCACCCAAGGCCAAAGCTAAAAAATGTAGAGCCAGGATTCAAACCCAAATCTTTCAGATTATATATTCACATTAAAAATTATAGATATCTTCAAGTAGAGTTATTTTTGTATATATTTTCTTCCATTTCTCTGTATGTAGGACATGCAATGCATTTCTTTGGGTTTCCCCCCAAAACACCTAGCAAAATGGCAGATTTAATGTATTAGTGATCAAATGAAGAAACCATGTGTAATTTATTTATTTTTAAACTCGATACAGTAAGTCACTTTTTATATTGTGTTTTAAATATTTCAAAGTCTGATTCAGTACTTTATAATGATAAATAAGCAAGACAGACTAAAGAAAGTAAAGAAAAGGAAAGAAGGAAAGGAAACACAGGATTTCTTACATTAAGCTCTCTATTTACATTCACTGTACTTGCTGAGAAGTGGGACCATATTTATTCTCCATTTCTTTTTTGACAAATCTTATTCATTCTGCCCATTAGAATTCCTTCTCTCTTATTATGTTGTCCTCACCAAATCACGTTACATTAGATAAAAAGTTCAGAGCAATACCTTACTAAGCCTTGGCGCCTTTTATGCAGAGGAGTTAATCACACATGCCCACTGCCTGTGGAGTAGCTGCCTCAGAGTAATGCGGAGAGTTACATCTAATACTAGTGTCCTGTTAGAACACTAGTCTCTAGTTCTTTAGTCTTTTGACTTGCAATGAAGTCTTAGATATTAAATGATCTCTCAGCTCCACGCTCTGAACCTAGGACCTACTGATGTCATATCTTGGATCCATTTGTATTGTTGTCCCTAACAAACTGATCTTTTTAAAAAATGTCTTTTACTGCTACATCTCAGGAGTATTCTGCTGGGTGAGCATTCTTAACTGATTACTGCAAAGAAGTCAGCTGTCATTTGCTGTCACCTGGGTACCTATTACAGAATCACTGTGGACACCACTCCATCTAGCCATCAATGCACATTACCAATTTCCCTCTCAGCACTACTCAATTACTTGCTCACATGCTGCCTTCTGCAGTTTGTTCAGGATATCTGCTTGGTGGGGTGGATAACATCCTGGTCAAAATGACAGGCACATCAGTGAAGTGCGTATTCTCTCAGACAAGGAAAGCACAGGGTTTTAAATCAGTGAACTCAACTCTCTGGCTATATTTTCCCGCTCTAACCTCCTGGTTCTTTTTGTATATTTAAACATTTTAACTAACAAATGATCAACATTCACTGACAGCAAATCAGATAATATGAAAATGTATGATGGAAAAGCTAATACACTCAGCTGACCCTATTCCTACTGTGTGCCCTTTACATTTATCCTCTCAGACGTTCAATCATGCACACATAAAACGTATATTCTTCTTTCTCCCCATCAGAACTGGGTCCTCTGCTTACTATTGTGCAGATTTTCCATATACATCTTTTCATGTATTAAATACAGTTTCTCCTTATTTAGTGTGGATTCATAATATTTCATAATGAGATATAGATGTCCTGTTTTAGTACTTAGAGACATATAGATTGTATCTAATTTATAGCTATTATAAAAATGTTGCATGAAATCTTTAGTCATACGTCTTAATGTGTTAATGCAAATATTTCCATATAACAGGTTCATATACAAGAAATTTCCAGGTGAAAGGGAATGATTTAATATTCTAATAAACAATCACAATAATATGGAGGATTTTCTATATGCCAAGTCTTTTGAAAGTTCTTTACAGATGTTATTATTTAATCTTTGCAATAAGGGAGGTACTACTATCCTTACTGAGTCAGGTACTACTTTTCTTATTTTATAGATAAGGGAATTGAAGCACAAAGAGATTAAATAATTTACCCAAGGTCACCCAGCTATTATGTGGTGGAGTCTGAATTCAAATCCCAGGAATATAGCCCAGAGACTTTCTATACACACTGTCTCCAAAACTTGATTTCCAATTTTTTATATGAATTATCCCACTAGCTTTGCCAATAGTGGATATTAAAAATTTTAGACAATTATAGTGTTTTTTATTTTAACACTGAAACTAATCTTGGTGTGACTTCATGATACAATAAAGTTTGATCAGTAGAACACAATGAGTAGGATATTAAGTGCGAAAATGGGTGGTAGGGATAAGAATGCAGAAGCGGCTCCAAGTGACAGTCAACAGTGTAGGCTGGAGCTATTGGGAAAGCCATAGACAGATGGCACAGCTTGGATGGGGATAGTACTTAAATATATGGAAGGAAGGCTTGCAAAAACCCTATTGAATGTAGTGAGGAATGAATTTCATCAAAATTGATGGAGACAGAATTTCTAAAGCCAAGATTTACTTTAGGAATGTGGGATTTCCCCTCAAAACAATAGAAACCCTTGGTTCTAGGAGAAGAGTAACAGGGTTAAATTTGCATCTTGGGAAGTTTAGTCTGCTAAGTGATATAAAATATAATAGAAGTGTATGAAATCAAAGTCACCTCTTGGAAGATGACATATATATACCTAGATTTGGTAATGAGGTCCTAAACTAAGGGAGTAGAATGTTGAGGTAGGGATTGAGTCAAACTCTACAAAGAATAGTGGGCAAGATTTAGTTATTGATAAGGATGAACAAATAAGGCAGAGAGAAAAAGTTCCGTGAAGTTTTCAGTAATTTGAGCTTGGATAGCAGGAAGAATGGTGTCAGCAGGTTGGAAATTGTGAACTGAGAACTGGAGTAGGATTGAGAACACTGTAAATTAATTTTTGGACTTGAAATTAATTAGAAGTGGAGTTCAGTTGGAAGATAAGAATTATACATATACATTTAAAACTTAATAAAGATGGAAGTTGAAACTATAAAACTGTGGAAAGGAGTACTGAGAAAAGAGAGGAGGGAGCCAGGACTAATATTGGGGGAATGTCATATAACAAAAAACTACAAGAGGATAATGATTACCAAGATGGCAGAAAAGGAGTAAATAAGAGAAATAAGCAGTGAATCAAGAACATACACTGTGAAGGAGGCCAAGGGAAGGGAAGTAGAAAAATAAATAAATAAATAAGTGTGTGTGTGTGTGTGTGTGCATACACACACACACACACACACACACTCACTGGAGACTCTCAAAATTTCCAGTAGAGTTATTGTAAGATAACTAGAGGTGACTTAAAATTTGACTGGAAATAAGTGAACCAATATGGAAGGTATGTTCAAGAAATTTGATGATTAAATAGGAGGAATAAGACAACATCTAAAGGAGTCAGAAGATCAATGTGTAACCTGGTTGAGTTTTTTAAAAAATATTTCTGCATTAATATTTGAGGGAACTTGTAGAATCCTGAAAGATTAAGCAATTTTTAATATCTTTATCAAACTCTTCTGCAAAAATATATGCAAAAATCATGAGTTTAAAATTCTTATTTATTGATAAATTTTGTTTTGGCCAATCTTAAATCAAAGTTTCTTGACATAAGTTCTAAACCTTGTTTTAACTAGGTTTTTTAAGTGTTTGATTATAAAAGTAACACATATACATTGTAAAAATAGAAAATATAGAACAAATTAAAAAAGGAAAAGATTATTCACAAGTTATTAAACTTTTGATATATATTTTCTTGCAATTTCATCTTGCATTTTTTTCAATACTCCAGAAGCTTTATATGAAATTATGTATCTCTTTCATACAGCATTCCAACATAAGTATTTTACATGCTATTATAACTCCTTGTCAATGTGTCACACTTATATCCAATAGATAATTTATAATTTGTGTTATAATTTGTGTTATCTAATTATAGAATACCTAAGTTTATTTCTCATGTTCATTCAATATTTTAAATTATTAATGAGTGAACTTTTTCTGTATTTAAAATTTTTTGAATTGAATTCCATAAATGGAATTACTGAATCTCAAGTTCTGAGTATCTAGAAAGCATGTAATTCCCAGGTAGCTTTCCAACTATGAATTTGTTCCAATCAAAAATCAATTAGAATATTAGATTCTTCCACAAAATCTCTAGCACTAGGTGGGATTTGTTTTAAATATTTGCTAATTTAATAGGTAAAATACATTAATTTGACTACAAAAGATTAAACATTTTCAATATTTATTAACTAGTTGAATTTCTTTTTTTGTGAATTGTCTGTTTATGACCTTCATTTATTTAATGGTGCCTTTATCAATTTGTATGACTTCTTTATACACTGAGAAAACTAACCCTCTGTAACACTTGTTGCAAAAATTTTCTTATTCATTTGATTACTTACATAGGATGTCTTTGACCAAAATACATTTCATAGTGTTTCCCTTTGTGATTTAGTTCTTTCATTTTAAGTCCAAGGAGCCTTTCCATGTGCAAATATCAAATAAAATTCATCTATATATTCTTTTTTCAGTTTTGATTTTTCAGTTTTAATTTTTTAATTAGTCAGAATTAGTTTTTGGTATTATGATGTATAGTGAGGATACAAAGTTTTTCTCCATATAGTAACTAGTTCTCCCACCAGTTATTGAATAATACTGCCCTGTACCACTGAGGATTCCTTTGCCATTGATATCTGAAATATATTGGAATTTTATTTCTGGATTTCTTTCCTATACTGTCTGTCCATTTTATCTATAGCCCAGGATCAGACTAATTATTGTTGCTTAATAAAGCACTTTAACATCTTATAAGAATACTATATTTCAGTTCTTTCTTTTTAAGTGAGTTCTTGGTTACTATTTAATGTTTTAAAAAGTTCTTACTTTTAACAAGTTCTTAGTATCTGTTGTCACTGAATTTTCAAATGAGCATTGGATTCTGTAAAAAATAGCTTTTTTAAGTTTGGGATTTTGATTATAATTGCAGTAGATCTATAACTAAATATGCAAATAAGTGACATCCCTTAAGTTACTTTATCTTGACTTTAGAGATGTATTTCATGTAATTCTTATTTTATGTTTATATCAAATTCCATTGTTTTATCACATTTTAAGTTTGTTTTGGGATGTATTTTTTTTCTTTTTTGGCTGCTTTAAGAATGATATATTGTTATCAGAAACACGTACCTATTTGTTATTTTTTAATCTATCAAATTAATTCCAGAAACAATCTTGTTAAATAATTTTTCAATTGTTAGTTTAGTTATTGCAAAAAACTAATGTCACCATTTCCAAGAGCCATATAGTATCTTCTGTTTTTAATCATTGTGGTCATTTAACTTTTCAAAGCCTGCATTTATTCTCATTTTGCCTATCTTATTTTGGTTCCAATTTTAAAAGGGAATTTCTAATGATTGACATGTGAGTATAATATTGGTTGTTATTTTAAAAGAAATGTTTCCTTATCACAGTTAGAAACCAGTGTTCAAGTCTGATTATCTAAGAGTTTTTATCGTGAATGGGCACTTAAATTTAACAAATGCTTTTTCAGAATTTATTAGAAAAGTTTTTGCTTTCGTTTTTTGTCTTTTTTTAGGGCCATACACGCAGTATATGGAGGTTCCCAGGTAGGGGTCAAATTGGAGCTACAGCTGCAGGCATACACCACAGCCACAGCCATGCCAGGTCCAAGCCACATCTGTGACCTACACCATAGCTCACAGCAATGCTGTATCTTTAACCCACTGAGTGAGGCCAGGGATCGAACCTGCGTCCTCATGGATACTAGTCATATTCATGTCCACTGACCCACTATGGGAGCGCGAAGAAGTTTTTTTTTTTAATCAGAATAGTAGTTTAAACCAACCGTTTCTTTTTAAGATAAACCCTACTTGGTGATATATTTGCATTTTAACAATATTTATTTTATTTAGAATTTTTGTAGTCACATGTATAAATTAGTTAATTTAGGTCTTCTTTTTATACTCGCCATATTAAGTTTTTGTCTTAATGTTACATACACATAAAAGTAATTTGGGAGGTTATTATCTTGTTCCCTACTCAAAAACAAGAAAATTGAAAAAGAAAAAAAAGTCCTTATAAGCAGACAACATAATTATTTACACAGAAAGCCTAAGCAAATCTATAGAGAAACTACTGGAACTAGTGAGACATTTTTTAAGTTTTTGTCTTAATGTTACATACACATAAAAGTAATTTGGGAGATTATTATCTTGTTCCCTACTCAAAAACAAGAAAATTGAAAAAGAAAAAAAAGTCCTTATAAGCAGACAACATAATTATTTACACAGAAAGCCTAAGCAAATCTATAGAGAAACTACTGGAACAGGTGAGACATTTTTTTTCTGGTTGAACAAGAAAAAGAGTTCTCTGTACACAAGAGCCAATCATAAAGTCACTAACATATTTCTTAATGAAAGTTAAAGGCTTATAAACCTAAATTTATAATATGACCTCTTAACAAAATTATTTAGTACAAAATAAAATAAGTATAAAATTTCTAAAAGTATTTGAAATTTTATTCAGTGAAGACAGAAATAAATAGCTGAATAAAATGGAGAAAATACCATGCTCTTGGACTATATAACAATATCATCAAGATTTTATAATTATTCTATATTCAATGCAGTGCTGATTAATGTCTCAACAGATGACATATTCAAAGATGTGTATTCAAACTGTGTTGCTATTTTTTTGCTATATTTGCTATAGCAAAATGTTGGAAACAATCTAATCATTAATAGGGGAATGTATAAATAAGTTATGATCTATTCATAAAACAGTATCTTGTATAGTGGTTAAAACTGAATGAAGTACAACATCTATTAAACCTCTACCATTAGTGAAGTAAAGCAAAATGCATAATCACACTCATGATAATATCATTTATAAGTATTTTAAAATCCTATTATTTTAACAATATATTAATGTTTCTGAATGTACAGTATTTATGGATTGATCAATAAAATTGTAAAACATTTGAGAAATAGTCTATAAGTTCTGAATCCATGATAATGGAGAATGGGACCAGAGAGTGGTATTCTTGGGACCTTAACTATTTCTATAATGTCTTTTTTAAAAGCCACAAATCAAAATAGAGATGCAGGAGTTCCCGTTGTGGCTCAGTGGTTAACGAACCTGACTGGCATCCATGAGGACGCAGGTTCAATCCCTGGCCTTGTTCAGTGGGTTAAGGATCCAGTATTGCCGTGAGCTGTGGCGTAGGTCGCAAATGAGGCTCAGATCCCAAATTGCTTGTGGCCTTGGCTTAGGCCGGCGGCTACAGCTCTGATTGGACCCCTAGCCTGGGAACCTCCATATGACATGGGCGCAGCCCTAGAAAAACAGAAAGACAAAAAAATAGAGGTGCAGATCATAATTAAACTCCAAGATTATAAACCCATTTTATCACTTGAGTTATTATTTAAAATAGCGAATTTATATTTTAAGATTACTCTTAACCTTTTCTTTCAAATTTTATAACTTAGTATGCTTGACAAAAACTTATTAAGTGTCTCCTTTGAACCAGGTTTTGTTTTAGGGCAAAGATACTTTCCTCATGAAGCTTAAGTTTTGGTGGGAGAGAGACTAAAAGCAAATATGTATCTCAACATCAGAAAAGCACTAAGATTAAAAAAGGGGGGTGATGTTAAGAACTACACCCCATCTCCCTAGTGCTCTATTTTAACTGAAATAGAATTACTCCAGAGGGAAATGGTGGGCAGGGGTTGTTAACTAATTGTCTTATTACTCTCCTTATTTAAATTTTAGTCCAATTCAGTAATTTTCATGTTTTTCTCTTTGGGAAATACACATAGTGTGAAAACCTCAGGTGAACTTAAAATATCTTTTTGTAGACTTTCTCTCTAATTTACATTTTTTTCTTCCCAGGATCTGTTGTTTTACTCCTCTGTCATTATTGGTAGTGTCTTGCCATTCTAGCTTAATACAATATTGAATAGAAGTTGTGCCATAGCTAACACCCACAAGTCAAAACTCCCAGAACCTCTCTAATTAGGTGATTACCATGAGTGTCTCTGAGCTGCTACAAAGCAAATTTAAACTCCATAATTATCTATTCACATGAATTGTTTTTATCGATTTCTACAATTTTCCTGCAGAGATGGTAACTTTCCTCTGTAGCTATTGTATTGCAGGAGAGAATACTTCTGCATAATGGAAACCAGACATAGATCAATAACCATTTATTTGATAAGGAAAATCTACATTAAGTACATTTATAATTTCACTATTTTGCCACTAACTTACACTATTTTCCAAAAATAAAAGCAAGAGAACAAACTTTTCAAAATTACTTTCCCATGAGAAAGGAAATGAAATAAATGACATTTGCAGCAACATGGATGAACTTACAGATTATCATAATGAATGAAGTCAGACAAAGAAAGACAAATATCATATGATGTACACTCGGATATGGAATGTAATAAAAATGGTACCGAAAAAAAAAAAGAGTTCATCCCTTCTCGACACCTGCCTTCCTGTTCAATCCACATAGCATCCAAATTTTTGTTAATTCACTTCTTTATAGAGCTCCTTCATTGTGCTACACAAAGAGATAGATAGACACTGGGAATGCAAAACCAAGACCATGCTTGACTTAATAAATTCAAATATAATAAGGGAGGCATATTTATTTGATATCCACCTGATAGTTATTGTACAGTATATTCTTATATTTGAATTGCGTCGTTGCTTACTGCCATGCTTCCTACCACACACCTTCCCCAGTTTTAGGTTATTTTGGTTAAAATATGATTCCAAGTCATCTTCTCTGAGGATATTAGGTCAATAAATTTTTTTATCTCTGAGAATTGTAAAATTATTTTTGCTTCATTCATACCTGATAAATAGCTTTCTTAGGTTTACAATTTTAGGAATATAGGCTGCCTCCCTCAGAACTTTGCAAGCATTGCTCCATTTCCTTCTGCATTTTACTTTATGAAGAAAATAAATTCTTTCCCTTTTCTTCTTGGGTACATTTCTTACTCCTCCTTTTCCTTTTTTTTTTCCCTTCTTCTCTTTCTCTTGTTCTTATCACTTTCACCTAAATGTACACAGATATATCTGTGCTTTTTAACTTTTCTAAAACAAACTGAATTCTTTAAAAGTTCAGGGCTTTGTTTTAAGCTCAAGAAATTTGCTTTTCTTATACATTTGATTATGACTCCATTTTTCATTCCAATTTACTCAGGAGCATCATTTCCAGTGATTGGCTTTCACCTGAGTCCTTCAGATGGTGTTACTTTTTCCTTGTGCTGTAGTATGTTTTTCAGAAGCCCTTTATTGAGTTTTATGTTTACTCATCCCCAAGTAAGAAGGTCTAATTCAGATCATACATTCAGCAAACTGGATTACCTTTAGCCACTTCTCAAAAATACTTGGTTACTGATAGAGCCCACCATTTGAAGCTAGGTGACGCATAGCCCCTAGCATGACTAAACCAGCTCAGTTTCTACTCCCACATTTATTGACATCAGTGACTCCCAGGAAGAAAAGACATGTCCTAAAACTCTCATCCCTCAAAATGCATCATACTCTAGTCTCCTCTTGCCTATGATGGAGGACACACACTGCCATATGGGAATAATCTTTCACATCCCCTTCTCCCCCAGATAGTAGTATTTACTAGTAATCATGGCGCAGGAATAGATTTTGAAAGAGAGCTGCTGTCAGATCAGGTGAAATGGATAATGATTAGACATCATTCTTAGGCAACAGTCAGAATTAAAATCTAGTTTTCTGATTTTTGCCACTTCCGAGTTTCCAGTAGGAAAAAACAGCAGTGATTATCCGTATCCACATCCTACCTACTTTCCCAGATTCTACTATTCTTTGACACTCTGTCCCACTCTGCAGATACCAAAAGACCTTTTTAGTGGCAAGCAGTTAGTCCATGGAAAGAGATCTTAACGGAAAACAAGACCCATGGCTGATACTGCCCAGCTATGGAAACTTGCACAAGACGCTTATCCTCAACTTCCTTACCTCTAAAACAAAGAGATTGGATCAAATAGTTCCCTAGGCCCACTCTAGTTCTAACATTAAAACTATATATTTTTCAATACTGAAATATTTCAAGTTAGGATAACTAAACTTTGCAAAACAATTCTAAAAGGATACCCAACTAGCATAGCAACTTACATCAGGGACTTGCCACATTTCAAATCTTAGTAATCACTGATTAATTTTTCAGCATCATACTTCAGCATGCCATAAGCCCTGGAAACTCATTGATATCAAGTAGCAATATAACATATTTCAATCAACAGTAAGTTCAAGGATAAAATACAGAGAGCAATGAAGCCATAAGAGTTCCAGGAGGGAAAATTAAGTTAAATATACATTTGAATGATTACTGTGGGGTTTAATATAAAAGGTTGCTAGTGAAAACTAAATATTATCACACATAAAAACATAATATGAAGATATATAAATGCTTTCTGTCTTATGTTCTTTATAATCAGTTTCACATCCTTTTCTGCCTTTTAGTTTAGCAGGATTTTAAACTCCATTAAAAAATAAGACAGCGTTCACTTTTTCCTCTTTGATATAAAAAAGGAAGGGGGAGAGGGAAAGAGTGAAGAGAAAATATTCAAGGAACATCACAGCCTGTCAGAGATCTGAGGTCAAATCTCAGTTTTCCATTACTGACTTTGACAGGTTACTAGATCCAGACCGAATTTTACCCTCTGTAAAAAGTACACAATACCTTTATCAGATATTAGAACAAAGATCTTATACTTGAAGCATTCATCATAATGCCCAGCCACATAAGTAGTCAAAAATTGTACCCATTACTGTTACCATTACCATGAATTTCTTCAAATATAAACATTAAATAGCATGGCGTTAATAAGCAAAGAACAGGGAAGAAACAAGAGGAAAGCACAAGAAGGTATCAGAGGAGGAAAGGGGTTTAAGTCAAGACACTTCCTGGTTTATTCTCCTCCCACCACTTCTGAGGATGTCTAACGACTTAGAGAACTGAATGGAGGTAAGTTACTCCCACCTGGAGTCGTAGACCTGAGATGGGAGGAGCAGTACGGCAGGTCAGTGATACTGAACTGTGATATTGCCAGAGTGGTCATGCCTCATGAATTCTCCATCTTTCCTTTGAGGGTCCCAGCAAAGTCCCATGAGGACAGATTCAAACCCCTTTGTCAGGGGCTTAAGCAGTCTGGTTAACTTGTACAAATGACTTCGTCAGCTGCAGTGTTTTTCTTCTATATTTTACAGGATGCTAATTGAGTACTTGGAGGTAATTACCAAATCAAAACATTACATGAATAATCACCACTACATGCTTATAAGAGAATTCATTCCTTCACAGAATGTACTATAATTATGGTGGGTGAGAGACAGACGCTTTCAGGGTGCTCATATGGTGCTATATCATAATCTGATAGCTATCAGGAAGTTTTATCAAAAACTTTTTATCAAAAGCTGCTCTTCTAAAGAGAACTTCAAATAAAAGTCAGCTCTTTCTTCCTCCTGCCTTTTGCCATAGTTTACTCACATGAGTATTACTCATTCCTAAAATAGACAGTTTAGTGTTTATGATCCAATAATCTTCGTGATAAAGGAAACATTCTAAGGGCCCACATGTTGATTTGAGGCACAATAGATAATTTCTATGGATTTAGAATAGACAAGATTATGTAACAGGCATACCCTCTGATTAAATTTTCACTAAGTGCTCATAAAAATTGTTAAATACATGAATAAAATGCACCATGTTAGATTATTTTCATATTTCATTCCATCAGAAGTGAAAATCTCTTATATGCTGCCTTTTTTTTTCTCTCTTTTGGAAAATTACTGCCTTATTAATATGTACTTTCTTCAACTTGAAGATGCTTTTGTTCAATTCCATTTTGTTTCTGGGATAGGCATTCAGTAGAGTTGACCATGCACAAATGTTAGATGAATCTTATTCAGAGCTATTGGAAACCAACTCCACCAAATTGGTGGAAAAAATGTATTGCACAGTTTATAACATAGATGTAAATGACATATGACTGAATTAAGCAGCTTCCATAGTTTCAGCCAAAGTATTAAATGAGTCAACTTAAATATATGTACAATCTTCAATTTGCACATTAATGCAGGACCATAAAAATAACTATGCAAACCGAAACTGTTCAAAGCAATCTTGCTAATTAATGGGAAAATTTTGATTATGCATGACTTTTAAAAATATATTGTCAAAAGAAACTGTATTTACTGTCAGCTATAAATATATAAAGAAATTAAAGAAAGTAAAATTTATTTAAAAATGTAATTGGAAACATGAGAAACAATAAGAGTTAAAGTGTTTCATTTCTTTTAAAATCTTATCGAGAGTAGTTTGAACAGTGCTTGCCTTTTTCTTCTCATCATATAACTATAAAGAGTGAACATCTTTTCTATGTCTTGGTTAAGTGTCATTCCAAAGTTTGGATAAATTATCAACTATTTATCCTGTCTGCTTTCAGTGTTATATCTCAGAGTTCCCTTAACGTGAAGTTTTCCTCCAACATCACCTCCACTAGGACATCTTCATCTTCTTTCTCATCTATACCAATAAGGTCACCAAGTGTCTTGTCTGCTTCTCTAGAGCCCTTTCATTGGCGGTAATGTCAACATTCCCGAGGTCATTTTTTTTTTATGAACCCATTCACATTCTATACAAATTTCACTCCCATGTTATCACTTTTTGTTTGTTGAACTTTCTTCTTTCCTGGCCACTTCCCTCTTTTGATTATCGATTTTTTTAAAATGTCACATGGATTTATCACTGGGAAGCAAGGCAGCAACACAGCTGCACACTTTGCTGTGTGTGAGTTGTACAGGTGTACAGTGACCAACCACCAACAGAATTTTTTTTTTTTGTCTTTTTGCCTTTATGTAGAGCCGCACCCGCGGCATGTGGAGGTTCCCAGGCTAGGGGTCTAACAGGAGCTGTAGCTGCCAGCCTACACCACAGCCACAGCAACGCGGGATCCGAGCCACGTCTGCAGCCTTCACCACAGCTCACGGCAACACCAGGTCCTTAACCCACTGAGCAAGGCCAGGGATCGAACCCGCAACCTCATGGTTCTTAGTTGGATTCGTTAAGCACTAAGCCACGAAGGGAACTCCCCAACCACCAACAGGTTTTGAAAGAAATGATGTGGTCACTGATGATAATGTCTATCTGTTACTTATAGAGTGATTTGTAAACTAAAACACCAGCAGCAAAGTTTGTACTTTATACAATGATACATATTTAATATGCCATTATAACAGAAATGTGAATATGTCACTGGGAAATGCTTGCTATTTAGTAAAACTGGGGACTGAAATCCGAGCATATCATGGGACATGAAAACTGTGCAATGTGAGGGCTGTTTGCATATTCAATCAATGAATAAATATAAATTAGCCATTTAATATGTATCCAAATATTATGTTTACATATGAATTAGAGATAAGAATGGATTATTAATATTAACAGAGGTTTCCTCCCATTATGGAATGTAGTTAGGAAGAAAAAATCTGCATAATTAACTGCAATGCTAGGCATAGCATGGGTGTAAACACCAGGCCTTGAAAACACAAACCTGAAGTTCTCAAGTGACAATTTTGAATAGCATGACAATTAAGCAATAATTTCAGTCATGATAAAACCTTTTAAATGAGTTGTTTCTACTCAGAATTGTCAGAAAACTATCACATTTCTAATTCCACATTTTAAAGGTGGTACCACATTAATAAGCCAGTTTTCAAGACTATGCTCGACCTGATTAAGCAGTAAATTTCACATTTTATGTTAGAAAAGGAAATAAATACTTTTTAGTAAATGCTTCCACCCAAGAGTTTCCACAACATTGCTCAGAGACTGCTAAGTACATAACTTTGATTTTTAACATGTTTTTCCCCACCAAGGCAACCCTCTAAATCTTTTTAAAAACACACTCAGAGTTAAGATGTACAAGTGGAAGACTAGAGAGAAGCAATTTTGGAAAGGGGAAACCATATCTATGCATTTAGAGTACCCTTTAAAAGGTTTTAGGCACATTTCTTTAGCTGTTAGTTGTTTTCAAACAGTATAAAATTTCTCCTCCGCAACTAAGAGCTCTGAACAGAAACTTACGTATTTTTATAATTCAAGTTTTATATATCTGCCAAAAAAATCAAATTCTATAACACAAAGCCTTAAGATTACCTTGGTGAATAGAAACTCAAAAATGGTACCTCCTGGTGAGTGCTTTGATGGAAGACTTTTCTCATTTACACATTTGTTCAATCAATAACTTTACTGACCATTATTTCTAGATATTTACTCTGGGCAGAAACCAACTATTGCTACATTACTGCTTATAGTAATACATATAATACCACCCATAAAAGTTTTAACCACAAATCCAGGTATGGAGCAGGCTCTGATCCTTAGTATAACCATGGAGACAAATAAGTAACCTGGATGCATTTTCAGTATTGCTGAGAGAACTTCTCTTTCATTAACTGTGATTTCAGCAATAGCTAAACAAACAAAAGACTTCCAGTAATCAAAAAAACTCATTTCACTAAATTCTTGGGTAATCAAAGATTTAACAGCATAGTGGAAAGACCATTCCTTAATAGACATTGAGGGCTCTTAAAAAGCCTTCATCTCTACTATACTCAACCCAGATAATCTTACTGAAGAAAATAATACTTCCAAAGTTGTTGTGGAAAACTCCAGTCACTCTGGTGGTGTTCTTCTTGAAGTCTTTTATTTAGAGAACTACAGCATCAATGGATTTTTCTCTGTTATTTTTATACTGTTAGTATTTATGTAAGAATCTTCAAGATATTCAATACCTTTGAAACACTCTTATTATGAACAGTTATTGTAATAAACTATAATCCATTCACTTGATGGACAGGGCACATAATATCCTACATATTTTTCAAGTATCCCTTTTTAGCCTTACCATAATATTGCCAGGTGTGTGGGTTTCTCCCCACTTTACAAATAAGGAATTTCAAGGAGTTTAAGCTGTTGATGAGTGACATACCATATTTGTAATCAGGAGCTTCATTGCCCAGGGTTGTTTTACTATGTTATAATATTTGAGAAAATCAAGAATATAACTATAGATTATTTGTAGAATAATAAAAAATGGAAATATTTTACAATAGTGGTGTTTGGACAGAGAGCTTCATGGGATAATGGAAGAAGGGTGTTCCAAACATGAGGTATGACTGGATGAAAATAAAGTTTTGAAGAATTAAGTCAAAGGCACTAGTGTGGACCAGCAGTTCAAGATGAAGCAAAGGTCATCAGAAGCATCCTAGTGAAGGGCTGGGTTTTAGGATTTGATTCGTGGTATGATGAGATGCAAGTATGAGGTTTTCCAGATGAGAATGAGGTGATTAAAAAGGATCTTTAACACAATTGAGACAAATTCTTTCAAAACCTAAATCTTGAAAGAGTTCTCAGTAATTCTAAAATAATGTCTAACGACTTTTAAATGGCACTGAAAGTACCAATATTTTCTTTAATGTTTCCTCATATTTTTCTATATATATGCTCCATCCATACTTAACTATTTGTAATTTCCAAAACAGGCCATTATGCTTTATGCATCCACACGTGGGCACATGTTATTTCATGCTCCTTTTGTTGAAAAAAAAAGTGAATCTCAATTCAACCTTCAAGAATCTTTCTCCCTTATAAAATCCATCATGATAACAATTATCGAGTCCCAAATTTTAAGTCCTGTCTCCTGCCAAAATTGTCTCAATATTCCTCAATACCTAAGACTATTGCAAAATTACTAGAAGCATTTCCATTAAAATTAAGAGCAAATCAAAGATGTTAAGTCTCTTAACCAAAGTCCCCATGAGAATCAGATAGCACACCCAAATTAAGATTATTTGAGAAAAATTTAGTAAGAAATTGTGTACAAAGGTATGGACAGGATATTAAGAAACCAGAAAGACTGCTGAACAAAATAATGCAATGAAAATTGGGGAGGAAAAATCTCCCTGAACCAAGAAAGAGACTCACCTACTGAGGGCTGGTAAAAAGAATTTTGATTTTGGGTTGCAGGGTTCAGTCAGCAATAGGTGACCCCACAAGGAGAAGACTAAAGACAAACACCTGGTCTTACTCCCCTCCCTACATTCAATACCATTGGCCAAGTCCTATTAGACACTGGAGTATAGAGGAAACCCCTGAATTATCCATCTAAGGGCAGGGTGGAAAAGGGTGGACAATGAATTTAGAGAGCCAAACGGAGGGTAACGAGCATATCTACTTTTAACACTATCATGGAATGCAGTACTAGAAATAGAAGCCAATAAAATTAGCCAAGGCAAACAATGAGAGGTATAAAAAACTGGAAAGGAGAAGTTCCATTCATTGAAAATAATATGATTGCATATCTACAAAGCTTAAAAGGAGTTAATGAAAATCTCTGATTAGAATTTCAGTTGGCTGAATAAAAAAATACACAAAAGAATCATGAGTCTTCCTGCTATACAATATAAAGGGGGAAATGGTCCCAATTAAAATAGCATGATGTTGTAATACTTAGGAATAACCTTTTTAAATGTTCAATGTCCACGTGAAGAAAAAAATGAAACATAATTGAGGTACAAAAAGGAGACAAATAATGACAAGATCTGTTTTTGAATAAAAAAACTTCAGAGCATAAGGATGTCATCAATTCAGGGATGATAACAAATTATTTTTCCAAAATGTGTTTTCAGCTCCTCTTACAAGCCCTGCTTTCTACAGCACAGATGCTTCCCTTACTGACATCACTGTCCAGGTCCACATCATGTTAGTTATTTATATTATTAGAAACTTACTCAGG
>PVHT020001751.1:17992037-18027994 GCA_004024745.2 Catagonus wagneri
AAGATCTGTTTTTGAATAAAAAAACTTCAGAGCATAAGGATGTCATCAATTCAGGGATGATAACAAATTATTTTTCCAAAATGTGTTTTCAGCTCCTCTTACAAGCCCTGCTTTCTACAGCACAGATGCTTCCCTTACTGACATCACTGTCCAGGTCCACATCATGTTAGTTATTTATATTATTAGAAACTTACTCAGGTTTTTAAGACCTTATTCTGGTCACATTAAAGTTTTAGTCACTTACTGGATTCAAAGCTCTCCTTCTCTATCTACAAGAAGGCAAAACTGGTGACTCTAGCAGTAAGAGGAGGAGGGGCTTCTCCTCTGTGTACCTTCCTCTTTCTCCTGATGGTTTCCCTGATATTGAGGAGGAAGGAAAGAAAAGAAAGGAGATGACTCTTTAAACCTCAGTGGTGACCCTTGGTGGTCATTATCTATTTGGAGGTCAGTCTGTTTGGTTAATGGTAGAGTTTTTCCAGCTCATTGTCTTTGGGGAAGTACAGACTTGCTAGAACAGGCTGGTGTGAGACTTGTTTCCAAATAGTTCTAAATGGCATCGATGGAGTCTTCCAAGACTCAAGACTTGACTGCCTTTTCCTATTGCACCTCACCTGGTATGGGCACACCACATTCCTCCTGAGATGCCTGCCTCTTTGCCCCATGTGTGACAATCCCCAGTAAAACCATAGCCCCTGATCATATTTTCCCTCTCTTGTCCCTGACTCTGGCACTTCAAACCCATTCAGGAGCCATCTCCCATATTTCTCGGCAACCACAACCTAAAGGAAGGGGTGAGGGGTCCAGGCACACTCTATAGCTTGCTGCCCCCCCACCCCACCCAAACACATACACACACTTGGCCATGTTCAAGTCATAGTGTCTGATAAATAGGCAAGCAATTGCAAAATGAAATGCTTATCTTCCAGGGTTCTAGAGTTTAGGGGTACTTCTCTTCTTCCCTAGACCTCAGGAAAAGGAAGCGTTTCTCCTCTCCCCTTCCCAAGGAGCAAAGAATAGACCCTTGGCTAATGCCCAAAGTGATCACTCTCTTCCAGTCCTTTCATTATCAAATGGCTGGGTCAGGGTGGGATTGAGAGGGGTGCATGTGGTGAACCAGCTTTTCTCAGGCCCTGTGGAGAGGTTCTGGCCCACGTTCAGTGATTTTCTAGAGTTAGAAATTGGAAATCTCTTAGAACTTTTTCTTTTCATCTTTGTCGTTAGCTATATCTTTTATGAAAATAAGATTCTTATTAATCTCCTATATAGTAAATTGTTAAAATCTCTATGGGGAAAAATTAGAATTCTCCTACCTTTGAGAAATAAATATCATTTCTAGAAATTATACTATAAACTTGTAAATATGAAAAAAATGATTATTCATTATAGTTTGTTCATAATAGCAAAATACTAGAAACAACTAAAATATGGTTAAATAAATAATGGTATGTTTATGTAATGGAATAGAGGCTTAACATTATTTTAAATGTTTTAACTATTTTAACATTTCAATTATTTGTAAGCATGTAAGTGATTTGTTTTTAAGCAAATGAGTGCTTAGGGAGCACACTACATTTACTTTGTAGTTAATGCTACGATATTCCAGACTCTATTAAAGAGTGAGGTATAGCTTTATATATACTGAAATGGAATAATCTTCTTAATCTATTCTTAGGTGAAAAGATAAAGCTAAAGGAAGATTAGAGTGTATGCTTCTATTTGTGACCAAAAAAATGTGTTTATAGATATGTTAATAGATGCGTGGGGTGGAGTTGACATTGTTATCCCTATTTTACAAATGAGAAAACTGAGACTTGAAAATATAGCAAATTTTGATCACAGAACTAGTTGTGGCAGACCTGTGATTTGAATTCAAGTTTATGTGACCCCAAATAACAGGCAGTTTCCAGTACAACATGCTTAACGCTTGACTAACCTTTATCAGGGTAGAATTGACTACTCCTTTTTATACCATCAGTAGACCTTGTAAATATACAAGGCCTTGTAATATTTTAGAATCTGTCACACTGTGTGTAGTGAAATGCATGTATGTTGCTCTCTCCTGGCTGAGTGTGGTCCTCATGAAGGCAGTGCTCTGTAGAGCCATCTGTGTGTCCCTGGTGCTGTGCTATGGCACACCGAAGAAAAGCACTCACAAAGGTGAAAGGCAGTGACACCTCTTTGTACATAAGCAATGAAAAGAGCTTTATTAAGTGACTAGTAAAGGCAACTGCAAGGTTTTTTTTTTTTTTTTTTTTTTTTTTTAGCAATAGTAATGCTAACAGGGTGTCATGATATCTGAGGATCATTTGAAAGTTTACCTAGTGGGCTAAATATGATTCTACTCAAGCCTCAAACCTGCGTAGCAAATTACATTTAGTGAGTATTTATCAGTATTTATGATAGACTATTAGGAAGAACTATTTATTCCCATGATCATGCTTTAAAGTCTATTATGCACAGAATGTCAGTGTCCATTATTAAATGATCTGAAAGGTCAGGCCAGTAAACTTTTGCTGATTTGCAGGTCGCCCCTCCAGAGATTCAGTGGGTCAGATATCGGTTCATGTGGACATCATCACCACCCCAGGAACTGGAGAACACAAAGTCACTGTAAAAGGTATATTTTGAGTCCAGGAAGATCAAATAGCCTGTGAGACATTAACTTCTGGAAAAATAACAGTATTGAAAATTCAATTCAACAGTATTGAATTTTTTTCTTGGATCTCTGTTTTTAAAAATGTCTGTGAAATGATTTTAGGGCATGTTCAGAATTTCTTCCTGAACCCAGAACTTTCAATTTGTAACTGAAAAAAGCCAATGGCACAGATATTTAGCCTATATTACTTGAAATATATAAATGGTTTAAATATATTGGTGATTACATTTCAAAACTACGTCAAACATTTTCTCTGTGGTTGATGCTATGTCATACATTGAACATTAGTGCTATGGTTTGCTCCATTAATTTGCCAAGGAAATTTTAGATGTTAATTCAGTATGTTTTTACTAGCCACATAATCTACCTGCTTTTTCTATGTGATTTCCAAGAACTGGTTTGATTTTTATTTAGTGGGTGGTTGAATCAGTTGGTTTTATATGGTAAAAATGTGATCTGAATATAGGGGTCATTTCAAAGATGTACTTTAATGATTAATATTTTGCTCAGTAGAACCATGTTCTATTTTTGTATAATTACAGACTTAGTCACTGTAAATAATATTTACTTTCATCAAAACCACGACCTTCTATATGGTACATACACACAATGGAATATTACTCAGCCATTAAAAGGAATGAAATAACAACATTTATAGTAACATGGATGGACCTAGAAATTATCATGCGAAGTTAAACCAGTCAGACAATTAGACAGCAACACCCAATGCTACCGTTTACATGTGGAAACTAAAAAGACACAATGAACTTCTATGCAGAACAGACAATGACTCACAGACTTTGGAAAACCTTTGGTTTTTCAAATAAGACAATCTGGGGGGTGGGGGGATGCACTGAGGGTTTGGGATGCAAATGCTATCAAACTGACTTGTGATTATTTTTGTATACCTATAATTGAAATAAAATTCATTAAATAATGTAAAAAAAAAAACCACGACCTTCTAATATATTTTAAATCGCAGTGTCTAATGTAAATCTGTTTTATAAAAGTAGCACTGCTGTGGTCTATAATATATGATATACAGCATCGGTAAGCATACGGATAAGCAGGCATGACTATATGTGCCAGAATAATTAAATTTTTGAAAAATATTTTACTTCTATATATCAAATGCTAAAAGTTTTGTGAACATTTTGCATTAGTACATTTGATTAGGAGATACTTCTTAAGGATATCATTATCAAAGTATGGGCAAAGGTGTATATATGAGAATGTTCATTTAAGTCTTATTTATGAGGCCTGAAATTAGGGAACAGCCATAATGTGCAACAACAAATGACTGGTTGAATATACAATGAAATATATATAATGGAATATTTGCAGTTAGAAATATATATAATAAATTAGAATGTTATCCATGATGGACTTAAAAAATAAAGTTTCTTGACTCAATACATTATGATCTCATTTTATATATAAAGTAAATATATATTGAAAGTATCACACCAAAATATTTTTTTGGGTCTTTTTGCCTTATCTAGGGCTGCACCCATGGCATATGGAGGTTCCCAGGCTAGGGATCTGACAGGAGCTGTAGCTGGCAGTCTTCGCCACAGCCACAGCAATGCGGGATCCGAGCTGCGTCTGCAACCTACACCACAGCTCACGGCAACGCCAGATCCTTAACCCACTGAGCAAGGCCAGGGATCGAACCTGCAACCCCAGGGATTGAACCTGCAACCCCATGTTTCCTAGTCGTATTCATTACCACTGAGCCACGACGAGAACTTCCAACACCAAAATATTGTCTTTTCTTCTATGTGATAAAATTATAGTTTTTACTTTCAACTATTTTCTGTATATTTTATACATGTTTGATCATGAACAAACAATAATTTTCATGTGAAAAACATTTGTTTTCACCTAAACAAAAACCATAACTTTTCAGTAGTAATGACTGTTATTTCAATTACAGCTAATTTCTTGTCATCTCAAAGCCACATGGCTTAGAGCTAAAAGCCCATCAAGCATTCAGTCCAGACAGTAAACTGTTTTTCCTCATGGGGTCAGGGTGTTATCAAATGCAAGATACAGCTTCATACATCATTCTTAAAAATAAAAGAATTCACTCTAAGGATGAAAGGGAGAGTCTAGGATCCCATACATTCGTTTGCTAATGCTTTATATTCTTTTTCCTTTTGGCTTTAGTAATCGCTATTAATGACTTACACTGGCAGACCACTGCAATGTTCCGCCCCTTTGTGGAAGTTTTTATGCTGGGACCCAACCTTGGTGACAAGAAGAGAAAACAAGGCACTAAGACAAAAAGCAACACATGGTCACCAAAGTACAATGAAACATTTCAGTTGTAAGTTATGACCCAATTCATTTATTCAGCCAGGAGATTCACAAGGAGAGATTCTAGGAATATTTGAATAAAGCCAAATTCAGACATAATACCATGAGCTACCAAGATTCTGGGAAAAGGCGACATTTTGCCTCATTTTAATTCATAGGAAGACCCAAATCCTATCACATTTTGTCATTCTATTCTTACCTACCAGGTTTGCAATTTCTTTTACACCAGTTCAGATTGTCTCTAAAATAAATACACAGTTTAGTTGTCAGTGTCACCCAGAAACAAAGTTTGACTCTGCAAAATGTCTGATCAGAAAAAAAAAAGTCACTTAGAAAAGGAAGAGGAGGCTTGTACTGCTGAGGAATAGATGTGCATTCATTAGAAAGTCAAGGCTGTCTGAGGATGAATTAAAATAAAAGGCAGTGCAGGATTACCCTGAGCATTTCACCAGTCAGCCATCTTCATTAGAGGTTCAGTTATGCACTGACAAGGTGCCTGAGATTGTGATTAGGAGAGGCCATGCTCTGTCCCAATCTTGACAGGTCTGTTGCCATAGGAAAGAACTGGCATTGAAACACCAGACTCTGCTGGAACTGATTTACTCTGGAGATTTGTATCCAATTTAGCATCCTGTGAATAGTGTTTGATAGTCTGTGCAGTGTATTCCCCTGAGCAAAGGCTCCTCGATATATTAGCAATTCCAGGAGTCTGAGGTAAAGAAAGGAAATTGTAATAATGGACGTTGAAAGGGCACAGAAATTCTTCCAAAAGGTACCCATCCCCAGCCTAGATCCCATAACCCCTATAGCCCCTCCTGCCCCTATATCACTGGGGATACCCTGCCTCCAATGATTAAGCATGATATAATATTTTAATTCCAGTTTCTATCATTACCCTTAACATCAGCGCTATAAAGCATATTCAGATCGATTTCCTATGTGTATCTAGGAAAGAAAGAGTTTTTAAGTTAGATTTCAGAATAATATCTATGTCTAGACAATCTAAGTAAAATTTAAAAGGTATCTGCATCAGAGTTAAAATACAGTCATACTATTTACCAATATTCTTCACAAGGTATAAAACTTTCAGTAGTGTATTAGAACCATATTGATTCCTATTTGAAAATGCTCAAAATTCCTGTTTTTAATCCACACAGCATTCTGAATAAAGAAAACCGCCCAGGGGCCTATGAACTTCATCTTTCAGTTAAGGATTACTGCTTTGCCAGAGAAGATCGAATTATTGGAATGACAGTAATTCAGCTTCAGAACATAGCAGAAAAGGGAAGCCACGGGGCGTGGTATCCCCTCTTGAAAAACATCTCTATGGATGAAACTGGTTTGACGATCCTTAGAATCCTCTCTCAGAGGACCAGTGACGATGTGGCTAAAGAATTTGTAAGACTTAAATCTGAAACAAGGTTTGCTGAAGAGAGTGCTTGAAACAAACACCGCAAGATTGAATCTTTGGGAACTCATCAACTATAACTGTTTGACCCCTGCATGCATGTGCAAATACACAGGAATGTTTATTTCACTACATTTCAGTGTTTGCCAGTACCTAAGTACCGTGTCTACCAGGTATGTGGAAAACCTTCAGAACTTTCATACCAAATTTGGTCTTTGAGAAATAAATGTTCCATGAAGTGCCAAAATTATGATGTAAAGTGACATTGCAGAGTATCTTTTAAAATGTTTATTTCATTACCAATCTCTCACCCATTAAATATTCTAAGAAACAGTCTTTTGAGTTCATCCATTTAGTTGTCCTCATTTTGTTGGTTTATATGGCTGGTAGATAAAGAAAGCATTTGTTACTCAAATTCTGTTTTATTTAGACTTATCTCATTGTAGATGTCTTACATAGATCTTTTCTACCATGACTAGAAATGCAGTTACTTCTAGAAAGCATTTGTAATTTTATAGTTGCAGATCTATTGCGATGATTTTTGCATACAAATTAAAATAGAAAAGGTGGGAAATATTTTATGCTGACCAGTTTCCAACCTTTCTGAAATATCACTGTGAAGAAATGCTATTAAAAGCAAACTTATACAAAGCAATGCTAAGTAGAGTTTGTTAACAATGTTTGATATATCAACAAAACTTTGTTCTTTGAAACTGCCAAGGTCACATAACATTTGTAAAAAAAATAAATAAAAAAAAAGTTGCAGCATTTGCCATCTAGCATTATGTCTTGGCTTTTCCAAATTTCATTCTTTAAAAAGTCAAAGTCATAGATTTAATGGTTTAGAAGTATGATGGAAAGTTTGTTTCCTAAAATTACCTATGATAAGTAACTATACTGTTAGTGTTTTCCTTCTGACAGTTATGACTAACTCCTTATTAACTTAGTGCTATAATCAGCTAACTGCTTTTTTCTTTTTAGAAATATTCAAAATTTGTACTGGATGCAGCATTACTATATATTGCACTGGAGCAAAAAGTCTTGTCTTTAATTCTTTAGTGAAAAATGTAAAATGAAGTCTGAAGAAATTGCTTACAATTGTGTAATTTGTGTTATTTATAAGCCCAAGATGCATCAGATGCAATAGGAAAACAACTTATTACAGCTTGGTAGATAAAAGTATTACTAGGTTAGATTTTGAATATAAAATAGTTTATGAATATTTGCATTCTCTCTATTTTTATGATTTGACTTTTTAGAGTCTGTACCTAAATACTTGTCTGTAGAACAGTACCTTGTAATTGTAACTTATGGTCATAACTGTTAGTGGACAACATACACATGCCGAAACAAGAAACTGTCAAAAGGAATGTATTTTGTGAATAAGCTGATCTGATATGTTAAGAACAGAAATGAAAACAATCATGACTCTCAGAACCATGCTGTTACTAGGTATGAAACATAGTAAGATCCACTAATTCATGTTAAATTGATAGGCAATTGCTTTGTTGATGACTTCTCCAAATGCATAATACAATGCAATCCTCTGGCATATGCATTAATAAATGGATGTATATGAGCACATGCAATACTTTATCATATCTTCTGCCTTTTTATTTCATGTATGCAACATCATTTCATTATTTAGGAATAAAAATATCCAGACTCTTTTTACTGGAAAGAACAATCTCACCTTGTTTGATTCTAGTATCTCATTAGAATTGGAAAGAAATATTTTCCAGGAGTTGCCTTCATTGAAAAATTTACATATTACAAGATAATGAACCTGAAAGTAAGAAAAAGCTGATGTATCTACCTGTGTGTACGTCTCTGAATACTGTTAAGCGATGAAGAAAATTCAACATTCAACATACAGACAAGCAACACTGTTTAATAAAAACTTATATCATGAAAAGTTTCATTATTTTCTGAAGGAGTCATTCAGGATTTATAACAGTTTTATAGAATGTTGACTTGAGCTCCTTAGCAGTAATGTCATAAAGTGTGATATCCTTGAATAAATGGCAGTTGGGGCTTGCATTGATCACTTAAAAATTATGAGCTAAGTATTTTCCCAGTATTTGTTTAATTGAATCTATTCATTCTGTCTTTGTATGTACAATGTGTCCAAAACTAATGGTGACGGTGTGAATTTAGTCTTTTTATTAATATCGTAAACTACAGGTCCTAATTTTCCACAGTCTTTGTTGTTTCTCCCCAGAAACAAGTATTTGTCTTTTTCAAGAACAAAGCCTGTAATTTATATATCCAAATTGGTAATCACACTGAGATTCACAGCCATTTCTGTCAACTACAGTCTTCATTAAAGTGCTTAGCAAATTATTTATCTTATTCTAGATAAAATGCATAAAGACACAGCTCTGTTACTTATCTACAGATGAAACTCACAAGTTCTTCAGAGAAAGACATGGTAATCAAATTTGGCTAAAATGAGGTGTTTAAAACCATAATGGAACATTTACTATTTAAAGGAGCTCTGATGAATTATTATTTGAGATAAATAATCAGATGTCTTTATCACATCCTACTCTAATTCATCTAATTCTAGGATAATTTATATATTGAATTTCCCTTAAATGAGGTTCATTTATAAATGACAATCAGAGCTTAATGTTTTTCATTTGGTCTTTTTAAAAAAAGTTTGAAGTGAGGTTTATTTTAATTTCTCTTATATAAAGATATGACTATACTAGCATTTTTATGCCCTTAACATGGTAAAGCACATGAAGTTTCAATCTTCATGTTCAAATAATGAAAAATAATCATAATTATGCAGGACTCAGAAAATATCCCTGAATAGAAGTCCAAACCCCCTGTTACCTTATGGCAGAATTTGGGGACACACAAGGGAAGGGACTGCCTTTCCTGGTACTGTCTATGTTTATACTCACTGCAGTATATTTTAATTTGCATATACTAAAGTGAACGCTATTGGTATACACTTCCTGTTTTGATATATTCATAGAATCACGTATTAAGCACAACGAGCAAGATTTAGGACAGTGCCATCATCTCCCAAAATTCCGTCATGCTGCTGCTTTGTAAACATTCTTCCAACTTTCAACTCCTGGCAGCACTGACCTATTTTCAGTCCCCCTGGTTTTATGTTTTCCAGAAATGTCATATAAATGGAATCGTATAGTAGCTACCCTTCTAAGCCTAACTTCTTTCACTTGGGCATTATTCATTAAGAGTCACCCTTGCCATGGCAGATATCAGTTTTTTTCATTGCTTAGTGGTATCCCATGGTATGGACATAGGAAAGAATATCCGTTCATTGTCTAGTTCAAAGACATCTAGAGAGTTTTTGGTTTTTGGAAAATTATGAACAAAGCTGTTATAAACATTCATGTACAGGATTTTGTGTGAACATAAGTGCCTCTTCCCCAAATGAATACTGAGTAGTGGGGTTTCTGGGTCATAATATATATCTATCTTTATTAAAAATGTCAAACTTCTACCAAAATGATTGTATTATTTTACATTTCCAGCAGTAATGGGTGAGAGTTCCCGTCACTGCAAATCCTTGAAGCACTTGGTATTGTCAGGGATTTTTTTCTTTCTGTTTTAGTTGTAATATTTATATAACTAACATCTCAATATGGTTTTAACTTGCAGTCCCTTGATGATCGATGATGTATTTCTACATGTGCTCATTTCTCATCCATGTATTATCTTTGATGAAGTGTCTGCAAGTCTTTTGTCCATTTATTTAATTGGTTGTTTTGTTGTTGAATTTGGAGACATCTGTGTGTTGGATATAGAAGTCCTTTGTCAGATATGAGATTTGCAAATACTTCATCCCAGTCTGTGGTTACTCTTTTCATTCTCATAACACCATCTTTCAGAGACCAGAAGTTTTAAATTTTGATAAAGTACAATTTACTGTATTTACTTTTATGGGTCATGTCTTTGTATTATATTTAAAACTTATTTGTTTTACTCAGAGAAAAAACTAAGGTTTTTCCCATATTTTATTAAAGAAGTTTTAGAGTTTTAGAGTTTACAATTTGGCCTATGACCCATGATTCCTTTTTTTTTTTTTTTTTTTTGCTTTTTAGGGCTGCACCCTTTTTAGGACATATGGAGATTCCCAGGCTAGGGGTTGAATCCGAGCTGTAGCTGCCAGCCACAGCCACAGCAATGCCAGATCTGAGCCATGTCTTGGAGCTACACCACAGCTCATGGAAACACCGGAGCTACACCACAACTCATGAGCAAGGCCAGGGATTGAACCTGCATCCTTATGGATGCTAGTCAGATTTGTTAACTGATGAGCCACAACAGGAAGTCCCCATGATTCATTTTGAGATTTTATTTATTTTAATTATAGGATGTGAGGTTTGAGATTTATGTCTGTTTATCTCTTTATTTTTAATTGACAAGTTAATTTGCATAGGGAAGTCAAATTGTTCCAGTACCACATGACACCACTCACTGAAAAGACTATGCTTTCTATTGTGAACTACCTTTGCACCTTTGTCATAAATTCATTGGTCAAATATATGCAGGTCTAATTCTAAAATCCCTCTTTCTGAAATTCCTACCTTTTTACCAATATTACACTGTCATAATATAGAATTGTATTGTCTTAAATGTAGGCAGTATGAGTTTTCCATGTTGCTCTTTTTTTAAAAGTGCTGTTGGCTGTTCTAGTAATTTTGCATTTTTTAAAACTTAAAACACTAGTGGAATTTTGATTGGGATTTTGTTGAATCTACAAATCATTTGGAAACAACTGACACCTTAACAATGTTGAATCATCAATCTATAAACACAGTACATGTCTTCATTGATTTATTTCATCAATGTTACTTTTTAGCATAAAAATCCTACCAAGTGGAGTTCCGTTGTGGCTCAGCTGTAACAAACCTGACTAATATACATGAGGACATGGGTATGATCCCTAGCCTTTCTCAGTGGATTCGGGATCCGGTGTTGCTGTGAACTGTGGTATAGGTTGTAGATGTGGCTTGGATCTGGTGTTGCTGTGACTGTGGCATAGGCCAGCAGGTGTAGCTCTGATTCAACCCCTAACCTGGAAACTTCTACATGCCACAGGTGTGGCCCTAAAAAAGAAAAAAAATAGGAAAAAAATCCTACCAAATGTTTAGTTTGTGTGCCTGAATGACAGTGTAAGCAGTAATTTGAGAATAAAATAAAATAAAGTAGATTCAGGCTCCAGAGGTCAATTCTAGGGAGAAGACTAGGGTTGGCTGTGTGGAGACCGCCTAAGGGGGTAGGGATCAGTATACCCTGAGCTAGGAAGTGGAACATCACAGCCAAGGGAACCCAGGAAGAGGTTTGGGCCCATTGGAGAAGCCAGGCACCATTGTTGGGGAGGTCAAGAGGAGGAGGGCTGTAATGCCATAGGAATTTCTCTCCCTATGCATTTGCGTACTATCAAAGGGTAGGGCACCTCTGGCACAGGCAGCACTTGCTTGGGCTACAGGCAACCGAGGCACTTCTTGGGCAGGCTATGGGAGACCGGGCACCTCTTGTGTGGACTAAGGGCAGCAGGGGAACCAGGCACAATGGGGCACCTTCTATGTGATCTACAGGTGGCAGCCCTCCCTCCCCCCAAGGGAGGGTGTAGCCTGAATCTAGAATCTAGAGATGGGGTGTAGCCCGCCACCATTACGGATCTGTGAACAGGCTCCACCAGTGGCCCTAGTCACCTCAGAGATCAGCAAAGAGGGCAATGAAACCAAATATCACCAAGTAAACTCCTATGAGAAGACACCCACCCTGCTGCTGCCAGCACCAAATGCTCCAGGCACTGCCTACACATGCCTGATCACTGTCACTTTCAAGGACCCCACAACTAAGAGCAGCCTTATAGCACCTCCTGAGAGGACTAAGTGAGATGGGGTGCTTCTTGCATGGTCTACAGGTGGTTGGGGCAAACCACTGCAGTTACCTCTGACTCCAGAGGTGGGTTTGGCCCACAACCACTAGAGGTCTATGAACACCTACCACTTGCAGCCCCAATTACATCAGAGGGCACCACAGAGGAGGGCATTGCATCTGAACACTAACTGTTGTTGCTCTACTCCCCTGGGAAGTCACACACCTGCAGCTGCAACTTGCCAAATACTCCAGGCCCCGCCTAAATATGTCTGAGGCTTATTACCACTTCCCAGGGCCCTGCAATTAGGAGTAGCCTGCACCACCTTCCCTTGACAGTAGGGTCCTTGCTACTGTCAAGAGCCAAACAACTAGACACTGACTACCAGCCCTGCCCATTGCCACCTCCTCCCTGGAAATACATGAAGCTATTATCAAGGGGATAATAGTTCACACAGAGGAGAGAGATAGTTAACATCCAAACTCTGACACAAAATAATAGTAACTTCTGACAAAATACAAAGGGATGCTCTTGTATAGACCTAGCCCTTCAAGACTATAGTAGTTGGTTTCCCTAAACTCACATAATAAGAAAAATATAAGCAAAATGAAGGCGCTCAGGAACTATTCACAGTTAAAAGAAGAGGAGAATTCACCTGAAGAAGCAAACAATGAAACAGACCTCTGCAATCTAATAGACACTGAGTTCAAAAGGGAGATAGTGAAAATACTGAAGGAATAAAGGCTGAATATGAAGGAATTAGGAGCAGATATACCCAGTAATGCAGATTACTTTGGAAAGGAACTAGAAAATATAAGGAGGAGCCAAGAAAAATTAGAAAATTCATTTGCAGAAATTCAAACTGAGTTAAAGGCACTGCAGAGCAGAATGAATAGTGCAAAGGAAGGAATTAGTGATTTGGAAGATAGAATAATGAAAATTGCCCCATCATGACAGCAGACAGAAAGCAAATGAAAAAACATGAGAACAATATAAGAGATCTATGGGATAATAAAAAGCAACCCAATTTATGCATAATAGGGATTCCAGAAGGAGAAGAAAAAGAAGATTGAAAATATATTTGAAGAAATTATGTCTGAAAACTTTCCAAATCTAAAGGAAAGAGAGATCAAGATATAGGAAGCACAGAGGGTCCCAAACAAGTTGGCCAAACAGACCCACATCGAGACATATTATACTAAAAATGGCAAAATTTAAAGGTAAAGACAGGATTCTAAAGGCAGCAAGAGAAAGACAAATTATTACAAGTGAACTCCCATAAGGCTAGGCTGACTTCACTACAGAAACACTACATGTTGGAAGAGAGTAGCAAGATATACTCAAAGTTCTAAAAGAGAATATTTTGCAGTCTAGAATACTCTAGCAAGCAAGAATATCATTTAAAATAGAAGCAGAAATAAAGAATGTCTCCAACAAACAAAAGCTAAAAGAGTATAGTGATACTAAACTCATTCTAAAGGAAATACTAAAAGGGCTTCTCTAAATAAAAAAAGGAAAGTAGAAATAGGATGGAGGAAATCACAATTGGAAAGCAGTTACTTAAATAAGCCAGTATACAGACCTAAAAGGAAAAAAAAATACTATTGTGCAAGTGATTATAAACACAAGGAACAGCAAAAGAACAAACATGAAGATATAAAAAAGGACTTCAAAATCATAGAATGTGGGGAAGGAAAGTAAGAAAGTCTATACTTTTTTAAATAATGTGTTTAAGCCTAATTGACTATCAGGCTAAAGCAAGCAGATATAGAAGGGGTTAACAAACCTGAAAAACAGGACAACCACAAATCAAAATCAAATACTGCATTTACAAAAACTAAAAGGAAAAGGAGACGAGCATAAAATAAAAGGAAATCATCCTACTGAAAAAAGAAAGGAACAAAGGAGAAACATAGAATCAACTGGAAAACCTGGTTTAAAATAGTATAAGTACATATTTATCAATAATTACCTTAAATGTCAATGGACTAAATGCTCCAATCAAAAGACATAAGAGTGGCAGTTTGGATAAAACAAAAGAGCTACAATATGCTGCCTTTTGGAGATTCACCTTAAGGCAAAGGACACATATAGACTGAAAGTGAGGGGATGGAAAAAGCTATTTCATGCCAGTGAAAAAGACAGGAAAGCAAGAGTTGCAATACTCATTTCAGACAAAGCAGGCTTTAAAATGAAGACCATAAAGAAAGACAAAGAAGGACATTATTTAATGATAAAAGAATCCATTCAAGAGTATATCACAATCAACATATATGTCCCTAACATAGGAACACCCAGATACATACATCAAATACTAAAAGACATAAAATGAGAAATTAATGGGAATAAAATAATAGTGGGAGATTTTAACATGCCACTAACATCAATGGACAGATCCTCTAGACAAAAAATCTAAAAGGCATCGGAGATTTTAAATGACACAATAGAAAAATTAGACCTTTGGGATGGAAATGCTATAGAACTGGGTTGTGATGCTGGTTGTACAACTATAAATGTGATAAAACTCATTTTAAAAAAGAAAAAAATATTTACAAAACAATAGAAGAAAACACTCGGCATAGGGATTAAAATGATTTATGCAATGAAAAAAAAAGTTAGACTTATTGACATTTTCAGGACATTACATCCAAAAAAATCATCATATACTTTTTTTATGTGCACACAGAACATTCTCAAGGATTGACCACATACTGGGGCACAAAACTAAATCAACAAACTTAAGAGTATAGGAATTATTATTTCAAGTATCTTCTCTGACCACAATGGCATGAAACTAGATAACAACCACAGTAAAAGAAATGAGAAAAAAACTGACTACATGCAGACTAAACAACACACCACTGAAAAACCAATGGGTCAATGAGGAAATCAAAAGGGAAATTTAAAAATACCTCGAGACAAATAGTAATGAAAACACAACCATTCAAAATCTATCAGATACTACAGGAGCAGTGCTTAGAGGGAAGTTCATAGCAATACAGGCCTTCCTCAGAAAAGAAGAAAAATCTCAAATCAACAACATAAGCTAGCACCTGAAAAACTACAAAAAGACCAAAAAAAACTAAAGTCATCAGAAGGAAGGAAATCATAAAGATCAGAGAGGCATTCAATAGAGATTCATAAAAATAATAGAAATACATCAATAAAATCGAGTGGGTTATTTATAAGGATAAACAAAATTGACAAACCTCTGGCCAGACTCACCAAGAAGAGTAGAGAAAAATCCAAATAAAATAAGAAATGAAAAAGGAGAAATCTCAACAGACACTGCAGAAATAAAAAAAAAAAAAAAGATAATGCTGTGAACAATTATATGCCAACAAATTTGACAACCTAGAAGAAACAGATAACTTGCTAGAGACATACAGCCCACCAAAACTGAATCAAGTAGAAACAGATCAATTGAACAGACCGGTCATCAGAAATGAATTTGAGTATGTAAAAAGACACTCCCTAAAAACAAAAGTGCAGGATCATATGTCTTCCCAGGTGAATTCTACCAAACATACAAAAAAGAACTTATATCCATACTTATTAAATTTTACAAAGGGTGAAGAAGAAATAATAATCCCAAAGACATTCTATGAAGTCACCATCACCCTAATACCAAAAGTAGACAAAGATATTACCAAAAAAAGAAAATTATAGGCCAATATCTTTGATGAATATAGATGCAAAAATTCTCAACAAAATTTTAGCCAACCAAATCCAACAACATATAAAAAAGATCATACACCACAATCAAGTGGGATTCATCCCAGGTTCACAAGGATGGTTGAACATACCAAAATCAATTAACATCATATACCACATTATCAAAAGAAATATCAAAACCACATCATCTCAATAGACGCAGAAAAAGCATTTGACAAAGTCTAACATCTGTTCATGATAAAAGGTTTCACCAAAGTGAGTATAGAGGGAACATACCTTAACATAATAAAAGCCTTTTATGACAAACCCACAGTAAATACAATAATCAATGGAAAAAAGCTGAAAGCCTTCCTGCTAAAATAGGGAACAAGACAAGGATGCCCACTCTTACCACCTTAATTCAACATAGTATTGGAAGTCTTAGCCACAGCAATCAGACAAAAAAATAATAATAAAAGGTATCCAAATTGGAAGAGAAGAGATAAAATTGTCACTCTATGCAAACAGCACAATACTATATACAGAAAACACTTAGGACTCCACACAAAAGCTACTCAAACTGATCAATGAATTCAGCAAAGTAGCAGAATTCAAGATCAACATTCAGAAATCATTTGGATTTCTGAATACCAACAGAGAAATATTAGAAAATGAATAGAAAAATACCATCATTTTAAAATTTTCACCCCGAAAATTAAATACCTAGAAATAAACCTGACCAAGGAGGTGAAATACTTATATTCTGAGAACTATAAAACATTGATCAAGGAAATTAAAGAGGATTCAAAGAAACTGAAAGACATTCCCAGATTGGGAGAATTAATGGCCATACTACCAAAGCAATCTACAGATTCAAATCAATGCCTATCAAATTACCCACGACAATTTCACAGAATTACAACAAACAATCCAAAAATTTACATGGAACTGTAGAAGACCCAGAATGGACAAAGCAATTCTGAGGAACAAAAACAAAACAGGAGGTATAATTCTTCCAGCTTCAAACAATATTACAAAGCCACAGTAATCAAGACAGTATGGTACTGGTACCAAAATAGAGACCAGTGGAACAGAATAGAGAACACAGAAATAAACTCAGGCACCTAAGGTCAATTAATCTTTGACAAAGGAGGCAAGAATATGAAAGGAAAGTCTCTTCAGCAAGAGGTGCTGGGAAAACTGGACAGCTGCAGGTAAATCAGTGAAGCTAGAACACACCCTCACACCATGCACAAAAATAAACTCAAAATGGCTTAAAAACTAAAATGTAAGACAAGACACAATCAGACTCCTAGAAGAGAACATAGGCAAAAATTCTCTGACATCAACCATTCAAATATTTTCTTAGGTCATTCTCCCAAAGCAAAAGAAATAAAAGCAAAAATAAACTAATGGGACCTAATAAACTGACAAGATTTTGCACAACAAAGGAAACCACAAAAAAAAAAAACACAAAATGAAAACCTAAAAAATGGGAGAAAATGTTTCAAAGGATGCAATTGACAAGGGCTTAAACTCTAAAATAATACAACTCAGCAGCAAAAAAGCCAACAACTCAATTGAAAAATCGGCAAAAGACCTGAATAGAAATTTCTCTAAAGATATACGTATGGCCAACAGGCAGATGAAAAAATGCTCAACATCACTAATTATTAGAGTAATGCAAATCAAATTACAATGAACGGAGTTCCCGTCATGACTCATCAGTTACTGAACCCCGACTAGAATCCATGAGGACATGGGTTCGATCCCTGGCCTCATTCAGGGGGTTAAGGATCCAGCATTGCCGTGAGCTGTGGCATAGATCGCAGAAGCAGCTCAGATCCCATGTTGCTATGGCTGCAGTGTAGGCCAGTGGCTACAGCTCCAATTTGACCCCTAGCTTGGGAACTTCCATATACTGTGGCTGCAGCCCTAAAAAGAAAGAATAAAAGAACCACAGTGAGGTAGCAACTCACACTGGTCAGAATACCCATCACTAGTAAGTCCACAAATAAAAAATGCTGGAGAGGGTATGGAGAAAATGGAACCCTCCTATACTGTTGGTGGGAATGTAAATTGGTACAACCACTATGGAATACAGTATGGAGGTACCCAAGAAAACTAAATATAGAACTACCATATGACCCAGCAATCCATTATCCCACTCTTGGGCATATATCCAGACAAAACTTTCCTTGAAAAAGACACATGCATCCATGTGTTCACTGCAGCACTATTCACAATAGCCAAGTCATAGAAACAAGCTAAATGTCCATTGACAGATGAATGGATTGAGGATATGTGGTATATATACACAATGGACTACTACTCAACCATAAAAAAGAACAAAATGATGCCATTTGCAGTAACATAGACGGAACTAGAGACTCTCATACTAAGTGAAGTAAGTCAGAGAGAGAGACAAATACCATATAGCATCACTTATATCTGAAATCTAATATACAGCACAAATGAACCTTCCCACAGAAAATAAAGTCATGGACTTGGAGAAACACTTGTGGTTGCCAAAGAGGAGGGGGCTGGAAAGGGACAGATTGGGACTTGGGGGTTAACAGATGCAAACTATTGCATTTGGAGTGGCCAGTGAGATCCTGCTGTATAGCACAGGGAACTATATCTAGGCACTTGTGATGGAACATGATGAAGGATAACGTGAGAAAGAGAATATATATACATACATACATATATATATATATGTATATATATATGTATGTATGTATATAAATGACTGGGTCACTTTGCCCTACAGTAGAAATTGACAGAACCCTGTAAGTCAACCATAATGAAAAAATAAAAATCTTAAAAAAATAAAAGAAAATTTTCAAAATGTTAAAAAAGGGCTTTTGGATTTTGCTTAATTTTTTTCCTGCATCAATTCAGGTAGTCATATATACCTAAATTTCCTTTATAGTCTTTTCTAATATGGTAAACTGTATTGACTGATTTTTTTTTTATTGTTGAAGCATCTTTGCATTTCTGAGATGAACACCATTTCATCATTATATATTATTTTTTTGCATATCGCTGAATTCAATTTGGTGATATTTTGTTATATAATTTTATATCTATATTCACAAATTCCCTTGATCCCATTATTTTTTCTTGTGAGATTTGTATGTTGATTTATTTTCAGGGTATTTATGGCCTTCTAAAGAGTTTGGGAACTGCTCCCTCCATTTCTATTTATCTGTTTTATTAACTTTTTAAAAAGAACTAGCTTTAATTGATTTTCTCTTTTTTACCTATTTTTCTAAATATTTTTCCTATTATTTTTTCCTGCTCTGAATTCCAGTGTCTTCCATTCTTACCTTTAATTATCTTCTTCCATCTATCTGATATAGGTTTAATTTTCTCTTTCGAGTTATTAAAGCAGAACCTTAGATTATTGATTTGGTACCTTTTGTCTTCTAAAATACAAGCATTTAATGCCACAAATTTTCCTCTAAATACTGCTTTAGATTCATTCTACAAATTTTGATAGGCCTTGTCTTTATTTAAAAATGTTTCCAATATCCACTGTGATTTACTTAACCCATAAGTTACAAGTTATATGTCTTTTTAAATTTATAAATATTTGGGGGGGTTTCCAAATATATTCTACTACTGATTTCTAGTTTAATTCCACCATAGAGAGTGTACTCTGTATCTATCAATTCTTTTACATTTGGTAAAATTTGTTTTATGACCCAAGATATGCATTCTGAATATCTCATTAGTACCAGAAAGAATATATTTCGCTATTATAATTTTATAATTTTAAGTTAGAAGTTATAATTTCAAGGCACCAAGGAAGAAATCTAACACAAAAATTAAGTTGTAGGTAGTGTTCTTCAGATAGTCAATATTTTACAGATTTTTTCTGTTTTACCAATTACTATGAGAAGAGTTTTGAAGTCTCCATATATAATTATGAATCTTTCTACTTATCTTGTCATTTCCATCTGTTTGCATTGTTTGTTTTGAAGCTCTGTTGTTAGATATGTGTACGTTTAGGATTATGGCATCTTCTCAGTGAATTCACTCTGTTATCATTATGCAATGTTTCTCTTTCATCCTGGTGATTTTCTTTGTCCTAGATTTTGCAATAACTGATAGTAGAATACATATATTTTAATTAGAACTTGGTTTATTTCCTTTATTTTTCATTTAAATTATATGTATCACTCTATATAAAATGTGACCATTGTATACAGCACCTATGTGGCATACATTTTTTAAAATCCAATTTGACAATCTCTATTTAGTTGTTGCACTTATCATCTACCATTTTACAAAGCCAATTAATTAAATTTTTTATAGTGCCCAAAATCTGATCTGAGATAGCTGAAATGCAAAGATTCATAAGGCACTGGTCTTTTGACTCCTTTATAGAAAGTCGTTTAGGCTACAAGTCTGAAAGGTTAATACAGGCTTAAGTTTTAAGTATCTACAGTGGTATTCCTGAAAAAGATATGATAGAATCATAAAATTTAAGAGCTGAAAGTAATCATGCGAATCATTTAATCAAAATTCTTCACTTAAAAAACTGAGACCCAGAGGTATATAACAACTAGACTATTATCAGCTAGCTAATAATATAATAGGAAACTAGAATTCAGATGAACTAGTTTTCCTGAAGCTATCTGCTCTGTGCTCCCCCACCCCCTATACATTGTCTGGAGCACTTCTACTTACTCTAAAATCAGTACTCTAGGCCTGTTTCCAGAAAGCAAAGGAATAAGTTCAGGCTAAACTGTGATTTTATCCCAAAGGTGGTATCTAAATTAGCTAGTTAATTCTCGCATATTTTTCAGCAATATTAGATGGTTAATTATTCTTTTTTAAGCATTAGAAAATGGAGGTTAAAAACATTAATGCATGCTAATCATCTTTTTGTGTATATGCCTAGATTAATTGATTAAATTCTAATGAGTCATATCCTGTGAAATATATTTTTAATCTCAACTTTATATATTAGGAAACTGAACTTTTGAGAGTTTAAATTTTGTGTCCATATTCATACACATATTTACTTGTTTATGCTCATATAAAATAAATGGACATATTTTTAACCAATTGGAACATATATTAAGAAAAAAGAAAAAAAATCCATTCACCAAAGCAATAGAAATTTTAAGGCACCTAGGAAGAAATCTAACAAACATTGCATAAAGACATATAAGAAAATTCTAAAACTCTATTCAAGGGCACAAACAATAATACAAACAAAAAATAAGTCTCTTTATGAATGACAAAGTTCAGTATTATAATGATTGTAATTTCTTGCAAATTAATATACTTCATAATATTTCAAAAAAAAAATCCAACATATTTTTGTAATAGATTACAGGCTAATTAAAAAATTCATATGGAAGCAAAAGAATAGTCAAGGCAATTTTGAAGATTAAGTATTCCCCCAAGCTTTACAGCTCCAGCAGAGATCAAGATTTGTCATAATACCAAGTAAATAGTACAGGTTTAGCACAGAGGTAGATAAATAGGCACTGAAACAGAAAAACTTAAGTTGCATCTGACCACAAGCTTATTAGACATTCTTCTTTGGCACTGTCACTTTAAGTGAGAAAATGATGGATGACTTATTGATAGATAAATAGATAGACACACATAAACACATTAGGAATACTACTCAGACATAAAAAAGATGAAATTCCGCCATATGCAAAATGTGGATAAAGCTGGAGGGTATTAAACGTAGTGAAATAAGTAAGACAGAGAAATACAAATATTGTATATTATCACTTATATGTGGAATATAAATAATAAAGCAAATATATACATATATTTATAAACAGAAACAGACTCACAGATATAGAGAACAAACTAATGGTTACCAGTGTGGAGAATGGGAGTAGGGGACTAAGAGATACATAAACTACAATATATATAATAGATGAGCAGCGAGGACATATTGTACAGCAAGAGAAATGTAGCTGTTATTTCATAAAACTTTAAATGGAATATGGAGTAATACAGACATTGAATCACTACATATACACCTGAACCTAATATTGTAAGCCAACTATATGATTTTAAAAATGGCAGAGGAACTAAATAGACATTTTTTTCCAAACGAGACATCCAAATATCCAGCATTCACATAAAACAGTGCTTAATATCACTAATCAGAAAAAGCAAATCAAAGCCATAATGAGTTATCACTTCATACCTGTAAGAATGGCTACCTTAAAGACAAGAACCAACAAGTGCTGGCAAGGATATAGAGGAAAAGGAATGCTTGTGTAATCTTAGTGGGAATGTATATGATACAGCAATAAGGAAAACAATATGAAGTTTCCTAAAAAAAAATAAATAATAGAACTACCATGTGATCCAGCACTCCACTTCTGGAGATATACTCAAAAGAAATGAAAACAGGATATCAAAGAAAGATATACATTCCCATGTTTACTGCAGTATATTCACAGCCAAGCTACACAAAGAACCTAAACGTCCCTCAGTGGATAAATGGATAAAGATTTGATACACACTGATACACACATACAAACACACACACACTATGAAACATCTTTCAGGGAGTACCTGTTGTGGTTCAGCAGTAGTGAACCTGAGTAGTATCCATGATGACGCCGGTTTGATCCTTGGCCTTGTTCAGTGGGATAATGATCTGGCATTGCTGTGAGTTATGGTGTAGACTGCAGATATGGCTTGGATCTGTTGCTGTGTTGTTGGCCGGCAGCTACAGCTCTGATTTGACCCCTAGCCTGGGAACTTCCATATGCCCAGGTATGGCCCTAAAAATACAAAAAGGAGAAAAGAAGAGAAGAGAAGGGAAGGGAAGGGAAGAAAGAAAAAGAAATAAAAGAAGTATCATTCTACCATAAGAAGAAAGGAGTCTCTGCCTTTTGTAACAATATGGATGGATCTTAAGGAAATTATGCTAAATAAGTCAGACATAAAAAAAATTTACTATATGATATCACTACATATGGAATCTAAAAAAAAGCCAAACTCACTAAAAACAGAGTAAAATGGTGGTTACAAGGGACTGGGGGAGGGGGGAGGGGAATAGGAGTAATGTAGGATGGTCAAAGTTTCAGCTAGGAGATAAATAAGTACGGGAGATTAAATGCACAGCGTAGTGATTATAGACAAATAAATTTCAAACTTGTTAGGAAACTAGATATTAATTATTCCCACCACATAAAACAAATGATCATTATGTGATGTGATAAAAGTGTTGGCTAATGCAAAAATGGCAATCATACTACAAAACATAAATCTATCAAAGCAACATGTTGCATATCTTAAACTTACACAGTTATATGTCAAATATTTCAATTAAAAATAAAAGAATAGATTGAATAAATCCAATACACAGGAGTAAGAACTAAAAGCAAACACTGCTTGAAATTTTAAAAGATACAGACACAGTGGCATACAATGGAAGTATATATAACATTTGAATTATACATTCAAACCAGAAAGAATTGATGTCATTCTTGATATCTACAAATATTATAACAGTGCGTATACTTTCTCAAGCCTTTATAGAATATTTTAAAATATGAATCAAATGTTCTGCCAAAGCAAATATCATTAAAAGTAGGTAGGAATGAATAAAGGAAGGAGATACAGGCCATACTAGCCCCACACTAAATAAATTCTGAAAGTAACTCTCCTTTAAAAAAGTGAAAGCAAGAAAATATAAGCAAAATAATAAACTAAACTGGGAGTGAGAAATGTATGTTTTGTGGGGTTTTTTTTAGAAAAGGAAAATTACAATACAAAGACAAATTTTAAGAAATTTCTAACCCTGTGTTAATAAATTTGAAGGCACGGATAAAATACCTACTTTTCTGGCGATTTTTTAATTTACCAAATAGATTGTTCAGGCTTATTAATCATGTTAGCTTCCGTTGCAAGCAATGTAAGGTCTTAGTGGCTCAAAACACAAAAAAGATTTAATTTCTTACTCACAGCAAACTGAAATGTGAGACGGTCAACTCCTGGGCAGTTTTTCTTCAAGAATGACTTTAGGATCCTTCCTCTACTTGCAGCCATCTAGACAAGAGAGAAGATAACCATGGAAGTCACATGGACCATTTGAAGCAGTCGTGGAAATAGCATGCAGCATATCCATCCTAACTGCAAGGCTACTCCCTGCAAGGGAGGCTGAGCAAAGCAGGCATCCCATGGTCCCTGAGAGAAAACCAACATTGCTGAACATGTAGCCACTTTCTGCCACATCAGTAGTGGCCCATGATGAACCAGCAAAGATGGCTGGGCTAGAACTATGAACATTAAAATTATTATAAAAGAATCTCTACCCAACAGTTTTGGGGGAATTTGGTGTTACTGCGGAGTTCATTCAGATGTTCAAGAAGCAGTTCATCTCCATACCCTATGAAATGTCAGAGGATTAAAAAAAAAAAACTATTCAATTTATTTTATGACGCTAATTTAACACTGATGTCCACTGTGATAAAGTGTCTCAGCTATCTCATCTGCAAGGTGGAGGTAAAAATGTTCCCAGTGTTGGAGGTATTGAGAGGATTAAATGAATCATGTAAAATGCTAAAGTAATAAAAGGCACATGGTATTATCATACCACAAGTAACTAATAGACTAGTAATATCAATTTTCTTAAATAATGATTACAATCGAAATAATTTCAAAATTATTGATAGCATTGTAAGAAAATTAGGAGAATGAATTTCTCCTAAGAATACAAAGATCAGATGGTAGGAAGTCCATTAATAAAATGCATCTCATTGATATACAAAGTATTCTCTCAGATGCTATGAATTTTGAAATTTAATGAAAACTATAGATAAAAGTTCAGAGAAAATCACAAGAAACAGACCCTTCAAAATGAGGGAAAAGAGAAACTCTCACACTTCCTGCAATATTTACAACTTTTCTGGAATTTTTTTCACCTTGCTTTTTTTTATTGTTTTTACTGAGCTTTCACTGATTTACAATATTATAATAGTTTCAAGTGTACAACATAGTGATTAAAAAATGTAATGGATTATACTCCATTTAAAGTTTCTTTTCTAGAATTTCAAAAGAACACAGTAATGCATGAATCAAAGAAAAAGGAAGTAGACTCTCTGCTTCACTTATAGAAATTACTGAAGTAGCAGCAAATTTACAAAATAATCCTTTTGTTTTATACAGCCACTAAAATTGATGGCTATGAGCAATATGCAAAAATCATGGGACAATGCCTGGAATGTAATATTAAATAAAAAAAATCAAGGTACAAAATTATATTTCAGTATAGCTTTGGAAATGCAATATTCATACGTTTATAAGAAGAACTTTTATTTTTGGAGCAGTAATTTTGAAATCCAAGTAGTCTTTCAACATTTATAATGAAAATTGAACTACTTTTCAAGTACCTACAGAGCTAGTCACTTTGGAAATATTAACAACGGCTAACATATATCATTTTCTAAACAACACTCTCACACACAGCACATCATTTATTCTTCACAGAGGGCTTTTTAAAGGTAATGCAGTCCATTAGGAGCAGGGCTTGGAATTAAACCCCATCTCCACATTTTTTGTGGCAGAGAGATCTCGCTGCCTACCCATTTTATTGTCTCCTTCTTCCTCACGACAAGAAGACGAGAATAGATATTATGTCAGATGGCAAAGTGCCTTGTTAAAAGATATTTCTCATCTTCCCTGGCAGCTGTGAATGGACAGTATCTTTCTCTACTGCTTTATATTTGCTTCCAAGATAGCAGGTGTGATGGTTGGAGGTTTAGCAACTATCAAGGATCATAAGGCAACTTTAAGGCCTTAAGTCATATTCTAAGGCTAGAACCCTGGTGACTGTGGAGCCAATATATTGGCCACAGATAGCAATTTCTAGACTCCATTTACATGAAGAAAAATAATTTCTGTTGTGTTCAAGTCACTATTATATAGAGCGGAACTTAATCCTAACTGATATGTGCTATTTCCTCTACACCATGGGTGAGGTAATCAAATTTTACTGTAAGTATAGGCCAAAAACTCTTTTAAAATATTTAAAACAACCTTAATTGTCTTTATACTATACTCAGCTTTTCACATATGAGGAAGAATTTCAGCTCCTTAAAACACCTATGTGACAAAAAAAAATAGCTGTATCTGATCACAAGGTTATTAGACATTGTTCTTTCAGCACTATCACTTTAAGTGAGGAATTGACTTTAAGAAAAAAAAAAGAACTAAAGCAAAAAAGAAAAAAAAATCCCAGCTTTGCACAGCCAGTACCTGTAGCTTCAGTTACCATCTTGCCCTAGGATCCTCAAATACCTTTTACCAGCATAGACCACACCTGCGAACTCTAAATATCCATACCCATTTGCTTACTGATACTTCTTAAAAGTCCAAAGCACTAAACTCAGCATGTCCAAAGCTAAGTTCAGAAACTTCCATTTAAACCCAACTTCCTTAACTCTTTCCTATCACAATACCAATCTTCTTTTGAGTTAAGCCAGTCAACAACTTAGGGATCAACATAATAGGACCTCCCTAACCTCCCACACCCAATCTATTACCAAGTATTATCTATTTAGGCATCTAGGTATCCCTCAATTTGCCTACCTTTTCTTTCTCCCCACTTCCATTCAGGTCTACACAACTGCAATGGCTCTTATGTACTATTATCAAAACCTACAAACCTTTCTACATGAACCCATTTGGGCCTTCCTTCCAGTCTCTGTAGTACAGCAGCCAGCCTGATATTTTTAAAAGCCAATGTCATTGTAGAAGTCCTTTGTTTAAAACAGTATAGTGGTTTCCTGCTGTCTTTACAATAAAGCTCAAAATTATTAACAACCTAAAAGAAAAACCGCAGTCTTATTTCCAGTATCACTTCATCACTGTCTTCAATGCTCCAGGTTTTCTGAACTTCTTTATGCTCATCAAATACACCTTATTCCTTACCCCTCAGAATCTTGGCATAAGTTGTTCCCTTTTCCCCAAAATACTTGTCCCCTCTTCTCTCTTTACTCCACATTTCCTGTTTCTTATTTTCTACTCAGCCTTAACATCTTGTCTCATATAGGAGTTCCCTTCATGGCTCAGTGGTTAACGAATCCGACTAAGAACCATGAGGTTGCGGGTTCGATCCCTGGCCTTGCTCAGTGGGTTAAGGATCCGGCATTGACGTGAGCTGTGGTGTAGGCTGCAGACGCGGCTCCGATCCCACGTTGCTGTGGCGAAGGCCGGCAGCTCCAGCTCCTGTTAGACCCCTAGCCTGGGAACCTCCATATGCCGCGGGTGCGGCTCTACATAAAGGCAAAAAGACAAAAAAAAAAAAAAATCTTCTCTATAGAGGAATTTATCTGATAAGATACAGTTACCTCAATATCTCATTATTATATATCTTTATTTTCCTAGTTATCTGCTATTTCCTCCTAATAAATCTCATTTTGTCATATATTTCTCTCCATAGCACTGAATCACAGGGCAAATTACATACTTGTGTAATTATTTGGTTGATATTTACCTGTGCCCTCTCCCCAAATACACACTAAACATTCTGAGAGCATGGATTTTACCTGTTTGATACCTTATTATATTCCTATGCAGTACTTAGTACAATTAGGTGCTGATATAGGTGTATATGTGGAGAGATATTAAATAGACATTTTAATAAGTGAACACATAAATACCCTAAAATATTAATGATTAGTTATAGGGTCATGGATTATATTTTTTCTTAATGTACTACTCTGTGTTTCATATTTCCTACAATTAGCATTAATAGTAGTTTTTAAGATTTTTTTTTAAATCTTGAAAAACAAAAAATTGAATTCTGCCAGATAGGTAAGAAGTCTAAGTTCAACGAATGATACTATGTCTTATCTCTGATAGAAGGAGCCTTTACAGAGCATTTGCAGAAAAACTCAGCAGAAAAACGTCAAAAAAGTTTTTTTCACCAAGAAAATAAACATCTGTTAGCCTAGTGTTGAAATGGAAATAGAGAACTCCTGTTATTCTCAAGTAATATCTCCACTATCTGTACATGTCCCATAAATGCATCATTATCTAAAATGCCCCTTTAATTGGCTCTTCCCCAGGGAACTTGATTGTTTTACCCTAAACATTCTTTTGCATTTAATGCCAAGTAACTTTTTCATTTTTTATATGTGGAGTTACTGTGTTAAGATTTTGTTGCTGATGTTGACCTCTGCTTTTATCTTCTGATGACCTCTGCTTTTATCTTCTGATCCTCTTCCATCTTTTGAACTGCAGTGTGCTCTTGACATAAAAAGTATCTAACTCAGATACTCAATAAATGCTTTTTACATGCTTATCAGCAAAATATTTAATTATCATCCATTTAAGGAAAAAAAAAGCATCCCATAAGAGTGCTTATTTTTCAATTGTGTCCATAGTTACTTTGAGGATTTTCAGCATCTGTGACTGTTATTTTTAAACAAGATATTATCTACTAAAAATGTCATCAAAGTGAGAGGTAGTTGTATGAATCCTGGTGGAGAAAACTAAGTGATTCAAATAAATCTCTCCATTCTTCGGGTGTTGTGTAGGAGAATTATTTGTTTTAATGATTTTATATTTTTCTAGAATTAGTCATTTTACTTCTTGTTGGTATTTTAAAACTGTCTGGATAAGACATCTCAAATCCAATAATTTGTCTGAAGATATGAGAATTTATGTTAGGCTGTGGGTTTTATTGTTGCTGAACTGTTTTGCGCTGCTGTGTGATTTCAGCGGTTTTGAGATGCTAGGTAGTAAGTTAGCTGTTTAACGCAAAGTAATTATATTTTAACACTTCCCTTTGTAGTTTCAGAGTCCATGACACCCTAAATTTCAGGATTTCCTCCAAATGACAAAGTGTGAGAGAGGGAGGGAGAGCTGTGGTGTCCTGCAGACTCAAACTCAAATCCTTGCTCAGCATCAACTAATGGTGTGACCTTGAATAATCATTTTTACTCCTCTGACTTACAATTTCCTCTTTTGTAAATAGAGCCTAATCCTCACCTCCTGAGTTTGTTTTAAGAATTTAGTAGGAGGTGTTCCCTTCGTGGCTCAGCAGTTAACGAACCTGACTAGGATCCATGAGGATACAGATTCGATCCCTGGCTTCACTCAGTGGGTTAAGGATCTGGTGTTGCCATGAGCTGAGGTGTATCTCGCAGATGTGGCTCGGATCCCACAGATGTGCTGTAGGCTGGCAGCTATACCTCTGATTCGAGGCCTAGGTGGGAACTTCCATATGCCGTAGGTGCAACCCTAAAAAGAAAAAAAATAAAATAAAAATAAAAGAATTTATTAGGAAAAAAAACACATTATGTCCTTGGCATAAGCAGGCACTCAATAAATATTAGCTCCCTTCCTCCAACTACACAATATTCTGAATAGCATTTAAATACAAAATTTTATGAGGTAGTTAAACAGAGAATTTTAAAAGTTTGTTGTTTTATGAAATAAATGTTTGCGTTAAATTCTAACAAGAGATGGCAACATAGAAACTTCAGGAGTATTGTTTAAGGAACATCCTGTGGTTGGAGACATCGCAAATAATGTAGGAAGCTTGATGTTGAGGGTGTGTGGCTTATAAAATGAGAGTTACAAGTTCTAGAGAACAGAACATGACACTCACTCACTAAAGGTCATTGCAGAGAAAAATATTACCAACATTCTGAGGAAGGCTTTTCAAATCTATCATGCAGATAGATTAAATTTTACTGTGTATTGCTGAAGAAAGATGTACAAACAAGATCAACAAACTTGAACAGCTAATTAATAAGTTATTCATCGAACAAATACAAACATACTTATTTCCTCATACTGGATATATTAAGTTCATTTTTGTTGATTTGTTTTTAATGGTCCCTAATGCATTCAGTCAGTATGGATGTGATGGACCTTTCAGTACTTAGAGAATAAAAATTGCACTGAAATCTGCAACTATGCAAGGTAGAGAATTTGAAGTCCTGAAATGGATGTCTTTTTTATCAAAGATTATTTTTTCTGGACTCTATGTTTGCTCAGCGAACACACTATTTTGAAAATGAAATTGCATATATTTCCCACTGGACAGCCAGCTCCCTATCAATGTTCATGTCTCCCTGCTCAATGAGGAATTCCACATTTCCTTACCAAATAAACACTGACTCCATGAAACCGACAAAACCAGAATGATTGAAGAAACCAATAGAAGGCACTCACTGAGACCCTCCTACCCCTTCAGGAAAGCTTTCATTGTTATCAATGAACCCATGACACTTTAAATTCACCAGTTCCTCCAGTTTCCTGGAAGACATGATTTGATCCACTGTGACCTGTGACACTTAAATGTTTCAGGGAGTTCTTCCCCTTCAGAGTTTCTGCCACTGTCAGCCTTCATGTGAAGCACAACTCACTTAGTTTTGCACAAGAAAAAAAGAAAACTTTCCAAGAAAAAATGACCTTCAAATGTCCTCATCGCACAGTAAACAACTTCCCAAATTGATAAAATGGCCAAGCAGGAATTGACTTCAAGCTGTCCTCAACCTAGTATGCTTTGCCTTCATCCTTTCTCATCTGCTTAGCTCCTAGTGGCCTTCCTTTAACTTAAGTTCATACATCACATTTTTGTAGGAAACAAAATCCACATCCCCAACACAAATGCACACAGATGCCCCTTTCCTATCCTATGCACATGTTTACATATCTATTAGCATCATTAAACCTTTATTCCTGTATCCTGAGGGTTTGGAAACTCAAGCCTTCTTGAATAGTATCAGCAAACAAGTATCAGGTGAATAAACCAGAAACTCCCCTTAGATGAAGCTACACAGAGGAAAGGACTAAGAAAAGTCCCAGAGATTTGCACTTTTTAGAGTCTAAGTACAGCATCCATAGCTGACCTGGCAAATGCTCTCTGAGAGATGTCCTAAGACTATTGGCAGATAGTAATATAAAACTCTAACATGAGCCATGTGTTTCAAGAGTTTTCTCACTTAATTACTGCCGTGCTTCTTTGGACAAGTCCAATTCATTCAAATTCCCAGCTGATTAACATTCTGATTCCAAGTGTGTGACATATAGTCCTTCAGGATGATTCTGCCTCACCAGAAAGAGAAGTCTGAGAGCTATGGAGGCCTCTGGCATCTGAGGTCCAGCTGTGGTGGAAGAGTGAGTTGGGAGAGAAAGGAAAACCTGCCTGCTACATTTCTTTTTCCAAAGTTCAATGTAGACTATCCTGTCTGTGGTTTGCATTACATATAATAACACATCCTCCATGGACTGGCTGCTTCCCTAGTAACAGCTCATTTATCAAGTTGGATTTTAATCTCCAAATCACAATAATAAGTATCTTACTGATGGGGAAATTTGATCCACTGAATAAAATGAAGTTCAAGGTAAATAAGGTAAATATTGATTGTGGATTTAGTGATACATAAACTAGTAATTCCTGGTACTTTCCAAATTTGCTTTTTTCTTCTAAAGCCACATTCTCATTGCTTCTAGCCTAGAATATGCAAATAATACTACATTATTCTCCATATATTAGTTTATTTTGAATCCATATTAAGGGACTACCTCCAATGCCTTGCTTCAAATTCAACAGTGGCAGAAATCTGGCACCACTCTGGACCTAAGTTCACTCCCCTTAAATTGTTTTTCTTACCACAGGCTGGTCTCCTCACTGTACTCCACACTCACTTCCCACCATCCTTAACTCTTATTACACTTAGTCCCACCTCTGAGCCATGTGCAAAGTGCTTTCTCAGCTGGTAACAATATCTAATCCTGCTTATTTATCTGGATCATGTTCTCACCCACTTGGCTCAATCTGGTCTAGCCATATTCAAACTGAGTATACCATAGTGCTAGTAACCAAGAATTAGAACAAATGGCAGCAGTAGCCAGAGGGCATTCTACTAGCACAAAGAACACTGCTAGTTTGCCTGTCATGGGTATGGGGATTCATTTCAGGAATCAAAGGAAGATACCAAGCCTACTTTCTCACGTGGATGAAACTACAATAGATAGCTTGAAACAACTAGCAATCACAATTCCTGTCAAAGAGCAAAATACTCAATGTTTAAAACAAATATAGGAGTTCTAGAGTGGCTCAGTGGACTAAGAACTCCAGTAGTATCCATGAAGATGCCAGGTCGATACTGGTCCTCCCTCAGTGGGTTAAGGCTCCGGCATTGCTGCAATTGTGCTGTAGGTAGCAGATGTGGCTCAACTTTGCTGTGGCTGTGGCTTAGGCCTGCAACTGTAGCTCCAAATCAACCCCTAGCCCAAAAACTTCCATATGTCACAGGTGCAACTAAAAAAATAAAAATATACACATATAAAATATACATAAATATAAATATAAAATGGATAGTCTGATAAAATAGGCTTCAGAAGAGGCAAGGAGGTTAGTACCTCCACTAATGCACAGGGCAGTCCTGTTTGTGTGAACTGGCAGTCAGGTCAAATCCAGATGAGCCCACCCTTCCTCATGGAAAGGTGTCTAGGAAACCACAGGAAGCTGACTTATGTAATGTTCTCCAACAACAAAGTGATAGATGATTATTTAGCAACCAGTTTATTTTATAAATCTAATAGGAGTCAGAAATTTCAAAGATTTTTATTATATCCTGACATTTTTTGTTGTTGTTGCTGTTCTGGTTGTACTTCATAGCATCTATGTACCTTGGACAAGTTATTTACCTTCACTATGCATCAGTTTTAGTTTTACCTCTTAGGTAAAACATATGGGAATGGGGAATAGTATCCTTAGTGGCAAAAATGCTGCTCCTTTCCTTTTTTCAAAAATTATTATATTAACCAACATTAGCTCTATGAAATTACATCTAATCATAAGCCTGATGGAATCTCCCTATATTTTAACTTCCTGACTCCCTCAACCACCCAGAATGACTGACACAATTAACTAGTATGCCTAGTCAAGATGTTCCATAATGCTCTACTTTAACTCACTGTAAGAAATGCTCTTAACATTATGTTCACGTGTAAAATATCTCTTTGTCTAATTTTTATGATAAATCCTGACAGTTTAAAAGAGTTATTTTTTATAATATAGCATGTTGATTGACTTGACCTCTCCAGCCAAAAAAAAAAAAAAAAAAGCCATGTAAGTTTATTTTTCTTGTACAATAGTACCTATTTAGTGCAATGAAATTGTGTTTATTTTTGGTAATCAATTTATATTTGGTAATCAACAAAAAACTTTCTTGAGGCTAAATCTTAACTTTCTATCTTGGAAACTCACTATTCCAGTAACTTTCCAGCAATGTAATTATATTCACAAGTTCTTGAATGACTATGAGGCTTCAAAGAAGCTCCCAGAGTATGGAGTTAAATGCCCAATTAAATAGTAAGTTAATATTAGTAAGTATAAGTTTTCCAACACAACTTAATAGACCCTAAAACTTTGCAAACTTTTGCCTGCTTCATAGACCAATGTGTTTCCTTTGTAAACAATGGTAAGGAAAGTCTTCACAGCCCAGACAAAAATACTGTCAATTAGGATCTGGATTAATAATTTATTTTTATATGGAGGAATCTCTTTTGTCTTTAAATTTACTAATTAAGATAATTCTAAAATTTAAATAGCTCTTCCATTATCCTCAGAAATATCCCTCTGCTTCTACAACACACACTGCGTTTGATCTACCACAGCTAACAACATTAGTATAGTGGTCTATGACACATTTTTCACATTTCATACAGCTATTGAAATCAACTAATGTTCCCATTTGATGAATTTTTTGGTAATTTTTGGTAATTCTTTGGTAATCAATACAAAATTTTCATTAAAAAATACAGTCTTCATGTTTGTGTCATTGAAACATCAAGCTCATTTTCCTTCTTCAGTTATTATGGTTATTGTTATATTAAGTAACACCTCCACTGAATTGTAGTTGGAATTTGGTGTAATGTGGTATATGAAAATTCAAGGGGAAAATTAGTTAATATTTATGGAGTGCCTACAGTATCATATCAAATAGTGTTAGGAGCATTCTTTTTTTTTTTTTGTCTTTTTGCCTTTATCTAGAGCCGTACCTGTGGCATATGGAGGTTCCTCAGGCTAGGAGTCTAACAGGAGCTGTAGCCGCCGGCCTTTGCCACAGCCACAGCAACGCGGGATCCAAGCTGCGTCTGCAACCTACACCACAGCTCACGGCAACGCCGGATCCTTAACCCACTGAGCAAGGCCAGGGATGGAACCCGCAACCTCATGGTTCCTCGTCGGATTCGTTAACCACTGAGCCACGATGGGAATTCCTAGGAGCATTCTTATATTGAAACCTAAAAGCAATCCTATACAGTTAGGTTTCATTTCACAGATTTATTCACTAATTTATTTATTCTTTTACTTATCAAATACCTGTATGCCTTTGATGTGCCAATCATAGCTCTAGGTTCTATATCAATTAACAAATACCACTCAACTTGGTGGATTTTACATTCTAGTGTGGGAAAATGAGGAAATTCAAACTCAAAAATTCTATGCAAGTTGCCCAGGAAATTTAAGAATTCCATAGTGTTTCCTAAAATGTGGCTCTAGGAATGTCTGTTTTAAAGTCACTGAGGATGATTGTTTAAAGTTGGAAAGTCTGAGTTCTATCTCAGAATCATGGGAAGGAGGGCATTAAGCCAGAATTTCCATTTAAAAAAAAGAACCTTGGCAACATGCATTTGCATTAAAATGCCCCAGAAAGTGGACAAAGAGGGAACATACCTCAGCATAATAAATAAAGGCCATATATGACAAACCCACAGCTATCATTCTCAAATATGAAAAGCTGAAAGCATTTCCATTAATGTCAGGAAAAAGACAAGGATGCCCACTCTCACAGCTGTTATTCGCATAATTTTGCAAGCCCTAACCATGGTGATTAGAAAATAAAAAGAAATAAAATGAATCCAAATCAGAAAAAAAGAAGTAATACTGTTTGCAGACACTGTACATCAAAAATCATAAAGATGCTACCAGAAAAGTGTTAGAGCTCATCAATGAATTTGGTAAAGTTGCAGGATACAAAATTAATACACAAAATCAACTGCGTTTCTCTATACAAAAAAAACAGAAAGTCAGAAAGAAAAACTACGGAGACAATCCCATTTGGCATGACATCAAAGAGACTAAAGTACCTAGGGAAGACCTACATAAGGAGTCAAAAGACATGTACTCTGAAAACTATAATATGCTGATCAAAGAAATCAAAGACGACACAAACAGATGGAAAAATAAACCATGCTCTTGGGCTGGAAGGATCAACACTGTCAAAATGAATATACTGTTCAAAGCAATCTACAGATTTAATGTAATCTCCATCAAATTACCAATGGCATTCTTCACAGAACTAGAACAAAATATTTTAAAATTCATATGGAAATGCATTAAGACCTCAAACAGCCAAAGAAATCTTGAAAAAAAAAGTTGACCTGGAGGAATCATTTTCCTGGGCTTCAGAGTATAGAACAAAGCTACAGTCATCAAAGTGGTATGGTACTGGCACAAAAAAACAGAAAATTAGATCAATGGAACAGGATAGAAAGCACAGAAATAAGCACATTCATCCACAGTCAACTAATCTATAGCAAAGGAGGCAAGAAGTAAACCTAGAAATAATAGAGCAATAATAATAATAAATAAATAGGGCAAAAAGAAACCCACACACCTATGGTCAATTAATCTATAACAAAAGAGACAAGTATATACAATGGGGAAAAATCAGTCTCTTTGATAAGTGGTGCTGGGAAAACTGGATAGCTACATATAAAAGAGTGAAATTAGAACATTCTCCAACACCATATACAAAATAAAGTGAATTAAAAACCTCACATAAAGCTGGACACTATAAAACTAGAGGAAACTGAGGAAGCACATTCTTTGACATAAATCACAGCAAAATCTTTTTGGATTTACCTCCTAGAATAATGAAAATAAAAACAAAAATAAACAAATGGAGCCTAGTGAAACTTAAAATCAAAGAAAACCAAAAAAAAAAACACAACTCACAGAATAGGAGAAAATATTCATAAATTAATCAACTGAAAAGGAATTTAATCTCCAAAATATAGAA
>PVHT020001751.1:18028094-18077948 GCA_004024745.2 Catagonus wagneri
ACCTGCACCCCAATGTTCATTGCAGCACTATTTGCAATACCCAAGACATGGAAGAAACCTAAATGTCCATTAACAGAGGAATGGATAAAGAAGATATGGTACATATACACAATGGAATATTACTAAGCTATAAAAAATGAAATAATTTCATTTGCAGCAACATGGATGGACCTAGATATTATCATACTAAGTGAAGTAACTAGGACAAATACCATATGGTGCAACTTATATGTGGACTCTAATATAAATGACACACAAAAAAACTTATTTATAAAACAGAAACAAACTCATGGATTTAAAAATCAAACTCATAGTTACCATAGGTGAAACCACTGGGCATGGGGGAGAGGAATGAATTAGGAAGATGGGAATAACATTTATACACTACTACATAAAATAGATAATTAATAAGAACTACTGTATAGCATGATGATATCTACCATGTAGTTTCTAATAACCTATATGGGAAAATAAGAATGGATATATGTACATGCACAATTGATTCACTTTGCTGTCCACCTGTAACTAATACATTTTAAGTCAATCTATATTCCAATAAAATTTACAAATTAAAAATTTTTAAAGGAAAAAAATAAATAAAATAGAGCCTTGGAGTTCCCTGGTGGCTTAGTGGGTTAAGGACCTGGCATTTTCACTTTTCTGTGGCTTTGGTTCAATCCCTCTCCCAGGAATATTCACATACCATGGGTGTGGCCAAAAAGAAGAAAATAAAACCTCTATTTCCTTATACACAGATTTTTGAAAGCCATATGTTAACAACTGAAACTATTTAGGGTCCTCCTCAGATCTGTCTAGATTTCTATTATAAAGAAATGAAAGCATGAATAAATAAATAGAGATGTTTAGAGCAGCACTATTTACAATAGAACAGAAGACCAAAATAAATCACATTTTTAAATTTTTTCAAGTTTTATTGAAGTATAGTTGATTAACAAGGTTGTGATAATTTCTGCTGTATAGCAAAGTGATTCAATTATACATATATACATATCCATTCTCTTTCAGATTCTTTTCCCACAGATTATCATAGAATATTGGGTTGAGTTCTCTGTGCTATACAGCAGGTCCCCATTGGCCAATCATTCCAATATACCTCAGCATACATATGCCAATCCCAAATCCCCAGTTCATCCCTCCTTTTTCCACCTGTCCCCTTTGGTAACCATTAGCTTTTTAAAGTCTGTAAATCTGTTTCTCTTCTGGAGGTAAGTTCATTTGTATCCCTTTTTTAGAGTCCATATATAAGTGCTATTATATAATGTTTGTCTTTCACTTTGTAATTTCAAAAACTATAAGACAATGATGAAAGAAATCAAAGATGACACAAACTGAAGGGAAAGATAAAACTTGTTCTTGAGTTGGAAGAATCAATAGTTTCAAAATGACTCTACTACCCAAGGCAATTCCGTCCAAATCACCAATGGTGCCTTTCACAGAACTAGCACAACAACAACAACAAATTTAAATTTGTATGCAAAAATGAAATACACTAATAGCCAAAGCAATACTGAAATAGAATAATGGAACTGGAGGAATCATGGTCCCTGACTTCAAAATATATTACAAAGATACAGTCATCAAAACAGTATGGTATTGGCACAAAAAAAGAAATACAGATCACTGGAACAAGATAGAAAGCACAGAAATAAATTCATGCAACTATGGTCAACTAATCTATGAAAAATGAGGCAAAAATACACGATGGAGAAAAGATAGTCTCTTAAATAGGAGGTGCCAGGAAAACTGGACAGCTTACATGCACAAGAATGAAATTACAACACTAACACCAAACACAAAAATAAACCCAAAACAAATGAAAAATTTATTAATGGACAAATAGTTGAATAAATAGTAGTTCATTCATACTATAAAATACTCTGCAGCTCTGAGAAATAATTATATACACACACATTTATTCTGTTAATTAAAAATACATGTTATAGAAAAATATGTAAAGTATGATTACCTATTAACCTACTATATATACAACTTAAACATATTTTTATGTTTCTGCAGGCATAGAAAATAGTACACAGCAAACTTTAATGATGTTTTTTCATCAATGAAAAGAGGAGGCCAAAACTATCATTTTTAAATTATATACTTCCTCATTTTTTTCAATTTTAATTTTAAGCACACATCTTTTTTATAATAAAAAGAGATAAACAATGGTTTTCCTAAAAGGTAGATGAAAAAAGTTATTCCTTAGGAAAATTATTCTTTTTTTTTTTTTTTTTGCCTTTTGTCATTTTATGGCCGTGGGTTTATGGCCGCACCCGCGGCATGTGGAGGTTCCCAGGCTAGGGGTCTAATCGGAGCTGTGGCCACTGGCCTGTGCCGCAGCCACAGCAACGCGGAATCCGAGCCGCGTCTGCGACCTACACCACAGCTCACGGCAACGCCGGATCATTAACCCACTGAGCAAGGGCAGGGATCAAACCCGCAACCTCATGGTTCCTAGTCGGATTCGTTAACCACTGTGCCACAACGGGAACTCCAGGAAAATTATTCTTTAATGGGAGGCAGATTTGAGGACATGGATAATTACATATACGGGTCTTGGATCACAGGTGAGAGAGACAAAAGCTAACCAAAAGATTTCATGCATCAAGAAGATATAAGAAAAGAAGGCTCAGAGTTCTTTTGTGGCACAGTAGGTTAAGGATTTGATGCTGTCACTGAAGAGGTTTGGGACACTTCTGAGGCAGAGGTTTGGTCCCTGGCATAGCAATTTTTGCATGCCCCAGAGTGCAGCCAAAAAAAAAAAAAAAAAAAGACGCAAATATCTGCAAAGACCAAAGGCAAAATAAAAAAAAAAAAAGGCTAAGTAACTGCTTTGTGATACCTACAGAAATCTTATGGAGCAATTCCAACTAGTTATTTCAAGTTATCAGTATCTCTTCATATCTTGAAAATATGCTCAGTCTTTTTTTTCCTCTTTTTCTTCACTATTCACTAACCTCCCCTGAGGTGGGGATGGTGGGGACTACACTAAAACTATAATTTAAGGTAAGCTAAATAGCAAAATCCATCATGGTTATTTTTCTTGAAAAGATAATTTCTCAATTTGAAAGAAAAAATTATGTTTCAACCATTGTGCGGCTTATTCTCTAGACATGATAAATTCATCAAGGTGTTTCTGTTGTTAATCACTGGTAACATAAACAACAGAACTACTTGTAAACAGTGTTTATTTTCAGTCAACTTTATTAAGGCATAATGTACATTCAGTAAGACACACCTTACTTAAGGATACAGTTTGGACAAATGTATACAGTCTTGAAACCACCACCACAATAAAGATAACAAACACTTCAATTATCCCAAAAAGTTCCCTTTCCTCCTTGCCCCAGTGGAAACCTAACACTCTACCTCCTAGCTCCAAATCCATTTATATGCTCTTTGTATCTATAAATTAGATTTGCCATTTCTAGTTTTTTATATAAGAGGGATACATGTTGCATAATTTATATAATTTTGTGTTGATTTCCATCATTCAAATTAATACCTTGGAAATTAATATACACTATTGGATATAACAGTACCTTGCTCATTTTTATTACTGAATAGTATTCCAATGAATGGAACTTATTTATCCTTAGACTTGCTGATAGACACTTAAACTCTTTAGAGTTTGGCCTACTAGAAGTCTTGCTGCTACAAATATTAAGGTCCACACTTCATATAGTTACAAGTTTTCCTTTCTTTCAACTAAATTCCTAAAAGTTGAAATACTCGAGTTCATAATAAATGTATATTTATTTAATTGTATAAAATGTTCACAATGTTTCCCAAAGTAGTTATCGCTTAGCTTTTGTAAAAACAGTATGTGAAAATTCCAGCTGCTCTATGACCTTACCAACACTTTATTATCAGAATTTTTAATTTCAGTCTTTCTAGTGGGTGTGTAGTCATATATTATTAAATATATAATTTACATTTCACTAATGGTAAGTGACAGAAAGCATATTCACATATATGTATTAGTCATTCATATACCTCCATATATGAAAGATACATATATTCAATTACATCTTAGTAATGTGTTTAAGCAAACACATATGTATGTGTTAGTATGTGTTTAGGAAAACACATATATAAACAGATACATATATTCAATTACATCTTAGTCTTCTGTGTCATCCCTATTTACTTTTCCAAGAGTATTTTTTGATAAGTAAAAGTTTTAAATTTCAGGGGTTGCAGCAAGATGGCAGAGGAGTAAGAGGTCACACTCACCCTCTCCCACAAACCAATAAAAAAACACATCTACTTCTAAGATGACTTGCACAGGACATCAACTAAATGCTGGTGGAAGAACTTAAACCTCCAAAAAGGGCAAGAAACTCTTGACATAATTGGGTAGAACCACAGAAAAAAAAGAGAGAGAGAGAGAGAGAAAATGATCAGGACCGCACTAGCACTCCAGGGATGGAGCTGTGAAGGAGAAAAGGAACCCACACCCTGGGAAGCCACCTAACTGACAGAAAGATCAACTGAGCCAGAGGAACCACAAAGCCTGAGAAAAGCACAGCAGCTGGACTGAGAATGGCAAAGCATAGTGAGAGTCTCACAGACCATGTGAACACCCGCACAGACACCACAGCTCGGGGGCTGGGAGCTGAGACTTAGGCTCTGGAGGTCAGTCCCCGAGAGAGGGCTGGAGTTGGCTGTGTGGAGACAGCCTAAGGGGCTAAGGAGCAGTGCGCCATGGGCTGGAAGTGATACTCTATGGGCTGTGGAGTGGACTGCCAGGTCAGAGGGAACATGGGAGATCTGCACCCACAGGACAGACAAGCCTACATTGTTGGGGAGGAAGAAAGGAGGAGGGGCTGACCACCATAGGAAACTCCTTGTATCAGAGTGTGTTCAGAGGGTGGGGTGGATCAAGCTCAAACCTCCAGCAGCAGGAGGCAAGCTCACAGAGGGCGAGGCACTCAAGTGCAAATCTCCAGTAGCCAGAGATCAGCTCTGCAGAGGGTGGGGTGATTCAAGTGCAAACTGCCAGAGCCGGAGACTGCTTGCTAGACCACTGCGGTCCCAGGGTCTTCTGGACACAGCCGGCTCGCCATAGTGGATAAGACATCTCTGGGCACAGCTCATCCACAATGGGAAGCAGCTTCTAGACCGTGGTGGACCAGGCTTCTTGGGGAGCAGACTGCCCACAACATGGAGGCCACCTGCTTGCCTGCAGTGGTCCAGCATATCCGGTGCAGCCATCCATAAGACTTGCTCCTATGCCAGAGATTGGGCACTTGTTGTGCAGGCTACTGGTGGTCAGACACCTCTAGTGTGGGCTAAGGGCATCAGGGGGCTAAGTGCAACACGGAGCCTACCAAGCACCAGACACTGTTGCTATCATTCCCCTGGAAACATAACCGCCCTGCAACTGCCACTGCCAAATGCCCAGGGCAGCACCTAGACACTTGTTCACTATCCCCTCTCAAGTCCACATGACTAGGTGCGGCTTGTGCAGCATCTCCTTTGTGGTCTAAGTGGGACAGGGTGCTTCCTGGTGGCCTGCAGGGGGTGGGAGAAAACCACCGCAGGTATCCCATACTCCAGAGGCAGGCATGGCCCACTGCCAGAGGAGATACCTGAACAAAAATCACTTGCAGCCCCAAGCACCTCAGAGGGAAACACAGAGAAGGACATTACAATGTAACACCACCTGCTGTTGCTCTCACTCCCCTGGGAGCACACCTGCCCTGCAGCTGCCACTGCAAAATATTTTGGGCAGTGCCAGATGCTTGTCCCTTCCCAGGAACCTTTAACTAAGAGCACCTTGTGTAGCACATACTGTAGGGCCTAAGCAGGACAAGGTACTTACTGCATGGTCTACTGGAGGAAGAGTCAAACCACTGCAGTTATCTCTGGTTCCAGAGATGTGAATGGCAAGTTACAACTAGGGGTCTGTAAATAGGCAACGCTTTCAGCCCCAGTCACCTCAAGGGCACCACAGAGGAGGACATTGGGGCTGAACACCACTTGTGGGTGCTCTTGCACTCCTGGGAGCACACCAGCCCCACTGCTCCCACTGCCAAGTGCTCTGGGCAATACCCATATGCTTTATCTCTATCACTTCCCAGGACCCTGCAACTAGGAACAACCTGTACAGCACCTCCTATGTGGGCTAACTGAAAAGGGTTGCTTCATGCATGGTGAAGGGGGCAAACCACCACAGTTACCACTGGCTCTAGAGACGATCATGGCCTGCTACCACTAGGAGTCCCTGAACAGGTGACTCCAATCACCTCAGAGGAGGGCATTGCAATCCATTACTAGCTGTTGTGGCTCTCACTCCCCTGGGAACTCATACAACCTGCTGCTGCTACTGACAAATGTTCTGGACACCTGGTAGATCTGCCTAGAGCTCATTACTACTTCCCAGGGCCCTGAAACTAGGAGTAGCAAGTGCCACCTTCCTGCAGCTCCTTGCTGTTGTTGAGAGCCAAGAGACCAGGCACTGACTGCTGGCCCTAACCATTGCTTCATTCTCCCTGAAAACACATGGAGCACCAGGGAGATAATAGCCTGCTCACATCAAAGAAAGACACACCAAAGAGTCAAACTCTCACCCCAAAAATAAATACTAACCCCATTAAAAAATACAAAGGGATGCTTTTGCCTAGAAGTAGCCTTATAAGACTACAGTGTGGCTTCCCCAAACTCACAGAAAAAGAAAACCATAGCAAGATGAAGAAGCTCAGAAACGATTCCCAGTTAAAGGAAAAAGAGAAGTCATCTAAAGCAGTTAGAAATGAAACAGACCCCTGCAGTCTGACAGAAATGGAGTTCAGAAGGGAGGTAGTGAAAATACTTGAGTAATTAAGGCTGAATATCAAGGAATTAAGAGAAGACACAAACAGCAATTCAGACTCCCTTACAAAGGAACTAGAAAATATAAAGAGGAGCCAAGAAAAATGAGAAAACTATTTGCAGAGATGCAAACTGAGCTAAAGGCAATAAAGAGCAGTTTGAATAATGCAGAGAAATGAATTCATGATGTGGAAGACAGAAAAATGGAAATCACCTAATCAGGACAGCAGACAGAAAACCAAAGGAAAAACCATGAAAGCAATATAAGAGATATGTGGGATAATACACAGCAGCCCTATCTATGCATAATAGGAATTCCAGAAGGCAAAGAAAAAGAAAAGGGGTTTGAAAATATATTTGAAGAAATTATGTCTGAAAACTTTCCAAATCTAAAGGTATCTGATACCAAGATATAGAAGCACCGAAGGCCCCAAACAAGTTGAACCCAAAAGGGCCCACACCAAGACATATTATATTAAAAAGGGCAAAAATTAATGATAAAGAGAAAAGCAAAGTGTTAATTATAAGGGATCCCCCATAAGCCTGTCAGCTGATTTCTCTGCGGAATCACTACAGGCCAGGAGGGAGTGGCAAGATATATTTAAAGTGCTGAAAGGAAAAAATTTGCAACCTAGAATACTCTACCCAGCAAGAGCATCATTTAAAATAGAAGAGGAAATAAGGAATTTCTCCAACAAACAAAAGGTAAAATAGTACAGCAATACTAAACCCTTTCTAAAAGAAATACTGAAAGGGCTCCTCAAAACAAAAAAAAGTAAAAGGTAAGACATAGAATGAAGGAAACCGCAATTCAAAAGCAATCATTCAAATAAGCCAGCATATAGATCTAAACATGGAGATGGTGAAAAAATTTTAAAAAAGACAACAAAATCATACTTTATGTGAGGGAAAATAAAAAAATATAGACTTTTTTAACTTTAAATTTTTTTTAATGATGTGTTTGAGGCTATATGGCTATCAGGCTAAAGCAAGCAGATATAAGAAGGTGGTAACATACTTAAAAAACAGGGCAACAACAAATCAAAACAGAACAACACATCCACAAATACTGAAAAGAAAAGCACTCAAACATAAAATAAATGGAAACCATCCAACCAAAAATAGGAAGAAAAATGAAAAACAGAATCAACTGGAAAACAAGGTCTAAAATGACAATAAATACATATCTATCAATAATTACCTTAAATGTCAATGGACTGAATGCTCCAATCAAAAGACACAGTGTGGCAGAATGCATAAAAAAAGCAAAAACCTACAATCTGCTGTCTACAAGAGACTCACCTTAGGGCAAAGGACACATATAGATTGAAAGTGAGGGGATGGGAAAAGATATTTCATGTCAATGGACAATAAAGGAAAGCAGGAGTTGCAATACTCATATCAGACAAAATAGACTTTAAGATGAAGGCCATAAAGAAAGACAAAGAAGGACCCTATTTAATGGTTAAAGGATTCATTCACAAAAAGGATATCACAAACATCAATATATATGCCCCTAATATAGGAGCACCCAGGTACCTACAACAAGTACTATCAGACATAAAAGGAGAAAGAGATGGGAATACAATAATAGTAGGAGACTTCAACACTCCACTCCCATCAATGGACAGATCATCTAGGCAGAAAATCAGTAAGGCAACAGAGATCTTAAATGATACAATAGAAAATTAGACCTAATTGACATTTTCAGGACATTACATCCAAAAAAATCAGAATTTAGGAGCTCCCATTGTGGTGCAGAGGAAACGAGTCCAACTAGGAACCATGAGGTTGTGGGTTTGATACCTGGCCTCACTCAGTGGGTTAAGGATCTGGCATTGCCATGAGCTGTGGTGTAGGTTGCAGACGTGGCTTGGATCCTGCATTTCTATGGCTCTGGCATAGACTGGCAGCTATGGCTCTGATTGGACCCCTAGCCTGGGAACCTCCATATGCCACAGGTGTGGCTCTAAAAGGACAAAAAAAAAAAAAAGACCAAAAAAAAAATCAGAATATACATTCTTCCCAAGTGCACAGAGAACATTCTCAAGGATGGATCACATACTTAGGCACAAAGCTAACCTCAACAAATTTAAGAGTATGGAAATTATTTCAAGTATCTTCTCTGACCACAAAGGAATGAAACTAGAAATCAACCACAGGAAAAGAAATGAGAAAAAAACACTACATGGAGACTAAACAACATGTTACTAAAAAACCAATGGGTCAATGAGGAAATCAAGAAGGAAATTAAAAAATACCTTGAGACAAATGATAATAAAGATACAACCACTCCAAATCTATGGGATGCTACAAAAGCAGTGCTCAGAGGGAAATGCATAGCAATATAGGCCTTCCTCAAAAAACAAAAATCTCAAATCAACAACTTAACCCCAAACCTAAATGAATTAGAAGAAGAAGAACAAAAAAACCCTAAAGTCAGCAGAAGGAAGGAAATCATAAAGATCAGAGAGGAAATCAATAAAATAGAGACTCAAAGTAACAATAGAAAAAATTAATAAAACCAAGAGCTGGTTCTTTGAAAAGGTAAACAAAATTTACAAACCTCTGGCTAGACTCACCAAGAAGGGGAGAGAAAAAAACCCAAATAAACAAAATAAAAAATGAAAAAGGGGAAATAACAACAGATACTACAGAAACACAAAAACCCATGAGAGAATACTATGAACAACTGTACACCAATGAATTTGACAACCTAGACGAAATGGACAACTTTTTAGAGACTCACACCCTTCCAAAACTGAATCAAGAAGAAACAGATCAACTGAACAGACCAATCACTAGAAATGAAATTGAGTATGTCATAAAACCATTCCCTACAAATAAAAGTCCAGGATCAGATGGCTTCACAGGTGAATTCTACCAAACACACAAAGTAGAACTCATACCCATCCTCCTTAAACTTTTCCAAAAGGTTGAAGAAGAAGGAACACTCCCAAACACATTCTATGATGCCACCATCACCTTAATTCCAAAACCAGACAAGGATACCATGAAAAAAGAAAACTATAGGCCAATATCTTTGATGAATATAGATGCAAAAATTCTCAAATTTTAGCCAACAGAATGCAACAATATATAAAAATGATCATACACCAGGTGCACAAAGATGGTTCAACGTATGCAAGTCAGTCAACATCATACACCACATTAACAAAAAAAGTCAAAAATCACATGATCATCTCAATAGATGCAGAAAAAGCATCTGACAAAGTCCAACATCCATTCATGATCAAAACTCTTACCAAAGTGGGAGTACAGGGAACATTCCTTAACATAATCAAAGCCATTTACAACAAACCCACAGCAAATATAATACTCAATGGAGAAAAGCTGAAAGCCTTCCCACTAAAATCTGGAACAAGACAAGGATGCCCACTCACACCACTGTTATTCAACATAGTTTTGGAATTCCTAGCTACAGCAATCAGACAAAAGAAATAAAAGACATCCACATAGGAAGAGAAGAGGTAAAACTGTCACTAAATGCAGATGACATGATACTATGTATAGAAAACCCCAAGGACTCGACCCCAAAATTACTTGAACTGATCAACAAATTGAGCAAAGTAGCAGGATATAAGGTTAACCTTCAGAAATCAATTGCATTTTTGTACACTAACAATGAAATATTAGAAAAGGAATACCAAAATACTATACCTTTTAAAATTGCACCCCCAAAATCAAATACCTGGGAATAAACCTGACCAAAGAGGTGAAAGACTTATATGCTGAGAACTATAAAACATTTTAATCAAGGAAATTAAAGAAGATACAAAGAAATGGAAAGATATCTCATGCTCATGGGCCAGAAAAATTAATATTGTAAAAATGGCCATACTACCCAAAGCAATCTACAGAATCAATGCATTCCCTATCAAATTACCCATGACATTCTTGACAGAACTAGAACAAACAATCCAAAATTTTATATGGAACCACAAAAGACCTGGAATTGCCAAAGAAATCCTGAGGAACAAAAACCAAGCAGGAGGCATAACTCTCCCAGACTTCAGGCAATATTAAAGAGCCACAGTAATCAAAAAAATGTGGCACTGGTACCAAAACAGACATACAGACAAATGGAACAGAATAGAGAACCCAGAAATAAACCCAGATGCCTACGGTCAATTACCCTTTGACAAAGGAGGCAAGAACATAAAATGGGAGAAAGACAGTCTTTTCGGCAAGTATTGCTGGAAAACCTGGACAGCTGCATGCAAATCAATGAAACTAGAACACACTCTCACACCATGCACAAAAATAAACTCTAAATGGCTTAAAGACTTAAATATAAGACAAGACACCATCAAACTCCTGTAAGAGAATATTGGCAAAACATTCTCTGACATCAACCTTCCAAATGTTTTCTCAAGTCAGTCTCCCAAAGCAACAGAAATAAAAGCAAAGATAAACCAATGGGACCTAATCAAGATGACAAGCTTTTGTACAGCAAAGGAAACCTAAAAGAAAACAAAAAGACAACTTACAAATGGGAGAAAATAGTGTCAAATGATGCAATGGACAATGGCTTAATCTCTAAAATACACAAACAACTTATACAACTCAAGAGCAAAAAAGCCAGCAACCCAATGGAAAAATGGGCAAAGGCCATGAATAGACATTTCTCCAAGGAAGTTATACAGATGGTGAACAAACACATGAAAAAATGCTCAACATCACTGATTATTAGAGTAATGCAAATCAAAACTACCATGAGATACCACCTTACACCAGTCACAATGGCCATCATTAATAAGTCCACAAACAACAAATGCTGGAGGGGGTGTGGAGAAAAGGGAACCCTCCCGCACTGTTGATGGGAATGTAAGCTGGTACAACCACTATGGAAAGCAGTATGGAGGTACCTTAGAAAACTATACATAGAACTACCATATGACCTAGCAATCCCACTCTTGGGCACATATCTGGACAAAACTTTCCTTGAAAAAGACACTTGTGCATGTATGTTCATTGCAGCACTATTCACAAGAGCCAAGACATGGAAACAACCCAAATGTCCACCAACAGATGATTGGATTAGGAAGATGTGGTATAGATACATAATGGAATACTACTCAGCCATTAAAAAAGAATAAAATAATGCCATTTGCAGCAACATGGATGAAATTAGAGACCCTCATACTGAGTGAAGTCAGAAAGAGAAAGACAAATACTTTATGATATCACATATCTGGAATCTAATATACTGCACAAATGAATCTTTCTACAGAAAAGAAAATCAAGGACTTGGAGAACAGACTTGAGGTTGCCAAGAGGGTGGGGGAGGAAGTGGGATGGTATGGGAGTCTGGGGTTAACAGTTGTAGACTATTGTCTTTGGGATGGAAAAGCAAGGCAATCCTGCTGTATAGCACTAGGAACTGTGTCCAGTCACTAGTGATGAATCTATATATGTATGCTTAATTTGGTAACCACACTGTACAGTTGAAAAATTGACTGAAAACTGTAAACCAGCTCTAATGGAAAAATAAAAAAAAATTTAAAAGTTTTAAATTTCAATGTACTTATCACCTTTTTCTGTGTGTGTCATGTTTTTTTGATCCTAACAGATCTTTTCTACCAAAGTCAAGAAGATTTTATCATTTTTATCTTATGCTTTCTTTGAGAAGTTTTGTGGTTTTAATTTTTATGTTTAAACCTTTGATACATTCTGAATTTTTTTTTCAGCATAGTGCAAGGTAAAGAATGAGGTTACAAAAAATAATTACAATAAAACAAAAGTAAAATACATATATTCTCAATTTATATACACATACAACTTGTGTGTCTATTTCTGGACTTTCTGTTCTGTTTCAATTGTGTTTCCTAGACCTATATTTATTCTTATGATAATACTACAGAGTTTTGGTGGCTATAACTACGGAAATCCTTTACATCAGTATGCCATTCGAATTTCTCTTTCTAAAAATTATTTAGGGGGGAATATAAGGACTGGAGCTCAACTTCTCTCCCAAAAAAGAACAAAACTACAACCAAATGCTGAGCAGCCTTCAACCAAATGGACTGTAAACTTCCAAAAAAGATACTCTACTCCAGAAGACAAAGAGGAGACCACATCAAGAGGTAGGAAGGGAGATTATGCGATAGAAGCAACCCCATACCTCCTGGGTGGGAAGCCTGAAAGACTGGAAAGTAACTGCATCACAGAGATTCAGTTACAGGACTGAGAGTTCTGAGCCACACATCAAAACCCCACACCTGGGGATTGGGCACAGGGAGAAAGAGCCCCTGGATCATCTGGCATTGAAGGCCAGTGGGGCTTGTGTGCAGGAGCTCCACAGGACTGGGGGAAACAGAGACCCCATTCTTGAAAGGCACACAAAGACTTTCACATGCACTGGGTCCCAGGGCAAAGCAGTCTCCATAGGAATCTGGGTGGAAACTGACTACAATTCTTGGAGGATCTTCTGGGAAAACCTGGGTGTCTGTGGCTTGTTGTGGGGGAAGGGCATTGGAGGTGAAGCTCTCAGGAACATTCATCAGCCTGCATTTCTCTGGAGGTGGCCATTTATGAGAAAACCTGGTCCCTCCCATCAGCGCTGACAACCCCAGGCCAAACAATAATCCATGTGGGATCACAGCCCCACCCATCAGTAAACAGGCTGCCTAAAGACCCTTCAGGCACACAGCCAGCCTCTAATCTCATCTGGAGACAAAGGCCCACCCATCATAGGCATAAGAATCAACCCCACCTACCATTGGGCAGTCATCAGTCCCTCCCATTGGGAAGCCTACAGCAAGACCTGTCCATACCAACTTTAGCCACAGGGGAGACAAAGGCCAGAACTAAGAGAGGCTGCAAATCTATTGTTGGCAAAAAGGTCACCACACCAAAAACCTATAAAAAGGAAAAGACAGAAAACTCTAACTCAGATAAGGGAGAAAGAGAAAAGCCCAGAAAAACAGCTCAGTGATGAGGAGATTACCAGCCTCTCAGAAAGAGACTTTAGACTGTTCATGCTGAAGATGATGCAAGGCATTGTAAATAAAATGGAGGCAAAGATTGATAATTTACAGGATACACTGAGCAGAGAAATAGAAGCTGTAAAAATTAAACAAGAAGAGGTGCAAAATACAATAACTGAAATAAAAAATTCATTAGAAGCAGCCAACAGTAGAATACAGGAGGCAGAAGAACGAATCAGTGAGGTGGAGGACAGATTAGTGGAAATCACTAATGCAGAAGAGATAAAAGATTGAAAGGAAATGAGCTGAGTCTCAGAGAATTCTGGGATAATGTTAAATGCACCAACATCCATATTACAGGGGTACCAGAGGGAGAAGAGAGAGAGAAGGGGACAGAAAAAATATTTGAAGAGATTATAGCCGAAAACTTCCCTAATATGGAAAAGGAACCACTCTCCAATCCAGGAAGTGCAACAAGTACCATATAAAATAAACCCAAGGAGGAACATCCGAGACACATATTAATCATAATGACCAAAATTAAAGACAAAGAAAAATTTTAAAGCAGCTAGGGAAAAGAAAGAAATGATATACAAGGGAACCCCAATAAGGTTATCAGCAGATTTTTCATCTGAAACTCTGCAGGCCAGAAGGGAGTGGCAGGATATACTAAATGCGATGAAAGGGAAAAACTTCCAACCAAGATTGCTTTACCCTGCAAGGCTCTCATTCAGATTTGAAGGGGAGATCAAAACCTTTACAGATAAGCAAAAGCTAAGAGATTTCTGCAACACTAAACCAGCTTTACAACAAATCTTAAAGGAACTTCTCTAGTCAGAAAAGAAAAGGCAACAACCAGAGACAAAAACACCACAAATGACAAGGCTCACCAGTAAAGGCATATATACAGTAAAGATACTAAATCATCCATGCACAATTATTCTTCTCAAGTGCACAGGGAACATTCTCTAAGATTCATCACATCCTGGGTTACAAATCAAGCCTCAGTAACTTTAAGAAAATTGAAATCATATCAAGCATCTTCTCTGACCACAATGCTATACGACTGGAAATCAACAAGAAAAAAATGGCCAAAAATGCAAACACGTGGAGACTATACAACATGCTACTAAACAACCAATGGATCACTGAAGAAATCAAAGAGGAAATTAAAAAATACCTAGAAGCAAATGACAACAAAGACACGACACTCCAAAACCTCTGGGATGCAGCAAAAGCAGTTCTAAGAGGAAAGTATTTAGCAAAACAAGCCTACCTCAGGAAACAAGAAAAAGCACACATAAACAACCTAACTTTATATTCAAAGCAGCTAGAGAGGGAAGAAGCCAGGTCATGGAAACAACCTAAATGCCCATCGACAGAGGAGTGAATAGGGAAGATATGGTACATACACACAATTGAATATTACTCAGCCATTAAAAGGAACGAAATAACAACCTTTACAGCAACATGGATGGACCTAGAAATTATTGTGCGAAGTGAAACCAGTCAGACAATTAGATAGCAACACCCAATGCAACCGCTTACATGTGGAAACTAAAGAGACACAGTGAACTTCTTTGAAGAACGGACAATGACTCACAGATTTTGGAAAACCGTCGTTTTTCAAATAAGACAATCTGGGGGGTGGGGGGATGTACTGTGGGTTTGGGACACAAAATCTATCACATTGACTTGTGACAATCTTTGTACACCTATAATTGAAATAAAATTCATGGCTATAAACAAACAAACAAACAAACAAAAAGAATTACCAGACCCTTATCATCACCCCACCCATCTAACTGTAATGCCCTTTCCTGCACCTTGAGCAACCTGGGCTACACCTTCCCAGCTAGGAAAGGTATGCGGCTCACTCCTCACCGCACCCCTACAGGGCTTTATACTCCCCCAACCAAATAGCAAGTATATCCTAAGACCCCTCTTTCCCCAACCAATCAGCAGGTCAGCAGGTGTATATTGGTCTCTCCTCTCCCTGGGCTATTAAAAGAGACGTGGTGACCATGCACCCAGAGTCAGCTCTCCCTGATTATCAGGAATTCGGCCCACTGTGTTAACAGTATCTCTTGCCTCAATAAACTTGTCTTTTCTTCACCTTAAAAAATAAATAAATAAATAAAAATAAAAAATATTTAGGATAGTCTAACTCCATTAGATTTTTACTTTATTTTCACAACAATTTTAGAAACATTCAATTTCTAACAAACAACAAAAAAGACTGCAAGTATTCTGTCAGTGTAGTGAATCCAGGAAAGGACCTCTTTTACCCCTTTCCTGTCTCCCCATTTCTATTCCCCTCTAACTTTAAAAGAATGTAATTATAGCAATGAGGTCACTAAGAAATTGAAACTACCTCCTGATAAATGCTCTCCTGAACGTGAACCATGCCTTGTCTAACCTGTTGATTCTTCTTCTAGATAAAAAGTAAGAATGAAGAATGAAGCAGTTAAAAAATGGCTAGCTCTAGATCCCCACCAGGCCCCCTAAGCAATCCTACAGGCAGATCATGCAGGCAAAATAACATCTGAAGCAGCTAGTTTGTACTCAATGGAGAAGATACAGAACACAATCTCATGTCCAGATTATTCACTGATATTCTTCCCCCATTTTTTTCCCTTTAAAAACTGTCATGGCTGAAACAGAATCTTGAGAGTTGGTCTCTGGACATGAGTTCACCTTCTCCCCAATTTGGATGAAAGGAGATTTCCTTTCTATTGATGCTTGCCTTTCCAATCATTGGTTTACGAGTGGTGAGCAGCCAAACCTATGAACAATAACATCTGCAGAGCATTTTGAGGTGAACTGACATCCAAATAATATTGAATCTTCGGACATGAACATTTATGTTAATTTCTCTCAGTAGTATTTTATAGTTTTCAGGCTCTAAGTCAAGTACATATTTTGTTAAAGGTATCCCTTATTATTTCTTGGTCTCTGATTCCACTTTAAATGGAAAGTTTTAGAGTTCCTTGGGGTCCAGTGTCGGGAAGATGGTGGAATAGAAGGACTGGAACTTAACTTCTCTCATTAAAAACAACAAATTACAACGAAATGCCAAGCAACCATCAACCAAATGGACTGGAAACTTTCAAAAAGATATTCCACTACAGAAGAGAGGAGACTACATCAGGAGGTAGGAAGGGAGATTGCACAATATAAGCAACCCCATTCCTCCCAGGTGGGAAGCCCCACAGACCGGAAAGTAACTGTATCACAGGGACTCACCTAAAGGACTGAGAGTTCTGAGCTCCACATCAAATCCACACACCTGGGGATCTGGCACAGGGATAAATAGCCCCTGGAGCATATGGCTTTAAAGGCCAGTGGGGCTTGTGTGAAGGAGCTCCACGGACTGGGGGAAACAGAGACCCCATTCTTGAAAGGCACACACAGACTTTCACGTGCACTGGGTCCCAGGGCAAAGCAAAGTCTCCATAGGAATCCAGACTGTTGATGCTGAAGATGATGCAAGGCATTGGAAATAGACTGGAGGCAAAGATTGATAATTTACAGGAAATACTGAGCAAAGAAATACAAGATGTAAAAATAAGCAAGAAGAGATGCAAAATACAGTAACTGAAATAAAAATTTCAATAGAAGCAGCCAACAGGAGAATACAGGAGGCAGAAGAATGAATCAGCAAGGTGGAGGACAGATTAATCATAATCACTAATGCAGAAGAGAAAAGAGAAAAAAGATTGAAGGGAAATGAGGAGAGTCTCAGAGAACTCTGGGATAATGTTAAATGCACAAATGTCCATATGATAGGGGTGCCAGAGGGAGAAGAGAGAGAGAAGAGGACAGAAATAATATTCAATGAGATAATAGCCAAAAACTTTCCTAACATGGGAAAGAAACCACTCACTCAAATCCAGGAAGCACAATCAGTACCATATAAAATAAACCCAAGGAGGAACACCAAAAGACACATATTAATCAAAATGACCAAAATTAAAGACAATGAGAAAATATTGAAAGCAGCTAGGGAAAAGAAACAAATGACACACAAGGGAACCCCAATAAGGTTATCAGCAGATTTTTCAGCTGAAACTCTGCAAGCCAGAAGGGAGTGGCATGATATACCTCATGTGATGTTAGGAAAAAGAGTCCAAGAGATTACTTTACCCAGGAAGACTCTCATTCAGATTTGAAGGAGAAATCAAAACAGATAAACAGAATCTAAGAGATTTCTGCAACACTGAACCAGCTTTAACACAAATACTAAAGGAACTTCTCTAGGCAGAAGGAAAAAAAAGGCCACAACCAGAAATAAAAACACCACAAATGACAAGGCTCACCACTAAAGATGTATATGCAGAAAAGATAAGAAATCACTCAAAACAATTGTGCCACAAAAATCAGAAATCATGAGAAGAGAGCACAAATGCAGGACACTGGAGACACATGTGCTATTAAGAAACCAACAACTTAAACAATCTCATTTATATAACTCCTATATCAAAACTTCCAGGTAACTGCAAACCAAAAACCTACAATTGATACACAAACAAATAAGAAAAATCAACTCAAATACAACATTAAAGATAGTCATCAAACCACAAGAGAAGACAGCAAGAGAATAAGGGAAAAAAAAAAAGAGCAACAAAAATACAAAACAAATAATAAAATGGCAATAAGAACATATTTATCAATAATTACCTTAAATGTCAATGAACTGAAAGCCCCAAACAAAAGACATAGACAAGCTGAAAGGATACAAAAACAAGACCCATATATATGCTGTCTTCAAGAGACCCACTTCACTTCTAGAGACACATACAAATTGAAAGTGAGAGGATGGGAGAAAATATTCCATGCAAATGGACATCAAAAGAAAGCCAGAGTAGCAATACTCCTATCAGAGAAAATAGAATTTAAAATGAAGAACATTTTAAGAGACAAGGAAGGGCACTACATAATGATCAAAGGATCAATCCAAAAAGAAGATATAATGATTTTAAATATCTATGCACCCAACACAGGATCACCCCAATATGTAAGGCAACTGCTAACAATCTTAAAAGGAGAAATCAACAATAACATAATCATAATGGGGGACTTTAACACCCCACTTACAGCAATGGATAGACCATCCAGACCAAAAACCAATGAGGAAACACAGGCCCTGAATGAAGCATTAGATCAGATGGACTTAGTAAATATTTATAGGACATTGCATCCAAAAGCAACAGAATACACATTCTTCTCAAGTGCACACGGAACATTCTCTAAGATTGATCACATTCTGGGCTACAACTCAAGCCTTGGTAACTTTAAGAAAATTGAAATCATATCAAATATCTTCTCTGACCACAATGCTATATGACTGGAAATCAACCACATGAAAAAAAAAAAAGGCAAAAAATTGAAACACGTGGAGACTAAAGGACATGGTACTAAATAACCAATGGATCACTGAAGAAATCAAAGAGGAAATTAAAAAATACCTTGAAGGAAATGACAACAAAGATACGACACTCCAAAACTTCCGGGATGCAGCAAAAGCAGTTCCAAGAAGGAAGTTGATAGCAATACAAGCCTACCTCAAGAAATAAGAAAAGGCTCAAATCAACAACCTAACTTTACATCTAAAGCAACTAGAGAAGGAAGAACAGACAAGAGCTTAAGTTAGTATAAGAAAGGAAATCATAAAAATCTGAACAGAAATCAATGAAACAGAAATGAAGAAAACCATAGAAAAGATTAATGAAACTAAAAGCTGGTTCTTTTGAAAAGATCAACAAAATTGATAAACCCCTAGTGAGACTTACCAAGAAAAAAAGAGGACACAAATCACTAAAATTAGAAATGAAAAAGGAGAAGTAACAACGGATATCACAGAAATACAAAGGATAATAGAGACTACTATATGCAACTATAAGGCAATAAAATTGAAAACCTAGAAAAAATGGACAAAATCTTAGAAAAGTACAATCTTCTAAGACAAAACAAAGATGAAATAGAAATATGAATAGACCAATCACAAGTTCTGAAATTGAAACTGTGATTAAAAACTTCCAACAAAAAAAGTCTAGGACAAGACGGCTTCACAGCTGAATTCTATCAAACATTTAGAAAAGAGCTAAGACCTACCTTCTGAAAATCTTCCAAAAAATTGCAGAGGAAGGGACACAGACAATTCATTCTAGGAGGCAACAATCAGCCTGATATCAAAACCATACAAAGACACCACAGAAAAAAAAAATTACAGGCCAAATTCACTGATGAACACAGATGCAAAAATCTTCAACAAAATACTAGCCAAAGTATTCCAACAACACATTAAAAGGATTGTACATCATGATCAAGAGGGATTTACCCCAGGGATGCAGGATTCTTCAATATCTGCAGATCAAACAGCGTGATACACCATGTTTAAAAACTAAAGAACAAAAACAATTTGATCCTCTCAATAAAGGCAGAAAAAGCCTTTAACAAAATCCAACACAAATTTCTGATAAAAACCCATCAGAAATGGGACATATGGGGAAGCTACCTCAACATAATAAAGGCCATTTATGACAAGCCCAGAGGTCACATCATTCTCAATGATGAAAAGCTGGAAGAATTCCCACTGAAATCAGGAACGAGAAAGGGATGTCCACTATAGCCACTGCATTCAACATAGTTTTGGAAGTACTTGCCTCAGCAATCAGAGAAGTAAAAGAAATAAAAGGAATCCAGATTAGAAAGGAAGCAGTAAAACAATCACTGTTTGCAGACGACATGATACTATAATTACAGTATCCTAAAAACTCTATTGGAAGCCTGTTAGAGCTCATGAATGAATGTGGCTAAGTCGCAGGATACAAAATGAATACACACAAATCAACTGCATTTCTATATACTAACAATGAAAGATCAGAATTAGAAATGAGCGAAGCAATCCCGCTGACCATCACATCAACAAGAATCAAATTCTTTGGAATAAACCTACCTAAACAGACAAAAGACCTGTACTCTGAAAACAATAAGATGCTGATGAAAGAAATCAAGTTTGACATGAACAGATAGAGAGATATACCATGCTCTTGGATTCGAAGAGTCGATATTATCAAAATGATTATAGTACCCAAGGCAATCTGCAGATTCAATGCAATCCCTGTCAAATTACTAAGGACATTTTTCAAAGCACTCAACAAAATATTTTAAAGTTTGTTTGGAAGCACAAAAGACCCAGAATAGCCAAACACATCCTGAAAATGAAAAATGGAGCTGGAGGAATCAGGTTCCCTGACTTCAGACTCTACTACAAAGCTTCAGTCATCAAACAGCATGGTACAGGCTCAAAGAAATATACATCAGTGGCACAGGATAGAAACCCCAGAGTTAAACCCAAGCACCTACAGTCAACTCATCTATGAAAAGGAGGCAACAAAACTCATTGGAGAAAAGACAGCCTCTTCAATAAGTGGTTCTAGGTATACTGGACAGCCACATGTAAAATAAATGAAAGTAGAACACATCCTAACACCATTCACAAAAATAAACTCAAAATGGATTAAAGATCTAGATATAAGACCAGATACTATAAAACTCTTAGAAGAAAACATAGGCCAAACAGTCTTTGACATAAATGATAGCAACATCTTCTCAGATCCATCTGTCAGAGTAATAACAATAAAAAGAAAAATTTAAAAATTGGACTTAATTAAACCTAAAGTTTCTGTACAGCAAAGGAAACCCTAAATAAAATGATAAGACAACCCACAGAATGGGAGAAAATATTTGCAAATGAATTGACTGACAAGGGATTAATCTCCAAAATTCATAAACACCTCCTAAAGCTCAATACCAAAACAAACAAAAAACCCCATCAAAACATGGGCAGAAGATCTAAACAGACAATTCGCCAGAGAAGACAGACAGATGATAAATAAACACATGAAACAGTGTTCAACATCACTTGTTATTAGAGAAATGCAAAAAAAAAAAAAAAAACCACGATGAGGTACAACCTTACAACGACCAGAATGGCCATTCTCAAAAATTCTACAAATAATAAGTGCTGGAGAGGTGTGGAGAAAAAGGATCATTATTACACAGTTGATGGGAATGCAAATTGGTGAAACCACTGTGGAAAACAGTATGGAGATTCCACAGAATTACCATTGGATCCAGCAATCCCACTCCTGGGCATCTATCCAGAGGAAACCATGACCCAAAAAGACACATGTACTCCAGGGTTCATTTCAGAACTCTATGCAATAGTCAAGGCATGCAAACAACCTAAATACCCATTGACAGAGGAGTGGATAGGGAAGATATGGTTCATACACACAATGGAATATTACTCAGCCGTTAAAAGGAATGAAATAAAAACTTTTATGGCAACATGGATAGACCTAAATATTATCATGTGAAGTGAAACCAGTCAGACAATTAGACAGCAACATCCAATGCTACTGCTTACCTGTGGAAACTAAGAAGACACAATGAACTTCTTTGCAGAACAGATAATGACTCACAGACTTTGGAAAACCTATGGTTTCTAAATAAGACAATCTGGGGGTGGGGGGATGCACTGAGGGTGTGAGAGAGAAATGCTATCAAATTGAGTTATGATGATTTTGGTCCACCTATCATTTGTAATAAAATTCATTAAGCAAAGGAAAAAGAGAAAAGAAAAAGAAACTCTTTCAAAAAATTGCAGAGGAAGGGACACTCCCAATTCATTCTATGAGGCAACCATCACCCTGATATGAAAACCAGAAAAGATACCACAAAAAAAGAAAATTACACGCCAACCTCAACAATAACTATTGATGCAAAAATCTTCAACAAAATAGTAGCCAACCGATTCCAACAACGCATTAAAAGGACTGTACATCATGATCAAGAGAGATTTATCCCAGGGATGCAAGGACTCTTCGATATCTGCAAATCCATTAGTATGATAAACTACGTTAACAAACTGAAGAATAAAAACCATATGATCCTCTCAATAGATGCAGAAAAAAAAAACCTTTGACAAAATCCAACACCTATTTCTGATAAAAACCCTTCAGAAAGGGGACATAAGGCAAAGCTAACTCAACATAATAAAGGCCATTTATGACAAACCCAGAGTTCACATCATTCCCGATGGTGAAAAGCAGAAAGAATTCCCAGTGAGATCAGGAACTAGACAGGGATGTCCAATATCAACAATGCAATTTAGCATAGCTTTGGAAGTGCTATCCTCAGCAATCACAATAGTAACAGAAATAAAAGGAATCCAGATTGGAAAGGAAGAAGTAAAGAGATCACTGTTCGCAGACGACATGATACTATACCTAGAGAATCCTAAAGACTCTACCAGAAAACACTTAGAGCTCATCAATGAATTAGGCAAAGTGGCAAGATACAAAATGAATACACAAAAATCAACTGCATTTCTATATACTAACAACGAAATATCAGACAGAGAAATTAGGGAGGAAATCCGTTTACCAGCACATCAAAAAGAATCAAACACCTCAGAATAAACTACGTAAAAAGACAAAAGACCTGTACTCTGAAAACGATAAGACGCTGTTGAAAGAAATCCAGAAAGACATGAACAGATGGAAAGACATACCATGCTCTTGGATTCGAAAAGTCAATATTATTAAAATGACTATACTACACAAGGCAATCTACAGATTCAATGCAGTTCCTATACAATTACCAAGGACATATTTCAAAGCACAAAACAAAACATTTTAAAGTTTGTTTGGAAGCACAAAAGATCCAGAATAGCCAAGGATATCCTGAAAATGAAAAATGGAGCTGGAGGAATCAGGCTCCCTGACTTCAGACTCTACTACAAAGCTTTAGTCATCAAAACCGGATGGTACTGGCACAAAGAAATATACATCAGTGGCACAGGATAGAAACCCCATAATTAAACCCATGCACCTACACTCAACTCATCTATGACAAAGGAGGCAACAAAATACATTGGAGAAAAGACTACCTCTTCAAAAAGTGCTGCTGGGAAAACTGGACAGCCACATCTAAAAAAAATGAAAATAGAACACATCGTAACACCATGCACAAAAATAAACTCAAAATGGATTAAAGATCTAGATATAAGACAAGATACTGTACAACTCTTAAATGAAAACATAGGCCAAACACTCCCTGACATAAATGACAGCAACACTTTCTCAGATCCATCTCTCAGCATGACAATAAAAAGAAAAAACAAATGGGACTTAATTAAACATAAAAGATTCTGCATAGCAAAGGAAACCCTAAATAAAACAATAAGACAACCCACAGAATGGGAGAAATATTTGTAAATGAATCGACTGATAAGGGATAATCTCCAAAATTTATAAACACCTCCTAAGCTCGATACCAAAACAAACAACCCCATCAAAAAATGGGCAGAAGATCTAAAAAGACAATTCTCCAGAGAAGACATAGAGATGGCAAATAAACACATGAAAAGATGTTCAACATCACTCCTTATTAGAGAAATGCAAATCAAAACCAGGAGGAGGTGCTACCTTACACCGGCCAGAGTGGCCATGCTCAAAATGTCTATAAACAGTAAGTGCTGGAGAGGATGAGGAGAAAAAGAATTCCTTTTACACTGCTGGTGCGAATGCAAACTAGTGCAACCATTGTGGAAAACAGTATGGAGATTCCACAGAAAACTAAAAATAGAATTACCAATGGATCCAGCAATCCCACTCCTGGGCATGTATCCAGAAGAAACCATGACTCGAAAATACACATGTACTCCAGGGTTCATTTCAGAACTCTATGCAATAGTCAAGGCATGGAAACTCCCTAAATGCCCATCGACAGATGAATGGATAGGGAAGACATGGTACACACTCACAATGGAATATTACTCAGCCTTCAAAAGGAATGAGATAACAACATTTCTAGCAACATGGATGGACCTAGAAATTATCATGCAAAGTGAAACCAGTCAGACAATTAGACACTAATATCAACTGCTACCACTTACATGTGGAACCTAAAAGCGGACACAATGAACTTCTTTGCAGAACAGATAATGACTCACAGACTTTGGAAAACCTATGATTTCCAAATAAGACAATCTGGAGGCTAGGGGGATACACTGAGGGTTTTGATGAAAATGCTATAAAAATTGAGTTGTGATGATTTTTGTACATGTATAATTGTAATGAAATTCTTTAATGGGAAAAATATTTTTAAAAATAAAAATAAAATGGAAACTTTTTAATCTTTACTTTCTTGTTCATTGCTAGACTATAAAATATAACCTATGTTTAATATGTTAGGCTTGCATCCCATGAAAATGTTAACATAAATATTATGTTTTCATTTTAATTCAGTTCAAAGTATTTCCAGTTTCTTCAATGAAATCTTTACTGCCCCAAGGGTTATTCAGAAACATGTTAATTTCCAAATATATACTTTTTTCTCAAGTTTGCATTTGTTCTCTACACCACACCTCCAAATACTTGAGTGCTTAACTGCCACCCCTCCAGGGGATGATTTAACATTCAGAAATGTATAAATACTAAATTTTCTAATCTTAACAGCCATGTGGGAAAGCTGATAGAAAGCCTTTATTATACTGAGCTATCATTTCTTCCATTGGCTCCTTAAGAAACAGTGACACAGCAGGAAATAGTCCACTCCAAAGGGATGACTCCAAGGGGTTATTCAAAAAAGGTAGAGTTATAAGAAACCACAAAAGATGGTGAGGTATCCTGGGACAAACAATAACAGGAAGCAAGTAATCTGAGTGTTTTCTGAAAATCATTCAAAGTTCCAAGAAAGGGCCGTCCAGCTGGAGTTGTGGCCTCAAACATAGAGACACTGAGAGTTGACTAAAGAAATAAACATTGTTAAGTACCAGTTGTGGCTCAGAAGTAACAAGCCTTAGTAGTATCCCTGAAGATGCACATTCCATCCCTGAGCTTGCTCACTGGGTTAAGGATCCGTCATTGCCATGAGCCATGGTGTAGGTCGCAGACACAGCTTGGATCCTGTGTTGCTGTGGTTATGGCTTAAGTCAGCAGCTGCAGCTCCGAATTGACCCTAAGCCTGGGAACTTGTATACGCTGCAGGTGTGGCCCTAAAAAGTGTAAACAAACAATCACACACTTCAACTTCTTTTTCTTCCCATGCACCAAACATGTTTTGGTTCCTCCCATTGACCATCTCAACCAATACCTCAAGGTCAACAGAGCTTGGTTTACACAATCCCTGGAGGTCAACCACCTGAACACAGAGTAAGGTAAAGCTGGAGGATGAAGCCTGAGGAGCAGATTCAGAATATTCAGCAAAAAAAGCATGGCATGAATTTCTATGCATCAGGTTCCCATCTTTATTACTGAAATCCTGAGCTTTGAAAGAACAGAATTAGATCATGAGATCCCTTCCACAAATGAAACCTAGGAAGAAAAGATATTTTGTTTCCCCTAGCACTAAAGACATCTGTTTTTCTTGCTTGACTTTGTTCTCAGAGTCCTATTAAGCCCTGTTGATTGACACAAGGATCTGAAATGTAATCCTAAATGACATTTATTCTTCCTTTGAAAGCTGCTTAGTGTCAGTCTCTGGGTTCATTAGTTCACTCTGGGTTCACTACAGAAAAAATGTCAGATGGTAGCCAAACTTCTAAAAACAGTTGGGTAACTACATCCAGGTCATTACAAAACCATGACTGAATATGTCAGTGGGTGTTTGGCCTTGACTATGGCTGTTTTTTTAATGTTGAAACATTAAAAATGGAGAAGAATTATTAGGCAGCTGCTAGCACATACCCAGCACAAACTGGCCGGTGGTCTGTCCCGGCAATTCCTAAAGGATCACATTGTCCGATCAGTGATTGGTCTAGTATTATGTCTAATCCAGTCCAACTACTGACAAGTACATTCTTTTTCAGGGGAACACTGGATAATTGTGCAATTAGAAGAGGTTTATTTTTAGCTGCTCTATCAAGTTTTTCCAGTAATGGGTGTTGATCAACCATGGCTTTTCTTTAAGATGGATGTAACTGAGCAGGACTCCATGGGGCCTTCCCAGTACAGGCCCTCCCCCCATATTCTCTGCTTAGATCCACTCTGGAGTCTCTAGATCATAGTATCAGATGCACGTTTCCTGAGTTGTTTTACAAATGTGAAATCACCATCCCCTTCAGCAAATGGAAAATGTTAACCACTTGATGACCTTTAGCACACTGCCCCAGGCCTCTTAGATCCTAAGGACTGATAATGATATTCCTTGTGACAATGCCCTGTTACCTCATCATCAGCCAGATAATTGTGTATGAGCTGATCGGATACCCTGTGATGTTCCTCCATACCTGGCTTATAAAAATACTTTGCTAAAACCCTTCAGGGAGTTCAGAGTTTTAGGGGGTATGAGCCACAGTTCTCCTTGTAGGGCCTGTAATAAACCTTTCTCTGCTCCAAACTCCCAGCATTTCAGTTTGGCTTCACTGTACATAGGGCACATAAACTTGGACTTGCATGGATAGGGATTGACTGCCAGGAATATCCAACTATATCTTAAGTTAGTCCCTTTTCAAAATAGTTTACTACGCTCATTAGCTTTAGCAATTTTGAAAAAAAAATTGGAATTTGGAAAATATTTTCTTTATAGCTATCAGCATCATTTGTTGAGAAGGGAGATAGTGTGTGATTAATTTGCAAGCTACTATAAACACAAAGCCTTGGAAAAATTGTAGACAACCGAGTTATTTTCTTTCCTTAATAATATTGTTCTCATTTAAAAAGCACTTACTGTATGCCAGAAATTGTGCCAAATTTTTAGGTCTGATGATAGATGCGTGAAATACACAGCATTATTATCCTTCATCAGGTGAGATGCTGAGATTTATTAAGATTATATAACTTGTCCAAGGTTACACATCCAGTGAGAAGGAGAGACCTAAGATTAGAATGCAAGTTAGTCTGATTCTTACATCCATATTCCTACCTTCCCTGTTATTTGCCCACCTAATAGAAGATCTGATAGAGCACAAATTTTAGCCTCACAGGACTGGGTTAGCTGTGCACAGGGAATACAATTGTGTATGCAGGTGGTAACATACCAGCCAAGCATTAGGTATTGTTATTCTTTCTTTATGACAAAGTCTTAATTAACTTTAATGATTCTTGAATTCCAAAAGAGTTGTCAGCTTTGGAGTGGGATTTGAATTTTTCATGACTGTTTTTGAGGGATCTCTTGGGTTTTCTTTGACCAGTTTGAGGACAATGCATATTCAACACTGATGTCTCAAGCCACTTATCCTAAAAAAAAAAAAAAAGTAAGTAAACCAGCCACTGGCAGAGCTAGAATTCATACCAATCTATCTGACCCCAAAGTCTAAGCTATCAAGCATCTTACTCTGCTGCTTCCATTAAATAAAAGCAAATCATTATAGGTTGTACTAAAAATCCATCTTTAGTATAAATTTGAGTTTTCTACCCCAGGTCTCATTCTTAACACGTTTGAAAAAGGCAATTTATGGAAATCTAATAGATTCAATATACATTTGGGAGCCATTCCTCCCAATTAACAGAAATATTTAGAATTGTTTAAAAAATAAAAGGAATGATACAAACTTGTTCACTAATCTCTAGGCATATGGTTATAAGAGTTGTTAATCCTGGTCTAAAAGCAGTACTTGCCCTTTTCATTAAAAAATAAAATAGGAAAATCTCTAGGAATCAGTCAGGAAAGGAAATGTATCCCTTAGGTATCTCGAGGTCAGTTAGTTATTAAATTATAGAAATGGCATTCAAACGTAGGTTTGGCCTATATCCCACAAAAATATAACATAAATATATATTGATTCATTCTAAGTAGAACACAGTTCTTTTCATTGTTCTATAATCTTTAAAAGCCATTGATTTGACTTGTTTCTAAATAGTTTAACTGTGTCATCATATAAATATAAAAATTATAGTACCTAATTTATATTCTAAAGAATTACAAAAACTCAATTTTTATAAAAATAGGTAAGTATATTTTATAGTTAAAATAAAAGAATAGTAGATCTAGAAGGCATATCTCTAGAAGTTAGAGATGTTTCTACAATTTAACATTTCAAAGAACTCTTACTGCAAAGTCCAAATATTAATTATGAATTCAAGTGCTAAATTAAATTGGAGTGCACTCATAGAAAAACTTTGAGTTTCATCTTAGTCTATTCTATATTTGCTGTTTGATTTTACATCCTCAAAGCATTACAGGGTTGAAAGGGCATTATTGGCTGAAAACTTTTCATCAGTGCCTGTTAATAGCTATAGAATACCTTTCCTAGAGCCAAGTACAGCCCTCTGAGAAAGAGGCTTGGATAGAATAATGCCCTATATGATATGTAAAATGTAAATAAATTGGGATTTTTTATGTTTGGCATAAATGCACAGTAATTTCTTCATGAGGTGTGTAGTTAAGTCACAAATCATGAAATATAAAAGAAGATAGAGCTCCAAGGAGTGACAGGCCTCAGATCTTCTTCTCCCACACTTTGCTATATGGGTTAAAATGGAAATGGAAAAGGGCCCAATTGGGAAACAAGTATTATATTATTAAACTCATAAATAATCATATACTTTCTCTTCTTTCTAAGATAAGCTTAGATCAAAACATAGTTTAATTCCCACTGCATAGCAGGAGTCATGTAGGGGGCAAAAAAAGAAAGACAGTTGAACTTGTTTCCCAATGTTACGGCACCCGAAAACCCTAGGGCTTTTGGTAAATGGGGAAATTATCATAATCCATGGAGAACCCAAACCTGTTACTTTGAATACTGAATCAAATTCACTAGCTTTATCTTTCCAAAGACAGATATAGCAATATTTACAGAAATTAATTTTTTAGCCAAGACTAGTAAATTAGGAAATATTTATTGAGTATCTACGATATGTGAGGCATAATTGTAGATACTGGGAATACAAGAGTTCATGGATGCACAAACCATGCGCTCATCATTCTAACACTCTCATGAGAAGACAATTTTATAAAAAAAAATTACATTAAAAACAAACCATCCAAACAACATAAAACTTCAAAATTTGACAAGGGTCAACAAAAAAACCCCAAATCAAAACCAAACCAAAACAACAGGATTTAATCAAAGGACAGCAAGACCAGAAGGGAGAGACCTAGATATAATTTAGATAAGGTGGTCAGGAAAGAAGTCTCTATAGTTTTGACCTATAAAATGAAATGCAAAAAAAAGTAGGCTTCTCAGCAGGCTGTTTGAAATATTTTTCTGCAATGCAAAGAGCAGGGCATAGAACCCTCAAGATAATCCTGGAGAAAGTCAAAAGTCTATTTTATCAAGAGTTTGTAGGAGGAGTCTAGTTTGTACAAAGACACAGGATTCTGATAACACAGGATCCTGATGACATAGGGCTATATGGGAAATATAAAAATTAAGATTTTTAAGGTGATGATCAATTATTAAAGAAGATATTTTAAAGGCCTCTCTCTGTGCGCAGTGTAAGTGGCATAGCCAGACTAGAGGGGCTCTAAAGCAGAAGACCAATGAGGTGGCTACTGAAGTAGTCAATAGAAAGCAGGATGATTTTTGTCTAGAGAGAATCAGAGAATTAGATGTGAGATATACTTGGATGTAAAATCAATACGCCTGGCTGATGGGTTGGATACAGAAATGGAAATAGAGGAAGGTAAGATTAATTCTCAGCTGGCAGCTTGAGTAAGTGGATAGATGGCAGTGTCACTGACTGAATTGAGGTTGGGAAGATGGAGGAAGATCCAACAAGGGAGGATAAAGCAAATCTCCACTTAAAGAAACATTCAGCTTCTGGTATTTGTGAGATATTTCAGAGAAAACAATAACTAAGTGATTTACTATATCAATGGGATGTTCAGAAGAAAGTCTCATCTAGAGTTTTTATACTGCCAGTAACATAGAATCTCAGAGGTTTTTATTTGCTTGCTTGCTTGTTTTATGGCCACACCTGTGGCATATGGAAGTTCCTTGGTCATGTATTGACTCCCAGCTGCAGCTGTGCCCTACACTGAAAGTGCAGCAACACCAGACCCTTTTATCCATTGCATCATGGCAGAAACGCTAGGATCTTGAGCGTTAATGACTACAGAGGGGACAAAGAATAAACCTTAAGTCTGGTACAGATTTGAACAGAGATCCACTCAAAAAAATAAAGAATTTCAAAGGGGTTACACCCCTTTTGGTAGGGAAGATAGACAAAAATCTATAACAAAAGGAAGACAGTAGAGAAATGGTCTGTTTCAGCTTAGACTCTGAGTAGAGGAGAGAAAAATCCTCTTAACATTTGCTACCAAAGGCAAGAGCTCACTCAGGTTTAGAAAAATGTCACCTACACAGCAAAAATGAAACAAAACCGAAAAGTAATAATGATTCCATTATATTTCTACCTTGTAAATGTTGTTACTCTTGAGAAATTAATGTCAAGCAGTCCTATGTTGACAACAGTCTTTGGCATCTGGTAGGGAAAAATCCAAAATTATTAGTAATCACAATAGAAACAAATGTGTTTAAAATTTTCAGTTAAAAGGTAATAATTTCCAGGTTGGATTTTAAAAGATAACTTAGGCACAAACCTAAAATATAAGCATATAAAAGAACAAAAATAAAAGTATGACTAAGAACCCACCAGCCAAATACAAGGAAATAGGCTGAGAAATCTATGTTAATATGACATAACACATGTTTTAAAGCAAAAGGCATTATTAGCAATGAAAATGTCTATTACATACTAATAAAAAGTCTCAACAAACCAGAAAAATGTAATAATTCTAAAATTGTTTTCCCTAAGTAATACTACTTACAAGAAAATGAGACAGAATTACAAGGATGAATGAAAGTACTGGTACTAGCAAAGTGGGTGATTTTAACATCTGTGGTTTTTTTGTTGGTTTTTTTTGTTTTGTTTTGTTTTTGTTTCATTTTGTTTTTTAGATTTTTAGGGCCACACTCGTGGCATTTGGAGGTTCCCAGGCCAGGGGTCAAATCCTAGCTACAGCTGCCTGCCTATACCACAGCCACAGCAATGCAGGATCTGAGCTGTGTCTGTCACCAACACCACAACTCACGGCAACCTGAGATCAACAACCCACTGAGCAAGGCTAGGGATCAGACCTGCATCCTCATGGATGCTAGTCAGATTTGTTTCCACTGAGCCACAAAGGAAACTCCTTAACATCTCTTTATTAGTGAATAATACATTAATCACAATGCAAATCGGTATCAATACTGACAATTTTAGCAACACGATCAATAAATTAGGCCTTGTGGGCCCAAACAGAAATGTGCACTTAAAAATTTGAGAATATGCATTCCTCTGAATCATCTAAGAAATACAGAAAAAAAAAGGACTAGGTATCAATTCATACAATGAATTTCAACAAATACATGATTTTCACATATAACAGTGTGTGATAAAGTAATATAATAAAGGTGGCACCTCAAACCACTGAAACAAAAGTAGAATCTTCAATAAAAGAAGCTGGGGTAACAGGTAGTATTGGGAAAAAATACAATTAGACCCACAGTTTACACCATAACTAAGAACAAACTCCAATGGACCATGGATTTTAATATAAAAATAAAATCTTACAAGTACTAGAAGCAAACACATATGAATTTTTCTAACAACTCTATGTAGGGAAATGCTTTTGAATTATGACTCAAAAATCCAGAGAAAGTAAATGATAAAAATTGAAAAAAAAATGAGTACAGAGACTGCACAGAAATTTTGTTTTCATTTTAAAAAAACCCAGAAACTCAGTGAAAGGTAACTAGTAAAATGCAAGAAAATGTTTATAGCATTTACCAAAGACAAACGGTTAAGATCACTAATATGTAAAGAAAACCAAACATTGAGAAAGAAAAAAACAATAGAAAAATGGACAAAAGACATGACCAAATAATTTACAATAAAAAGATATAAAAATGGGCCTTGAAGGATCTCCCAAAGGCCAGATGGGGACAAGATGAGTAAAAAAATAAGTGATGATAATAACGAATTATAAACCACATAATAAAATAAATATCTCTAAGTTAATCCTTATATAAATAAATGAGTAATCAGAAATAAGAAAATTTGCTGCTCCTTACAGTAATATTCCAAATGATTAACATAGAAACAACGAGGGAAAAAGAAAATATCCAATAATGGAAATAACCTAAATGTCCATTGACAGATGATTGGATTAAGAAGATGTGGAATACATACACAATGCAATACTACTCAGCCATAAAAAAGAACAAAATAATGCCATTTGCAGCAACATGGATGGAACTAGAGACTCTTATACTAAGTGAAGTAAATCGTAAAGAGAAAGACAAAAACCATATGATATCACTTATATCTGACATCTAATATAGGGCACAAATGAATCTTTCCACAGAAAAGAAAATCATGGACATGGAGAACAGACTTATGGTTGCCAAGAAGCAGGGGGAGGGAGTGGGAGGGACTGTGAATTTTGGGTTAATAGATGCAAACTATTGTCTCTGGAATGGATAAGCAATGAGATCCTGCCATGTAACACTGGGAACTATATCTAGACACTTATGATGGGAGCATGATAATGTGAGAAAAAAAGAGTGTGTACATATGCGTGTGACTGGGTCACTTTTCTGTACAGTAGAAAATTGACAGAACACTATAAACCAGCTATAATGGAAAAAATAAAAATCATTATTAAAAAAATAGAAAAAAAATCCAATAGATAAGCACCAAGAGTAATTGTGGCAAGCAAGAATCATCTATTCATACTAATTCAAATATGTCAACATCAAAAAAGATAAAGATAAAGGAAATGTCAGACTTGAAGAGACTAGGAGACAAGACAACTAGATGAAATATGGGATCCTGTATAACGTCCTGGACCAAAACAAAGACATGAGCAAAAAATGTTTATACAATTTGATTGAGATACTAAAGTAGTAAATACTACTAAATCAGTGTTAACATCCTGATTTGGGTCATTGTGTCATGAGGGTCATTGTGCCATGTGTTTGTCAAGATGACAACCCTGAGGGAAGCTACGTAATGGGTATACAGGAAATCTCTGTACTCTTGCAACTTTCTATAAGTCTAAAATTCCAAAATAATACATTAATAAGTATAATCATCTAAAGCAAAATGTAACAAAAATGTATTCTGAGGTTTACAACATATATGTAAGTAAAATTTAGGAAAAAATGACATAAAGGATGTGAAGGAAGAAATAGAAGCAGACTTTTCTGATTCTTAATATATGTGTTGTGGTAAATCATTTCAAGTTAGACTGTGAAAAATTAGTGATAGTAATACACACACACACACACACACACATATATATATATATATACATAACATATATATCAACATATCCCTACCATAAGTATATACAGTAAACAGATAGGAAACAATAAAAAATGAAAAGATACAAATAATCAGAAAGTCATAAAGACAGAAAAGGCAGACATCAACACCATATTTATTCATAGATTATAGGATTACCAAAAGAGGGAAGACAACAGAATATGTAAAAAAAAAACTACTCAAAATATTAAGAAAGCTTAGCAATTACCAATATAAGATCAATATAGACGAGATTGGATTTAGATGGTGGAATAGAAGGACTGGAGCTCAACTTCTCTCCCAAAAAACAACAAAACTACAACCAAATGCTGAGCAGCCTTCAACCAAATGGACTGTAAACTTCCAAAAAACATATTCTACTCCAGAAGACAAAGAGGAGACCACATCAAGAGGCAGGAGGGGTGATTACGTGATAGAAGCAACCCCATACCTCCTGGGTGGGAAGCCCCACAGACTGGAAAGTAACTGTATCACAGAGACTCAGTTACAGGACTGAAAGTTCTGAGCCCCACATCAAAATCCCATGCCTGGGGATCAGACACAGGGAGAAAGAGCCCCCGGAGCATCTGGCATTGAAGGCCAGCGGGGCTTGTGTGCAGGAGCACCACAGGACTGGAGGAAACAGAGACCCCATCCTTGAAAGGCACACACAGACTTTCACGTGCACTGGGTCCCAGGGCAAGGCAGTCTCCATAGGAATCCGGGTGGAACCTGACTGCAATTCTTGGAGGATCTCCTGGGAAAATAGGGGTGACTGTAGCTTGTTGTGGGGGAAGGGCATTGGAGGCGAAGCTCTCGGGAGCATTCATCAGCCTGCATTTTTCTGGAGGTGGACATTTCTGGGAAAATCTGGTCCCTCCCATCAGCACTGAGAAGCTCCAGGCCAAACAATAATCCAGGTGGCATCACAGCCCCACCCATCAGTAAACAGGCTGCCTAAAGACCCCTCAGGCACACAGCCAGCCTCTAATCTCATCCAGAGACAATGCCCCACCCATCAGAGGGATAAGAATCAACCCCACCTATGAGTGGGTAGGCATCAGTCCCTCCCTTTGGGAAGCCTACAGCAAGACCCCTCCATACCAACTTTAGCCACAGGGGAGGCAAACGCCAGAAGAAAGGCTACAACTCTGTTGGCAAAAAGGTCACCACACCAAAAACCTATAAAAAGGAAAAGACAGAAAACTGTAACTCAGATAAGGGAAAAAGAGAAAAGCCCTGAAAAACAGTTCAATGATGACATTATCAGCCTCCCAGAAAGAGACTTTAGATTATTGATGCTGAAGATGATGCAAGGCAATGGAAATAAACTGGAGGCAAAGATTGATAACTTACAGGAAACACTGAGCAGAGAAATACAAGCAGTAGAAATTAAACTAGAAGAAATGCAAAATACAATAACTGAAATAAAAAATTCATTAGAAGCAGCCAACAGTAGAATACAGAGGCAGAAGAACGAATCAGTGAGGTGGAGGACAGATTAGTGGAAATCACTAATGCAGAAGAGAAAAGAGATAAAAGACTGAAAGGAAGTGAGCTGAGTCTCAGAGAACTCTGGGATAATGTTAAATGCACCAACATCCATATTACAGGGGTACCAGAGGGAGAAAAGAGAGAGAAAGGGACAGAAAAAATATTTGAAGAGATAATAGCCAAAAACTTCTCTAATATGGGAAAGGAACCACTCAGTCAAATTCAGGAAGTGCAACGAGTACCATATAAAATAAACCCAAGGAGGAACACCCCCAGACATATATTAATCAAAATGATCAAAATTGAAGATAAAGAGAAAATATTGAAAGTAGCTAGGGAAAAGAAACAAATGACATACAAGGGAACCCCAATAATGTTATCAGCAGATTTTTCAGCTGAAACTCTGCAGGCCAGAAGGGGATGAAAGGGAAAAACTTCCAACCAAGTTTGCTTTACCCTGCAAGGCTCTCATTCAGATTTGAAGGAGAGATCAAAACCTTTACAGATAAGCAAAAGCTAAGAGATTTCTGCAACACTAAACCAGCTTCACAACAAATCTTAAAGGAACTTCTCTAGTCAGAAAGAAAAGGCCACAGCCAGAAACAAAAACACCACAAATGACAAGGCTCACCAGGAAAGGCATATATACAGTAAAGATACTAATCATCCATGCACAATTATGCGACCAAAATCAGAAATCATGAGAAGAGAGCACAAATGCAGGTCACTAGAGACACACGTGCAATTAAGAAACCAACAACTTAAAACAATCTCATTTGCATATAGAATCCTATATCAAAACTTCAGTGTAAAAAAAAGCAACAAAAACCCCAAACAGTTAATACAATGGCAATTAAGAACATACATATCAGTAATTACCTTAAATGTTAATGGACTGAATGCCCCAACCAAAATACATAGACTAGCTGAATGGATACAAAACCAAGACCCATATATATGCTGTCTTCAGAGACCCACTTCACTTCTAGAGACACATACAAATTCAAAGTGAGAGGATGGGAGAAAATATTCCATCAAACGGGCATCAAAAGAAAGCCAGAATAGCAATACTCCTATCAGACAAAATAGACTTTAAGATGAAGAATACTTTAAGAAACAAGGAAGGGTACTACACAATCATCAAAGGATCAATCCAAGAGGAAGATATAATAATTTTAAATATCTATGCACCCAACATAGGATCACCACATTATATAAGGCAACTGCTAACAACCTTAAAAGGAGAAATCAACAATAACACAATAATAGTGGGGGAATTTAACACTCCACGTACAGCAATGGACAGGTCATCCAGATAGAAAATCAATAAGGAAACACAGGCCCTGAATGAAGCATTAGACCAGATGGACTTAATAGATATTTATAGGACACTGCATCCAAAAGCAATAGAATACACATTCTTCTCAAGTGCACATGAAACATTTTCTAAGATTGATCACATCCTGGGCTACAAATCAAGCCTCAGTAACTTCAAGAAAACTGAGATCATTTCAAGCATCTTCTCTGACCATAATGCTATATGACTGGAAATCAACAACAAGAAAATAAATGGCAAAAAAATACAAACACGTGGAGACTAAACAACACACTACTAAACAACCAATGGATCACTGAAGAAATCGAAGAGGAAATTAAAAAATACCTAGAAGCAAATGACAACAAAGATACGACACTCCAAAACCTCTGGGATGCAGCAAAAGCAGTTCTAAGAGGAAAGTATATAGCAATACAAGCCTACCTCAGGAAACAAGAAACACATAAACAACCTAACTTTACTTCTAAAGCAGCTAGAGAGGAAAGAAGCCAGGTCATGGAAACAACATAAATGCCCATCGACAGAGGAGTGGATAGGGAAGATATGGTACATATACACAATGGAATATTACTCAGCCATTAAAAGGAACGAAATAACAACCTTTACAGCAACATGGATGGACCTAGAAATTATCATGCGAAGTGAAACCAGTCAGACAATTAGATAGCAACATCCAATGCTACCACTTACACGTGGAAACAAAGAGACACAGTGAACTTCTTTGAAGAACAGACAATGACTCACAGATTTTAGAAAACCTTGGTTTTTCAAATAAGACAATCTGGGGGTTGGGGGATGCACTGTGGGTTTGGGACACAATATCTATCACATTGACTTGTGTTGATCTTTGTACACCTATAAGTGAAATAAAATTCATTGTTATAAAAAAAGATCAATATAGACAAGACATTTTTGTAAATTCACACATTTATAGTCAATTCTTCTATGACAAAGGAGGCAAGAAAACACAATGGAGAAAAGACAGTACCTTCATTAAATGGTGTTGGGAAAACTGGACAGCTACTTGGAAAAGAATGAAATTAGAACATTCTCTAACAACATATGTGAAAATAAACTCAAAATGAATTCAAGACCTAAATTTAAGACCAAATACTATAAAACTCCTAGAGTGGGCAGAACACTCATGGGAAGAACAGGTTTTGACATAAATTGCAACATTTTTTTGGATCTGTCTCCTAAAGTAAAGGAAATAAAGGCAAAAATAAACAAATGAGACCCAATTAAATTTAAAAGCTCTGGGGAGTTCCCAATGTGGCTCAGTGGAAACAAATCTGACTAATATCCATGAGGATGCAGGTTCGCTTCATGGCCTCTCTCACTGGGTTAAGGATCCAGCATGCTGTAAGCTGTGGTGTATAGGTCGCAGATGTGGCTTGGATCTGACATTGCTGGGTCTGTAGTGTTGGCCAGTGGTAACAGCTCTGATTCAGCTACAGCTCTGATTGGTCCCCTAGTCCGGAAACCTCCATTTGCTACAGGTGTGGCCCTAAAAAGACAAAAAATTTTAAATTTTAAAAAATTTAAAAGCTTTTGTATAGCAAAGGAAACCATCAACAACTACAACAACACAAAAAAACAACATACTGAATGGGAGAAAATATTAGCAAGTGATATGACTGATAAGGGATTAATATCCAACATATATAAATAGCTTATACAACTCAACATTTAAAAAACAAAGCTTGATTTAAGAAAAAGGGGGGTGACAGAAGAACTGAATAGACATTTTTCCAAAGAGGAAATGCAGATGGCCAACAGGCACATGAAAAGATGCTCAACACCACTAATCAACAGGAAAATGAAAATCAAAACTACAATAAGATACCATGTCACACCTGTCAGAATGGATATCATCAGAAAGAACAAAAATAACAAATGTTGGCAAGGACGTGGGAAAAAAATGAACCCTTGTACACTACAGGTAGAAATGTCAATTGGTACAGCAACTGTAAAAAAACGGTATGGGGATATTTCAAAAAATTAAAAATAGAACTATCATATGACCCACCAATTCTACTACTGGGTTCATATCCAAAAAATCCAAAACCACTTTTTCAAAAAGACACATGTACCCCAAAGTTCACAGTTGTCAAGATATGGAAAAAAACCTATGTTAGCAGTTAACATCCACTAAGAGATGAATAAAGAAAATATAGTATATAAATACAATGAAATACTTCTCAGTCATAAAAAAGCTGCCACTTTAGCAAAATGGATGAACTTGGAGAGTATTATGCTAAATGAAGTCAGAAAAAGACATACTGTATGATATCATTTATATGTGGAATTTAAAAAATACAGCAAATTAGTAAACTTAACAAAAAAGAAACAGACTCACAGATGTAGAGAGCACAATTGTAGTTACCAGTAGGGAGAGGGAAAGGGAGGAGCAAGCTAGGGGTAGGGAACTAAGAGATGGAAACAACTTCATATAAAATAAATAAGCTACAACGACATATTGTACAAGGCAAGGAATATAGCCCATATTTTACAATAGCTATAGATGAGGTATAATCTTTAAAAATTATGAATCACTATACTGTGCACATTTGACATATAATATTAATAGCAACTATACTTCAGTAAGAAAGAAAGAAAGGAAGGAAGGAAGGAAGTGAGGGAGGGAGGGAGGAAGGAGAAAGAAAGGATAAAGAAACAAAAAGGAAATGTATTTCTGAATAGTGTCAAAGAGCCTATTTTTAAAAAGTTGATTTTTAAAGAAAAATAGTTGTAATTCTTTAAATGGTAGTCTCAGTTCTGGACCAAACATCTTGCTGAAAGTTATCAGAAATGATGTATATACTATTAAAATCATGTATGGTGCAATTACATACATATATATGTATGTATAGTAGAATAATAAACTATACTATACTATAAAAATGAAGTATAGTAGAATCATAAGGGTACCAAGTCAGTGTGGAATGGTGAAGCCAACACCTGGGAGAATAGGTAATCACAGAGATGAGCCCCACATTTGCAGCAATTTTTCTTATCAAGGCCATTGTTGATTTGAAACATCAGCTTGGAGGCTAATGGCTGAGCATATGGAATCATTAGACTGTGTCGATATAAATTGGAGTCAGGGTATAAGAGTAACAAGACCTGATTAATCCTTTAGGGCTACACCTCAGTGTAATAAGGGTAAAGTGGAAATATGTCTGCCCTATCAGTAATATAATGATATAATATATGATATAATAATCCCTTGTTCTATACGTCATGCCTAGCTGCCTCCAGAAACAGAAGTGACTCTGTATTACAGTATGATCACCAGAACTTAACATCACTTTAATAGTATTTCTTCAACCATATTTGGCACATAAAAGAAAATAACTAGGCCTAGAAATATATGAGGCAACTTAAAACAAGGAGAAAATAATCAGACTAAAGATAAATAAGGCAATGGTGTTATTACAATTCAAATTTTAAAATAACAATGAATCCTATAATAAAATTGAGAACTTTGTACAGAAATGAAAAGGAAAAGGAATCAAAGGCAAATTCTGGAAATGAAGGATTCAACTAATTTAAAAAGAATGAATTGTTTTGATACTGCTGAAAAGATTAAGGTTGAATGGCATACAAATTAGAAGAAAATATTTAGATTATACTTCAGAGAGACCCTAGAATGGGAAATGTAGAAAATATAATATTCAATATAATTTTTAAAAATTCCAGCATTTTAAATTTGAGTCACAAAAGAGAAGAATTTTCCCAAATTGATGAATGGTACCAAGCCATAGATTCAACATGTACCATACATGAACCCCAATAAGGATTAAAAAATTTACACATCATAGAAAAACTGCAGAAAAACAAGGACAAAGATTTCTTAGAGGTTTTAGCTATTGGCTAAAGATGGAGTTATGGGACACAGAGGTACATTTTAGAAGTGATGGAATAAGTTTTGTGTCTTGATTGTGATGATGGTTACACAGATGGATACATTCGTAAGAATATTTTTAAAATACATACTTAAAAGACAGACTATATAGTCTGTAGTTTAAAAAAAAAAAAAAGGATAGTAGAGTCAGCTTGAATGGATGCTCACTAGCCAAATCTACAATAATTTGAGCTCCATTATAAAAAAAATAATGGATTACAATACAATGATGAAGTGGGAATCTCTGAGTTTACATTGTGTATATAAATGAATCAAAACTAGAACAAGGGGGCTTTCTTCCTTATGGCAGAATCAGCTAAAGAAGTAAAGAAGGGATGATAGAAATAGAAAAATCACTGAGTTCCCTTCGTGGCTCAGTGGTTAACGAATCCGACTAAGAACCGTGAGGTTGCGGGTTCGACCCCTGGCTTTGCTCAGTGGGTTAAGGATCCGGCGTTGCCGTGAGCTGTGGTGTAGGTTGCAGACACGGCTCAGATCCTGTGTTGCTGTGGCTGTGGCAAAGGCCGGCAGCTACAGCTCCTGTTAGACCCCTAGCCTGGGAACCTCCATATGCCGCAGGTGTGGCTCTAGATAAAAGGCAAAAAGACAAAAAAAAAAGAAATAGAAAAATCACTATTTAGAACCAATACAGCAAAAGTTAAGTCAGTCAGAAACCATCAGTAAATGTTATAGCTGGCAGGTGGATTTTGGTAAGGAACAAGATATTGACACATTTCCAGAGTATTTCCCCATCACATGTCTACCAGTTACAAACAGAAAATGATGACATCATTGTGAAAGAGACTGGCAGACACCAACATGACCAGGTGATAAAGGTTAAACATTGTAAACTTTGAGATGAATATATCTTTTGACCTGATTACTTGACCAGACCACAGCATGACTTCTATCATATTCTATGAAGAATGAATGTTCTGTGAATGGTCATGCAGACACAATGAAGAAACCAAAGTTGAACAAAATCTTACAGATTGAGAGGCCTAATTCCATAAAATTTATGAGTCAAAGACTGAGAAAAACCAAGGAAATTATTCAAATAAAATTTAATAAAGATCACAACTAACATTTTTGCATGATACTGAATTGGATCAAGGATCAGACAAAAAAGAAAACCTTGTTGGAACAGCAGGTATCACCTGAATGGGGTTCATGAATTAGATGATGGTGATGTTTAACGGTGATTTTCTGTTTGGATATTTGCACTGTGCTTTGAGAAAGAATAGGAGAATAGAGAATGGAATATTAGGAAGCGATAGGGCACCATGCTTGTAGTGTTCTCTCAAGTGCTTCAAAAATAATAATGACTACTATAAAATATATCTTATACACATGTAACAAATGTGGGGGGGAGGGGGAAGAAAGGAGAAAGGAGAAAGAAAAGGACCATGGTTGATGAAGCCTATATGGTAAAGTAACAACTGGGGCATTTGTGTGAAGGGAATATGGGGATATGAGATGTTTTTTGTTTTGTTTTTCCTTTACTATTATTGTAACCTTAATGTTAAATTTGAAAAGATTTCAAAATGAATTATGAAAAAAGTAGTGAGGAATATCTCCATATACAGGTGATCTTCAGGATATATAAGTTAAAAAAATAGTATGTAAGAATAGTGTGCCTTGTTGTTAATAAAAATATTATTTTGCAGTAATATATACAATATAGACTATGGAAAATAATTATGCAAATATTATTTGTAATTAAGATATTTAAAGATAAAAAGATAAACACATTTTAATCAAAAAACTGCATTTGTAACTCTGAATTATAAATATCAACATCAATATTAACTCTTTATTTAAAAAAATGTATTTTCTAGCTCTACACATGGAAATAGCCTAGAAGTAATGAAAACCTAGAAGCAATGAATGTCACAGTTGCCCAAATTATGGTTTCTAAAAACCAATTCACTGGTACCAAATTTCCTTGGAGAAATACCTAATCCCAGATCTTGATGAGAAAATATACAAAATGATCCCAGTGCATATTTTTGCACAAGCAAGAAAGAAAAATGTCAGAATATTTACCAGACTAGTGTCAAAAGAACACCAAGACAATCTTAAAGAAACACAATGGCTAAAAATTTTTTTAAATTACCTATCAGTAAGAATAATGACTTTTCCATTTTTCTGTGAATGGACATTTAGTTTGCCTCCTCATCTCAGCTGCTGTGAATAGTGCTGCCATAAACAGAGGGATACATGTATCCTTTTGAATTCTAGTTTTGTCTGGATATATTCCCAGGAGTGGGACTACTGGATCAGTGACAAAAACATGGAGGCAATCTAAACGTCTATCAACAGATGGATGGATGGATGAAGATGTGATATATATATGAGATATATACATGCAATGGAATACTACTCAGCCATAAAAAATGGAATAATGTCATTCACAGCAACATGGTTGCAACTAAAGATCCTCGTACTAAATGAAATAAGAAAGTGAAAGACAAATACCATATGATATCACTTATAAGTGGAATCTAAAACATGGCATAAGTGAACCTATCTACAAAACAGAAACAAACCCATAGACATAGAGAACAGAACTGTGGTTGCCAAGAGAGAAGAGAGAGGGATAGGGATGGAGTGGGAGTTTGGGCCTAGTAGATGCAAACTGTTTTATTTTAAAAGGATCAGCAGGAGTTTCCACTGTGGCTCAGCAGGTTCTTAACCTTACATAGTTTCTATGAGCATAAGGTTCAATTACTGACCTCACCCAGTGGCTTTAGGATCTGGTTCTACTCCTAGTTGCACTATAGGTCACAGTAGTAGCTGGGATCTGGTGTTACTGTGGCCTGAGAGTAGGCCAGCAGCTGCAGCTCAGATTCGACCCCTTGCCTGGGAACTTCCATATGTTACAGTTGCCATTGTAAAAAGAAAAAAAAAATAGAAAAACAAAAGGATAACAAGTTCCTACTGTATAGCACAGGGAACTGTATGCAATATCCAGGGATAGTCCATGATGGAAAAGAATATTAAAAAAAAATTATATATGTATAACTGAGTCACTTTCCTATACAGCAGGAATCGGCACATTACAAATCAACTATACTTTAAGAAAATTTTAAAAAGAAAATGGACTGCTATAGACTGAACCAGCAAATACATTTGTTAAAATTCATAAATTGATAGTGTTATTTAAAAACAAAAACTATTAGTCCCATTTGGAGGTTGCCAGGATGTCAACCTACTAATCTGAAAGTTGGAAAGTTAAAGAATCAAACATTGATCCTGCCTTCCTCTATGACCTGTAGTTTAGATTTTAAAAAGTTCTTCCCCTAACACATCCTGTGACCTGTATAAGTTTCTTCATCTCTCAGAGCCTGTTACCTATCTCTAGATGAATATAATTCAACCTACCTCATGGAGATGTTAAGATCCTTAAAACACACAACATGTGTAAAGCTTCCTCTTCAGGGAGTTATCTTCTCCACAAAGAGATGGTAACATTCTTTAAGGACAATTAACCTTTAATGTACTTCTTTTGTATTCTTCAGTTCATCAGCTTATTATTAAATTTCATCTACTCAAGATCCTACTCTATACCAAGCACTGCATTTAAGTATGAAGGAGGTTAAGACATCCTCCCTGACCTCAAGGAACTTTTAATCTAATAAAACAACTACCCAGAATACAGTTGGAACTCATTAAATCCTTTTTGAATTACATAGAACTTTCTAGACTGGTTTAGATTTCAAGAGCCTGTCTTGTTCTTTATCACCCATGATCCCTGTCCTATTAATAAAATAGGAAAGTGGCGGTCTTAGCACCAAATTTCTACGAAGATAACTGTAAAAGAAAAGGTAAATTAACAAGTACAACTAATCTATAGAAAGAATAGATTGACATTACTTAAATTTACAGCTAAAACTGTCTGAAGGGTTTGTCTGTATTTCAGTCCTAGCAGCCTGCCAAGTAAACAGGCAACATTACGCTATTCAGGCCACATTAACTGTAGAGGACAAATGGGGCAAGAGTGAAGATTAATGAAGACAAATAGCATTGGAAATGGCAGGATCTAATTCTAGGTAAGCTACCCTAGAGATGACAGCTGAAATGCACTCATACCCCGAAACTGTACTCGATAGCAATTCATTATCCACATGAAATGAGATAAGAAACATTGACCCAAGGTGTATGCATGCCTGCTGGAAATCTCCTCAAGCAGATGGCACAGTGGATGAAAAAAATCTATTCCACCCTGGGTAGAAAGGTTTCCATTATAAAAAATACATATAAGCAAGGCTAGTCCCCCATGAGAAATCCTCAGTAACAGTGATGGAAATGATTTCTTGGTTTAGTGTAACCTGCAACAACTAGTTGCAGATTAACTTTTAATTACTTACTTTTCCAGAAAGAATTACTAAGAAAAACACTGGAAAGAAAGCAAAAACAGTGAATAGATCAACTTGCCAAAATTTTTAAAGATGCTACAAGTTGTTCAACAATTAACTATCAATTGCTGTAGTGTGTGTGCAGTGAAATCTGTAGGCACATCTATGGTGACAGAATTGACTTAAAAATAATTTTTTTAGACCAGTGCTTCCCAACATTTCCTGCACCATACCATGGGTAGAAAATGGGAATGTATACAGCACTGGACTATTGCAGGCAACTGGCCAGGAAATGCTACTGTCTACATTCTGCCCAGATGCCCCTGCAATGTATTCATTGTGCACCTTGTGCTGTGGCTACTCCTCTTAGGCTAAGGGTTTTCAAACAGTGTAGAAAGCCTTATGGGTTCTGAAATGCAGACTGAGGAATCCTAGTTATTTCTGTCTCCATACTCTCACCCAGAGCAAATTCACCTTTTCTTTTCTGTAAAAGAAAAAAATTCCACTGGGAAAAAAAATAGCTATTTGGAAAATTACTTCTTTGGTTTCCAAACCACTGATATTGAATCTAAAAAGAAAATCTAGCTAGGACTAGATGGCTTATGAGAGCAATGTTTCTCAGTGTTGTCTGTACAGCAGAATCACTGAGGGAGGTTTTAAAAATATAGAAACACGGGCCTGAATCTCAAGTGATACTAAATCATTTGTGGTGTATCTCAGGCACTTAATATGGCTTAAAACTTGCTCATGTGATTCTCATGTTAGGCAGGTCTGAGAAACAATGAATTAGAGATGCCTATTGGGCAGGTAGAAAAAAAAACCTTGTAAGAGGGGTCAGTTGAGACTCATACAGGCTTCCTAGTTTTGTTTACAAGTAACTTTTTGAGTCTTAATTTTCTTATTTACAAGATTTGTCCGTTGTTGCAAGTTTTCTTAACCAAGGTGTTTTACCTGAGAAAAAGACAAAATGATCAATGACAGAAGGAAGATTTGGAGGCTCCAGTGTAGGAAGAGAACCTTGTGACTTTTCTTTCTTAAGAAAATAGAAAAGCTGAGTACAAGAAAAATCATAAAGTGTTGAGTACTGGGTATGCTGAGACTTCATTTTATCTGTTCCTTCACCACATCCTCCCAGATGCCCATTAGCGAAAGGCAAGGAATCAGGGTCACATAAAAATGGAAATTAAGAGGAAAAAAACAATACAAAACTAATAACCTCAAAAAGGAAAGAGAAAAAAATGGAAGTCAAGAGAGACAGCAAAGAGAAAAATCTGAAACCAAGATTTGCTTTGCCTCTTTTGTTTCACAGAAACCTAGAATTTCTGGTGAAAAAGATAATGCAACAAACAAAGATAAAGAAAGTCTATGAAACTTCTGGAACTGGTGAAAATTAGCTATAACACTAGGCACAAGAAATTATGTGATCATTGTTATTTTTAATTGGAAAATAAAATCCAAAGCACTCATTTTCTGAAATAATGCCAACAATGCAACAGACACTTTCTAGGAGCCAAAGATGGTGTTAGATGTTTTGTATACAGTATCTTTAACATGTGTACACATTTATAATCAACCTTTACATATACTCTTACTTTCCATATTTAAATGTCCTGACAGGTATTTGCATTCTACAAAAGAAGAAACTGGAGCTTAAGGAAATGAGATATCAAGGCTTCATGATCAGAACCCAAGGCAGATTTGACCTGCATTGTTTGCCTTCAATGCCTAATGCTTTTCCACAGCACTTCAAAACATTTATGAATTAAAGCATTTGACATAGCATTCGTTGGATCAGACATTTAAAAAAGAAAAAAGAAAAGCATAAGTTGGAACTATGATAGGGAGAACTAAAGATATTTTTAAGTTCTCTTTAAAAGAAAAAGGATTGGAGTTCCCGTCGTGGCTCAGTGGTTAACGAATCCGACTAAGAACCATGAGGTTGCGGGTTTGATCCCTGGCCTTGCTCAGTGGGTTAAGGATCCGGCGTTGCCGTGAGCTGTGGTGTAGGTTGCAGACACGGCTTGGATCCTGCGTTGCTGTGGCTGTGGCAAAGGCCAGCAGCTACAGCTCCCGTTAGACCCCTAGCCTGGGAACCTCCATATGCCGCGGGTGCGGCCCTAGATAAGGCAAAAAGACAAAATAAATAAATAAATAAATAAATAAATAAATAAATAAATAAATAAAAGAAAAAGGATTGTTGTAAAAGCAATAACAACAGTGTTTAAGAAAACTAAGTAAAATTTTCAGATTTGGGTCTAGAAATACAAAGATAGAGTAAAATTATGATAAGGGAGAGATTAACTAGTGGCAGATACTTTTCATTTAAGGTCAGATAAGGTTTAGAAAAACTGTATTTTATGGATCTAGAAATAAATGGGATACAATATGCAGTAAACTAAAAACCACAGCTCTTTTTTTAAAAGTTCACCAGTGATCTTATGCGGCGGCGGGGGGGGGGCTGCAGGGGAAGGAAGCAAAAACTTGTATAACTTGTGTTCTACAAAACTGCTAGGAGTTCCCATCGTGGCTCAATGTTAACAAACATGACTAGTATCCATGAGGACACAGGTTTGATCCCTAGCCCTGCTCAGTAGGTTAAGGATCCAGCATTGCTATGAGCTGTGGTGTAGGTCACAGATGTGGCTTGGATCCCACGTTGCTGTGGCTGTTGTGTAGGTCGGCAGCTGCAGTTCAGATTTGACCCCAGCCTGGGAACTTCCATATGCTACAGGTGTGGCCCTAAAAAGCATTAATAATAATAATAAGGAGGAGGAGGAGGAAGAAAAGAAAGAAAGAGAGAGAAAGAGAGAGAGAGAGAAAAAGAAAGAAAGGAAGGAAGGAAGGAAGGAAGGAAGGAAGGAAGGAAGGAAGGAAGGAAGGAAGGAAGAAAGAAAACTACTAGCCTGCTCAAGTTCCTAAAGACTACGAAACTATCAAGACAGGCAGGCAGGCCCATGTGTTTGGGGCTTAGAACCCAGAGCTGGTAAAGAACCAACAGAGCAGCTGAAATCTGCCCCAATCAACTCAGAATAGTCTTCAATGGGAAAAGAAAATCTCAAGAAAGGAACTCAGAAAGAGAAAGGAGAAATTAAAATGATGATAGACATGGTACTGAGATGGGGGAAGGAGAATGAAGACAGGTAATTTCTCTAGAAAGACGAAGTTCATTTGATAAAGAAAAAGAATATAGGTTTCAGAGGAAACAAGAAACTAATACTCCCTTTACGAAAAAAAAAAAAAACTAAATAGCTGAAGGGGGCAACTTTTTTATAGTGATGGAAATGTTTTTATTTTTATAATGATTGCTATTTCTATGTGTCTATTTGTCAAACACCAAATTTTCCACTTAAAATTAGAAATCAGACTTTAAAATCAATTAGGAATCAAAGAAAGTGGATGCAAAGTGTTCAGAGAGAGGAAAACCCTGAAAGCATGAGAACAGGCCATTGTAGCCATCATTCAAGATTCAAAGGAAGAACATCTTCCAGCAGAAGCTGAGGTAGCATAGGTGGGATGAGAAGGGAGGAAAACCTTCAAAGACTAAAAACCACCACAAAGGGGAAAAACAAACAGGCAGAGTGATTATTTTTCTACCAAAAATGTCATGTTATCCTAACACATGGCAATGCTACCTATCAACTGGCAAACACACCAGGCCACTGGGATCACTTCACCAGTGCCCATAAAAAGTCATGCTATGGTGGTACTTTTTATTTGTTGAAAATCCAGAGTGTGTAAACACTAAACAACAAATAATGGATACTTAAGTTACAAGTTTATGATGTGTCCAGTTTCTCACACACAAAAAATAAAAAGTAAAAAAAAAAATGACTCAAGGATATTAACATGTTCCTGCCTAGCAAAAGACATACCATATTGGGGGAGGGAAGAAAGTTCAGAAAAAGGAGAAAAACAAAAGTATCTGTATGGGGATCCAAATGATGCAAATATTTATATCAATTCAAAGGAACAGAACATGTTTACTCAAAAGTAAAGTGACCCAGTAATACTAAGTATGGGTGAAGAAAAAAATAGATCATGAGGAAAATACTGCTTTTCTGACCATGCAGTAGCAATGACACTCCACTATCCACCTACTCCAAAGATGGGACATTTTATGAAGAGGTATGGTATATAGGGTGAACAAATTTCTATGACATGAGAAAAATTTAAACCATGACGAACAAAAATCTAAGAAAAACTAAAGGAAAAAAAATCCAGAGGCTTTATGGCAAAATAGGTATTATAAGTCTTTCCCCATTTAAGAGATTATACATAGAAAATAAACAAAAGAGATTGGATTAAGATGGCAGAATAGAAGGACTGGAGCTCCACTTCTCTCCCAAAAAGCATCAAAACTACAACCAAATGCTGAGCAGCCTTCAACCAAATGGACTGTAAACTTCCAAAAAACATATTCTACTCCAGAAGACAAAGAGGAGACCACATCAAGAGGCAGGAGGGGTGATTACGTGATAGAAGCAACCCCATACCTCCTGGGTGGGAAGCCCACAGACTGGAAAGTAACTGCATCACAGAGACTCAGCTACAGGACTGAGTTCTGAGTCCCACGTCAAAACCCCATGCCTGGGGATCAGACACAGGGAGAAAGAGCCCCCGGAGCATCTGGCATTGAAGGCCAGCGGGGCTTGTGTGCAGGAGC
>PVHT020001751.1:18078948-18188163 GCA_004024745.2 Catagonus wagneri
CTTAAATGTTAATGGACTGAATGCCCCAACCAAAAGACATAGACTAGCCGAATGGATACAAAAACAAGAAAACAACCAATGGATCAATGAAGAAATCAAAGAGGAAATTAAAAAATACCTAGAAGCAAATGACAACAAAGACACGACACTTCAAAATCTCTGGGATGCAGCAAAAGCAGTTCTAAGAGGAAAGTATACAGCAATACAAGCCTACCTCAGGACACAAGAAAAAGCTCAAATAAACAACCTAAACTTACATCTAAAGCAGCTAGAGAGGGAAGAAGCCAGGTCATGGAAACAGCCTAAATGCCCATTGACAGAGGAGTGGATAGGGAAGATATGGTACATACACACAATGCAATATTACTCAGCCATTAAAAGGAATGGAATAACAACATTTAGAGCAACATGGATAAACCTAGAAATTATCATATGAAGTGAAACCAGTCAGACAATTAGACAGGAACACCCAATGCTACCGCTTACATGTCGAAACTAAAGAGACACAATGAACTTCTTCTAAGAACAGACAATGACTCACAGATTTTGGAAAACCTTGGTTTTTCAAAGAAGACAGTCTGGGGGGTGGGAGGATGCACTGTGGGTTTGGGACACAAAATCTATCGAATTGACTTATGATCTTTGTACACCTATAACAAATAAAAGTCATTGTTAATAAAATAAAATGAAATTGATCCATATATAAAACAAACAAAAAAAAGTAATGTCCAGATACACACAATTATGAAAATAAAAGAAAAGAAAATAAACAAAAGTGGAAAACTAGAGAAGATTAGATTCTGATAAACAGAGTTATGGTGATTAAAGAAGGAAGTGATTGGACAAAAACTCTAACAAAACTTTAGAACTAAACTTTAGTAACTAAAGAAGATGATTTGCTCTCCTTTTTAGTTGAAAACAAATAGACATAAGTGAATTAGAAAGGGAAATATACTCACGGGCAATTTACTAGCTGATAGGAAGTAATAATATGGTCCTGGGCTCCCTGTCTTTTTTTCTTTGTGCCCAAGGCATGCAGAATTCCTGGTCCAGGATTGAATCTGCACTGCAGCAGTAGCAATGCCAGATCCTTAACTTGCCATACCAGTGTCCCTTTCATTCTTCTACACTAGTTGTAGAAGCTGCAACCAACAGGGCCTCTTACTGTCATATGGAAAAACAGGCTATGTGGCAAAACACTTCACTGGAAGGTGGGTTGTGAACCTGTAACCAGAGAAAGGCAGAATGAGCTTAATCAATGCCAATGCCAATGCCAAGGAGCTCCATGTTTCTGCATTAAAAACACAGAGGATGGTAACGATTATAGATATCGCTCCAGATTCTACTTGCTAGTTTTCAAAGACTAGTAGATAGATCTTTCACTAAAGAGGAAACATTTTTCACATAAAAACACAGAAACGCACAAAACTGAAAAAGATAACATGGATGGGGATACAGCCTGAGGATTTAGAGAGAGACAGCAAAGGAGAATCACATACAAAGAAAACTCAAAGGAGGTTTTTCAAAATGAGATTTTCAATTCACAAAATAGATATTGATTATGATGTTCTTAGGAACGAAGGAAAATTTAATAGTTAGTTCAGAACAGGAATATCACCTGGAGTATTTTGCTTTGAAAATTCTAGTTCAAATGAAAACAAAGTTCTGAGTTTCAGAGACAGAAAGAAAGAGCATCTTTAAGAGAAAGAACACATTGAGAAGGCAGAGTCTCAAAGCACCAAGACTCTGAAGACACCAGCATAAATGATGAATCCACTGAAACTATGGGAGAGGGAAAAGTACCCAATTCTCAGCAATAATGAAAGAACTGTGAAGAGATTCTTATTTTAGCCTCATTGATATAACCGACAACAAAATCAAAATCCCATACAACACAGAATTTCTCACTCTTAACATCCAAGGGAATCACACACATATATGTAATGCATTTGTACATGTATAGAGGACCTATTTAAAATTTCGGGGGATAACAAAGTAGACAAACATGTGGTCAGGTGTCATAATATCTAAGTTACAAAATTTCATTTTGTTCACTATTTTATCTTCAGGGCCTAGGCGAATGCCTCACTCTGAATAACTATATATTTATTTAATGAATGAACAAGCAAGCATATTTTCTTGTGATAGTTCTATCAATTTTTTTAAATGTTACATCTTTTTTTTTTTTTTTGGCCACACTGGGGGCACATGACCCTATGCCCGGGATTGAATCCAAGCTGCAGTTGTAGCTGCAGCAATGCCAGATCCTTTAACCCATTGTGCCACAGTGGAAACAAAAACAGTGTTATATTCTTTTACCAAAAAAGTGAAAATAAAAATGTTGACCCATTGATAATGGAAATGCAGAAGAATGAAAATACATAGAAGTTACCAGAGAAGAAAGCATGAGTGTAAGAGACATTACCCAACAGAAGATGATGAAATCATTGAAGGAAAAACATCAGATCTTGAAAGCATTTATCAAAATCCAACATGCAATGTTTACGAATGCTTTAGAATGAGAGAATTATAGGGGATGTGTATGTGGTCTATCTACTGTGCATCTTCCATTCATATACGTGTATTTTATCAAATTAGTAGCTATATTATCTTGTCTTCTATCTTTTGTGACCACAGTTCCATTTCTGTTTATTTTGTGTTATTTTTGTGATGTGAATTTTCATTTTGATCTTTATAAAATGATACAAAGACTTATGGTCATTAATCAATCACTACCTAATATACCCCAGAATCTTCACTAAAGATTTTCATCTGTAAAATTTTGTTTACTCTGTACTTTAATCAAAATATTTCTGCATCATATGGCTTTCTCCTTGAACTACACCTGTGAGACTAGTGAAAGTGATGTAAATCATTAGATTACTACAAAACCTTTGTTGTTGCCATCAAGAAGGCTTGCTGCACTGTAAGTTATAGTAAGCAAGATATTCCCAAGAGGGATGGTGTCAGAACGTTTATTTATTTATTTAATTTGCTTTTCTGGGGGGGGGCCACATCTGTGGCATATGGAGGTTCCCAGGCTAGGGGTCAAATCGGAGCTGTAGCTGCCAGCCTACACCACAGCCACAGCATGGCAGGATCTGAGCCTTGTCTGCAACCTACACCACAGCTCATGGCAACGTCAATTCCTGACACACTGAGCAAGGCCACAGATCAAACCCACGTCCTCATGGATACTAGTTGGATTTGTTTCTGCTGTGTCACAGTGTGAGTTCCTTAGTTCTTTTAAAAGCATTATGACTATCTAAAGCCTTGACTAGTGTCCCTCCTGATTTCAAAATAACTACAGGAAAAGTATAAGAAAGGTTAAAAATCATCTATTTCAGACTTTTTTTAGACAAATATCAAAATATTTATAAATATTTTGATGTTTGTTTAAACAAATATTTTGAGTTTTAGCTAAAATTTTTATGTTTTAGATAAATATCATGTAAGTTCAATTTTACCAGTTAAAACAAGGCAATAAAACTGCCTCTTCCTCCAATAAAATTATAAGGACTAATGACTTTTTTTTTTTTTTTTTGTCCCAGGCTAGGGCCACACTTGGGCATGTGGATGTTTCCAGGCTAGGGGTCTAATTGGAGCTACAACTGCCAGCCTATGCCACAGACACAGCAACGCCAGATCCGAGCCACATCTGTGACCTATACCATCACTCACAGCAATGCCAGATCATTAACCCACTGGTCAAGGCCAGGGATCGAACCTGCAGCCTCAGCGTTCCTAGTCAGACTCATTTCTGCTGCACCATGACAGGAACTCCAAGGACTAATGACTTTTAAAAAAGAACAAACTATTTTGTACTGTGGAAAAGAGGGTCGAGGAATATTAATTTCAAAATCAAGTTCAAGAGGACAGACAGCACAGGAAGATCCTTATCTCTCTTCCTCCCATGGACACACCAAATTTAAAATACCTACATATGGACCATTTCTATCTGAAAAAAAAACTGGAAACTTTGTAAACTGTTTTCCACAACAAAGGATCAAAGGACCACACTGAGAAGGGGGAAGGGGCAGAGACACAGTCACACTCACACACACACACACACACACCCAACCCCAGTGCAGCAACACACTACAGGGAAGCATCACACAGACAGTTGCCTCCATCAGAGAAATGAGAGTTTGGTGCCCCAAATGAGGCACCCCAACCCCTGGTATCTGCACTGGAGAGACAAGCCTCTAAAATGTCTGACTTAGACACCAGCAAGACAGAAGTCCTAGGGACCCATGTGCTGTAGGAAACTGAGATTCCCCTTTTCAAGGGCTTAGATAAAGCCTCTCTTGCTAGGAGACCAAATGAAAAAAAAACATCAGTCTGGAAGTTGCCCAAACTGTATGTAAAGAGGATTCTTTGGCTAACTAAAAATGTTGTCTGGAGGGGTAAGAGATGGTTGAAATCATCCGCAGAGACAGATATGCTCACAGGTGCCACTGTAGAACCCTCAACCTAACCTACTGGAACAGGCAGGTAAGCTCCGCTATGTCATCCAACTACTGTCTTTCTAAGACATGGGGGAAAGTGCTCCAGGTCCACTGCCCTGCTGAAGCCACAAAGTGCAGGCAGTTGTGGCACTCCCTCACTCTCTGGCTGGGGCAGGCCCATGGGAATGATTGCAGCATTATAGGAACACCTAGCTAAAGTCTGTGAGCACAGGTGGTTGGGGAACTCCTCTGTCCCTGGCTGGGGCTGTAGAACATGCATCAGTCCTGCTATTTCCCTGCTCCCAGCCCGAAGTGGGTGCATGGGCACAGGCAAGCCCTCTCCCCCGCATTGCCGAAGCCTACGGGAATGCACACTCAAGACGTTTTCTCACTACCTTTCTAAAACCAACGAGCATGCCTTGCCTCCTCTACTCTCCAGCTGCCCTGCTAAAGCCAGCAGAGATACACAATTCACACAAGGGACACAACTTGATCACCTGGCCCTGGTGGCTAAGGGGGTTGATATAATATCATAGCCACAGTGATTAACTACATAAATCAGAAGAGTTCATGTTTTCCAGAGACTATAAATTTTAAGGATGTGGTTGTAAGAGTCAAATATTCCTATTTCTTTGATGACTTAACTAAAAGTAATTAACCTACGATAATATAGCTACATATTTTATATAGTGTGATTCCTACTTTCACAAAGCTGCATGCTAAGAAAATAATTTCTAAAAGTCAGAGAGCATATATGTAGGCTCTCAGAATCTAAAAAGATGGAATGAAGAAAAAACTGTTGCCTGAGACTTTTACAGGGTGAGGTGGCACAATGGCCAATAGCCAACTCTGGGAGATCCAGAAAACTCTGGAGCGGTTCTACATTCTACACTATGGTTCCAGAGTTAACAGGATTAACTTCTCTAAATCAACAGAAGTTAGAAGTAATGGTCCCAATCTAGAGTTTCTGAGAGTGGAAATGATAGTAATAAATCTATGTTCAGTATTTCAAAAAGGGTAACAGAAATAGTGTCTCATAAATTATCATCTGTATTCCGTAGACACGAATGCACTTAGTGCAGACTTATATAATGAGAAACACTGAGAACTGTCCTTAATAGTGAGAAATGAATTAAAATTTTGAGACATCTGGAAAGTATCTAGGCAAAGGAATATGTGATATTTTCCTCTCCCACTCCTTTGCACTTTAATTTTCATTTTTTATGTGTTCTCTTCCTTTCCTTCCTTCCTTGCTTTTTTTCATTCCTTCTATTCTTTTTGTCCTTTTTTTCCTTCATTTACTTTTAAAATCTTTCTCGCTTTTGCTATCTAAAAAGCAACCACCCATTTTGGATCACTGGCTGATCCTGAATGAAACTGTCTCCTTGAATCTCTTACTACTGGTATCACTAAACTTTTCTGTTTTCTACAGCCCATAGAGACACATAGCTGATCCAATACACTCACAAATGCTTTCACTTGCAAGTTAATCTTTTTGATAGAGATTTTATGGCCTTAAGATATGAGAAGGTCTTTGTAAAAGACATATATCTACTAGCCTGATCCATCTTCTAGATTGCCTGGTAGCCTGAGTAAAAGACATTCACTCAGATTTTGCAAGAAAGTAAGGCCTAGATTTACCTAAAAGGAACTAGATTAACCCAATAAGCTAATAAGAAACAAACAAACAAAGCTTAATATTCCTCTGTATACAGTTATGAGTCATAGTTCTTAACTTCAGGTCCTGTCCCTGGTTCTTTGAGTTCAAGTTCTAGGAATCACCACATGTTCTTTTTTCCCCATTTCACTTTTCTTAGAACTTGTTTAAATGCAACAGAAATGGAAAGATGCTAAGGTTTCCCAAAGAAGCTACATAGTATTCATCAGTTATAGGCAACACCTTCTAATTAGTGATATTGTGGCAAGACACAGCTCTTTCAGTATGAGTATAGCTCAGTTCCTTCAGATCAGAATAGATTGATGCCTGCTCAGAAAATAGCTCAGTCCTTTTCTCCTGGGCCTAAAGAGGATACTCCCACCCTTTAAAATCTCTGTGAGATTGGTCATTTCTCCCAGAGTCCTAAGGTTTCCACCATCTGTAGAATATGTATTCAAAGCTTGCTTGAAAACTGATACACTGAAAGCCAAGAGCCTTGTTTTGAGGTAATTCTGAGGCATTTTTAAATTTCATTGTACCTTGGATTACTCAGGGTCATTAAGTGAGGCTACTTTAATTTTCAGAGAGTGAAAGATGATCATTTATTTTTGCAAGCTAGTTGCTTACCGTGTCTAAACTCCAAGTTTCTATTGGTCATGCCTTTCTGTGCTGCTTCATGACTAAATTTTCCACTCACACAATCCAAGTGGAATTTATTACATTCCACTTCATTTTGAAATGAAGTCCCATTGGTCAAATTCAATTCATATAAATTCAGCATATACTTCTAACAGACTAGTAGCAGCCAGTAATTAATATAAATTAGAAAACTATCCCACAAAACTCTAACTCCAGAGAACAAAATTGCCAACATGTATCCTGAGTACTTTGTATTTTTCTATCATATTAACTTTGCCCTGTCTTTCCCATACATTCTCATTTTGGCTACTAATGTTTTGTCACTTTGCTGCTCACAAAGCCCATTTGTCTTGCCCTTTTCTTCTTACTGACTGCCATTGTCTATTCAACACAATAAATGTGAAAATGCAAAGGGTAACATAAAGTACATTATCTTTACTAGTAAAAATTTATGGGAAAGATTAAATCCACAATTTTCTCAAACCTTCCAGCTCTCAAGTGTCACCCAGCACTTAAAACAGGGCTTCTCACATCTCACTCTTCTGTATTCAAAGAGATAAGATAAATTATCTCCTATCTTCTTTCACTGTCTCATCAGCAATCTCACAAGTCTGTGCTTTCATATTTGTAGTTCATATCCAGGCCATGGATTTACGGTGCCTAGGCAAATATAGAGGGATTTGACAGAAGCACTTTAAGAGTTTATGCACATAAAGAACCAAGGAGCCTCACAGAAAAAATTCTATCCTAAGAAACAAAAGGTGAGGCACAAACATTTGATTGAGTACAGCAGACCATCTTAAGAAAGATTCTGATCACCCTACTCTTTAAATTATGAACTTACAAGAAGAAAATAGAATAATAGGCTTAAAATATGGTCTGGGCTCTAGATTCAAGATATTTACTTCATGGGTGGTGGGAATTATTAAAACTAGATGATAAACAATTATATACATATGCAATTAATTACAATTTTGGTAAGTTCTAAAAACAGAAGCATGGGGAAAACCTGTAATGTAATTTTGTGACCTAAGATTCATTTATTTCTTTAATAAATATTTTATTAGCTCATACTTAGGTTCACACACAGGTCTGCTACAGTGTTCAAGCAAAGTGAAATACAAAACTACTTGACACGGAGATAACACTCTCCTGTCATCATCAATCTTTTGTAGCCTAAATGATGATACCAATAAGTAGAAACACTTGCAGTAGCAGTGACTGTTGCAGTGAGAATGTGCAGCTTCAGTGCCCTCATTTCAGACATCAGCCCTCTGGACCATAATCGCAGACAACCTTGACTGGTAGATAGAAGCAACTACTTCAGGCTTTGTTAGCAATGCCTTTGAAGGGCATCAGTGTCATGGAAGAATAGTCACCATTAAAGCTAAGAAATCAGGATGTAATAGCAATGACTTATGGTTAGGAACTAGCTATGATGCTTTACTTTCTGGAAGCTACCAGAATTTTTTGAGAGAAAAATCAGTCTAATGCTAAGTAGACCTAATCAGGAAATCTATGGTTTTTATATTAGTAATAGTTGGTGTCATGTTTATATCCTAACTGGTCTGAGATGAGAAGCCTAAGACATAGAAAATATCCAAACATGAATATCAAAAATAGAATAGAGATAGTAAAATAAAGTTGGTTTTGAGTAGAGGATGAACCCTTTGCACTAAAGGACACATACACATACACATCCCTGATGCAAAGGAATTTGTCTACTATGAAATTGAATCCAGAAGGACAGATTTGGGGACATTCCAGTAGAGAATACAAATCACTGGTAACATTGATTTGTATTATTTGCCTCCTGAGGTCTTTGTACCTTGAGGAATATGTAGGGATTTTTTAAGACTGTATCATATCACCTACATGTGAAATATTAACATTTTTTAATAAATAAACTCATATAAACAGAGAACATATTGATAGTTACCAAAGGCAGAGGATGTGAAGTGGGGAAATTGGTAAAGGTGGTCAAAATGTACACAAAACTTACAAACACTTTCTGGGAGTATCATGTACAGCATAGTGACTACAGTTTACGATAACATGTTGTACATTTGAATGCTGCCAAGAGAATAAATCTTAAAAGTTCTCATCGCAAGGAAAAAATTCTAAGTATGTGAGTGGGTGAATTAACTAAACTTACCGTGGTAATCATTTCACAATGTATACATGTATCATTTCACTATGTTGTTCATACATCTTAAATGTATGTTAACATATAACTTATGTCAATTACATCTCAGTAAAACTGGGGAAAAATAATTCCTTTTTCTACCTAAAAAATAAAAACTAAACTGCCTGAGGAACCTCAAGATTTAGAACCAGACTCATTGGAGTTCAGTGCATTTGCCACTGGTTTTTCCCACACTAAGATGACTTCACAAGACATATCCAAAATGGGCTTATCTCATATCCTAAGGCATAGAAGAGATGATCCACTGGAGTATGTAAGAAGACATCTGAATTTTTTTCTTTTTTATTTTTTAACTTTTTTTTTTGCTTTTTAGGGCTACACCAACAGCATGTGGAAATTCCCAGACTAGGGGTCAAATCCGAGCTGAAGACGCTGGCCTACCCACAGCCACAGCAACACTGGATCCCAGCAGTGTCTGCAAACTACACCACAGCTCACAGCAATACCTGATCCTTAACCCACTGAGCAGGGACAGCAATCAAACCCACATCTGGATATTAGTCAGGCTCATAGTAGCTGAGCCACAATGAGAACTCCTGAATTTTTATTTTACAATTACACGTATAAAAATGAACACAGAACCAAATTTCATTTACTCTATGAATCAATACCCTATCTCTATGTCCAGTACATTTCTAGCACTGTGACACCTTAAAGTAGGCAGGGAAGTTTCCTCACAGAGAGTTATGACAGTGGCACCTTTACTTACATGCTTGCTTTTAATATACTGCAACTATTTCATTATGTGCAAAAGTGGTTAATTGGATTTTCAGTTTGTATTGTCTATATTTGACCAAACTGACTCTAAGTTTTTTTTTTTAATTTCTGCAGAAAAAATAAGCTTGGATATAATACTAATATGAAAGCATAAATAGGTAACAACAGAAGCAGAGTCCATGCTACTAAGTACAAGCACTTTGTCAGCTTTTAGATTAAAAATATGACAGTCTAATTACATCTGACAAGAAGTAGGCTCCAAAAACTTCAATTTGTCAAGATTATTTTAAATGTAGATCTACATCTTCATTCACTGTTGTTACCAGAGAACCTTATCCTAAGTATATACTTATCCAAAGTATATACTTATCCAAAGTATATACTTATCCAAAGTATATACTGTAACTTGAGATAGTAGCTGGCCATGTATAAAGCCCATTAGCACCCTGAAAAATTAATCATCCAGAATCTGAACACAAATCTTTACAGTGTTACAGGGAGTCATGTGATTCTTAATCCCAGATCCAACAAATTTCTCAGAACATAATTTAAAATATGGAAAACTTCTTTGGAGATTTATTTGACAGTGCAAGCCAAAAACAAGGAGCGGGACATGACTTACCTAAAGCAGTAAACATGGCTGAAATTACACACTGAATATAGTAGTGATTAAAGTACATTTCAGGAAAATAATGCTTTCAGAGAATGCAGAGATACATTGCTGAAATTCTGAAGACATAAATATTAGAAAAAATTATCTAAGGATGGGAGGTTTGTTATACAGTTTGATCAAAGAACAAATGTTTCCAGCATCTCAGAATATAATATTTAATAGGTTCTGCTCAATAATGCATCGAGTTATTTTTATGTGAAACAGTACATATTTTCAACAGTAAATATATTCCTTAATAAAAAATGTGAGGCTTTATGAAAAAACCACAAGTAGAACCCCTGATGGAGTTGCACTTAACTAGAATCTTTAACTGATAGATTCAGTAGACAGGTAGATAGATGAGAATTCATTTACTTATTCATCTACTCATTTATTCTGAGGTATTATATTATTTTTTGGTATAATCAAGTATTTGCAGCAAAAAGGTTACAAACCATAATGCACAAAGTACTACACGATGTCATGATGTTGCTAATTGCATAAAAATTTAAAATTTAAAATATAGTAGAATATTTGAAATGTTTGACATTGAGATGGGGATAAAGCATTAAAATTTTGTTCATGTAGAATTTTGCTCATGGCAAAATATTTAAGAGAGCTGCAAAACTTAGAGATGAGTGATACATTCTGCCTTTACAGAGAGAACAAATAATCCTCAATCTTTTCATGATCCGTGCTCCCAAGCAGATTTTTAAAAATGTATACACATTTATCCTTTCAAGATAAAGGGAATACTTTAACAATGGGAGAGGGAATACTTTCTTTAAAAAAAAACAGTCATACTTTAGCAAGAATGTTTTGAGGACTGGTACTTGGAAATTTTTCTAGGCTCATGTCATATTGATGCCAAGCATGATTTAAGTGTGTTAACTACTTTTAAATTTATCATGTACGCTGACTTTAGTATTTGGAAACACAATACCCCCATCCACATTCAGGGTCTTTCAAAAAGCTTCAATGGATTCTAGGCTCACTTATTTAAAAGTGTAAAAAGGCTGCACCTTCTGATTGCTTCCTGAGAACAAGTAAATGATGAACATAGAAGATGGAACCATTCAGCATAAATTTTAAAAATTTTGCATTATTGGTGCTTTTAATTGAAATATGGAAGTCCTTGATCAAAATGTCTTTCTTATTAAGAGTATGCAATGAGAATTTTGAAGAAAACTGAATCTGTACGAACAAATGGGAAATTCCCTCTCCTACATCTTCTTTGTTCAAAAATGATCACCAGTCAACTATGTTCAGTTTGCCTTCCTTCTTTGTCCCTCTATTTCATTCAGTGGCACTAGTATCTATATTAGCTATTAGCGTTACTGTTGATTTATTAATAACATCTACCCCTCATTTTCCCCATCATATCATTAGATAAGAATAATTTCCACTGAACTTAGAGCTCAGGACTCTCACAAATAATTAGACACACACACACACACATATATACATATATATATATATATATATATATATATACACACATATAACGTAAAATGACTGTGTATGCAATTGTCTGATACAAACATAAGATATTAATAGATTGCCTGTTTAACTTAAATTGTGTTTACTATGTTTCCCACTATTTGAGGCACCCCCAAATTTCATACCTGCTCCTTTTTTTTTCTGAAAGTCTGGAAAACAAGTATTTATTCCCAAGAATTAAGCTATTACTTATTTCCTTTGACCATAGAAAACAGGTAAAGATGATAGAAGTTTTGTGGTCTTCCTATAGATATCTGTATCACTCACAGTCTGACAAAGCACAAGAAAGGGAGCAACACCCTCCCCGCCATGCATCTACTGTTCTGAGGTCAGTTTCTCCACATCTACCTCCCACTCTTCACCACAAATAACTATTGCTTTTCCTACGGGATTTAAGGGGAAAACTCACATTGCACTCATAAATGAATCTGAATATATACATGCATAATTAGGTCTAACAAATGATCAGAGCATATAAATTCCAAATCCACAGTGGCATAGTAGGAAAAAAAACACAGGACTTGTCATAAGGTCCTGTTACATGTCCAGTCATCACCACTGGATGACTGCATGACTGCTGGCAAATCATCTAATCATACTACAATGCCCAGTACTTACTTAGTAAATACTCAAAAAACACTACCTATTAGTATTATTACTGCAATAGTCATTAAAAACTCCTGAACCTCAGTTTCACCCAAATGAGAAAAAAAAGAGATAGGAAAGATTCCTCCTACACCCAGTTCCCATAACTTTTGCAAAAGTCAAATAAAACTGAACATGTGAGAGCACCATGAACATGATAGAGCTCATGCAAATGTGATATATTAATACGCTGCATAAAAATAAACATCCCTGGTGGTTGTTTTTGCATTGTAATCCAAACATAATACAGTAACAACTTGGCTGCAAGAAACTTTACACGTTCATCTATTTACACATCACCTAACTACAAAGTCTCAAAATTACTGGATGAGATAGGCAGGGAAGTCATTAACAGAGTCATATTCCTAAACATGTTGATGGAGAAACTGAAGCCATGAGCTGACAGCAAATGCACAGAGAAGGCAGTTCTCTGATTTTACTGCAGTGTACCCCTGCATCACACTAACTTCCATGAAGTATTTGTGGCCAATTATCTGCAGATTTATAACAGTTCACTAAAATTTTCTATGAGTGTGCATAATTTTTAAAATATATTTGCTTAATTTTCTTTCCATAATTAGAATAGATGAAACTCCTTTCCCTGGCTCTTTTAAGTTTTGATTCATGAGACTTGTTGTGTGCTGACCACTTAGGGAGAAAATGTTTAAAGCACATCATTAGCAATAAGAAATTCCCATCAATACTGAACCCATGGAAGATTTCCAAGTTAATTGGGAATATAATACTTTATATACCATGTTAAAGCATAATAGATTAATGTACATGTTTTATTCATTTTGAAATAAATATTTTCATTATTTGTGCTCAGATCTGCTCTTTTTTTCTCATCTGTTAATTTGAATGAATCAAATAAAATTACGCCTAATATTGCTTCTCAACCATCAATCGGGAAAAAAATTGAAAATATTTTATATATAGTTTTAGATTGTATGAATAAATTTTAAAATGAAAATATATTACTTCTATAAGCTACTATGTAATTCTTATCAACAAATTAAGTCAAGGCAGGGAAAAATAAATCCTGCTGTAGTTCTACAGAGATAAAAAATGTGAAACTTTGCTATATATCCTCCGAGTGTTTTTTAAACTTAATTAAAATGATTTTACTTTTCTGTTCTAGAAGGAAAATGTGGAAAATTCTATCAGCATAGTTTTGACAAGTTCTGAAGAGGAAGCAAAAATTCAACCCCAAAGGAAAATTCATAGGTAAAAATAAAACCAGGTTGCATTGTGTTTAGGAAATAATGAGGTAAGTTATGAAAATAATACCAGTGTCTCATTGGACACAAATGCAGGGATATAGCTGGCCCTCAGGACTGGAATCAGCAGCTGAAAAGTAATAGAAACCCAGGTGATCTTCACTTGATGTGTCTAGTCTGTATATCTGCTTCACCTAGCTCTTTGAAACATCAGCTTTCTCTCTTTCTAGGTTTACTCACATAGTGTAAAGTGACTCCATAACAAGAATTCTCTCATGACTGCTACTTAAGAAACCAAACCTGGAACTGAGGCTTGAATCCTAGCTCTAATTGCAAATGAATAGAGCACTCTGAATCAATCAGGGTCCCAACAGAAAACAAAAGGCTTACTATGTAGGCTGTTATTTCTCAGTGGAATTTAATTAGGGGCATTTAACAGTGTATTTCATAAGAAAAATTAAGAATCAATAATGGAGATTAAGGCACCCCGGATCTAGCAACAGGAGGAGGTTTTTATCACCACATGGTCTAAGGGAGCAATTGGGTTTAAGGTTTCCTTCAAAAGAGCTCTAGTTCAAGACAGTCACTTCCAATGTATAAACTAAAGTGATTAGGCAGAAAGAGAACAAGGTAACATCCAGACCTCTGTCTCCACACTCCAAATCTGTTGGAAGCCAGAGGACAAGGAGCCCCCATTAAGACAGTTTATAGTGGCCAGTACAATGGGCACAGAGCAGGGAAGGGAAGGATAAAGAAGGAACAGAATTGTAGGGTGTAGATATAAGAGATGGAACAGTGGCAAAAGCAGAATGATCAGCCTAAATTCTAAGTGACCTGCATGACTTGGATTCCCTCCTTCCTCATTCAACCAAGAGGTTAGATCACTAAAAAGTGACTCAGGAATGCTCTTTTAACATCCTGAACTTTTTTCATAGCAGTTTTCCCATTCGAAGTACCTTTCTTACTGTTATTATTTGCTTAATAATAACACTTTCCCTCAGGACAATGACCATATTACTTCTTTTCACCACAGTATCTCCAGTGCCTAAGCTCAGTGCCAATCTCTAGTGCTCACTCAACAAATATCTGGAAATGGATGGATGAATAAGTGAAAAGTTGGGCAAAATTATCCCTTCTTTAATATCCTCACAGTTCAACTCATTCAATTATTTTATACATTTTCAACCTTTTTATTTGGAAATTATGTAAAATATAGAAATAATTTCAAAATACAAAAAAGTTGCAAAAATAAGAACCGACTCCTGTATATCTTTTACTCGGATTCATCTGTTGATAACATTTTACACCAATTAATTTACTGTTTGTGTCTTTGTGTTTACGTATGCACTTTTTTCTGGCCACTTGATGGTAAGTTACATACATCATGGCTTTTTACCCATGCATAGTTTAAAACTCATTTCCAGAATTCTCTTGTGACACAGTGCACTAAGGATCTGGCATTGCTACTCTAGCGGCTTGGATTGCTGCTGTGGTGCAAGTTCAGTTCCTGGCCTAGGAACTTCCACATGCCATGGGTGTGGCCAGAATAAATTAAATTAAATGCATTTCCTAAGTATAGAGATATTAAATGGCCATGGCAGAGTCATTGACTGGAGTAAATTTAATATTGATAGGATAATTTACCATTCAAATTCCAGTTGTATACACTGACTCCTTTTATTTCCTCCAGTATAGGATTTGGTCTAGGGTCAAGTATTGCATATAGTTTTCTTGTTTCAGTTAACCTCCATTAATATGAAACATTCACTTAGACTCTTATTGTTGTTCTTTTGCATTTAACAATATTAACATTTAAAAATGACAGTACTTTCCTCTTTTAATGGGAAGTTCCTAACTATTGGTTTGACTGATGTTTATTCATGATCAGATTCAGATTAGGCATTGTTAACTCAGAACACCACATAAGAGATGTGTACTCAAAGTATGAAAACTGGTGGCCCTGCATGACCATCTGCCCTGTATTAGTGATAATTATATTTGGATCAAATTCACCATGGTATAGTCACTATTTTTCCTTTGGAACAAATAAGCATTCTTTGAAGGGGAACACTTTAAGAGTAAACAAATATGCTGTCACCCATCATCTGGACAAAACTACAATTCAAAAAGATAACATGCACCCACAGGTTCATTGCATCACTATTCACAATAGCCAAGACATGAAAGCAAGCTAAATGTCCATCAACAAATGGATATATAGGACACGATCCATATATAAATGGAATACTACACAGCCATAAAAAGAACAAAATAATGCCATTTGTGGCAGCATAGATGGAACTGGAGATTCGCATACTAAGTAAAGTAAGTCAGAAAGAGAAATACAAATACTGTATCACTTATATCTGGAATCTAACATATGGCAGAAATGAGCCCATCTACAGAAAAGAAACAAACTCACGGAAATGGAGAATAGACAAGGCGGGGGGAAAGGAAGTGGGATGGACTGGAAGTTTGGGGTTAGCACATGCAGGCTATTATATTTAGAATGGATAAGAAACAATGTCTTACTTTATGGCACAGAGAACTATTTCCAGTCTCTTCGGATAGACCATGATGGAAGCAAGGGAATGTGTATGGCTGTGTCACTTTGGTGTGCAGCAGAAACTGACACAACATTGTAAATCAATTACAATAAAAAAAAAATTCTTCCTAGAAGTTCCCATCATGGCTCAGCAGTTAATGAATCCAACTGGGAACCATGAGGTTGCGTGTTCAATCTCTGGCCTAGCTCAGTGGGTTAAGGATCCGGCCTTGCCGTGAGCTGTGGTATAGGTCACAGACGTGGTTCAGATCTAGTGTGACTGTGGCTGTGGTGTAGGCCAGCAGCTGTAGCTCCGATTTGATCCCTAGCCTGGGAACCTCCATATGCCGCGGATATAGCCCTAAAAAAAAAGAAAAAAGGATCTTCCTAGATTTAGTATTTCTCGTAGTAAAAGTGAAATTTATTATATTTTTATGAGTTTAAAGATCAATTTTTCTTTTTGTGAATTGTCTATTCATGTCTTTTGCCCATTTTTCTCTTAGATTTTCAGTTTTTTACTCCTCTATTTTTAAAATATATGTTTTTATCTCTATATTAAAGGCGTTTTGTCTGGAAGTTTTTCCTTTTTCAATATATTTTGAACTGAGAGTGTTATTTGTAATACTTACTTTTTTTTTCTCATTTTAGGGCCGCACCCACGGCATATGGAGGTTCCCAGGCTAGGGGTCTATTCAGAGCTGTAGGTGCCGGCTTACACTACAGCCACAGCAACAGCAAAGCCAGATCTTTAACCCACTGAGCAAGGCCAGCGATTGAACCTGCAACCTCCTGGATTCCTAGTCGGATTCGTTTCTGCTGTGCCACTACAGGACCTCCTAATTATTTTTTATTGAACCCTACACATTACAAATGAAGATCAGTAGAGGTGATTTAAGTCTCTGCATGGTATAAGTTATTTTCTGACAGAGAAGACTTAATTCTTTTAGAGATATCATAATCCAAGATGATATTAATTCAATTAGAAAATGATAGGATATAAAGCCTGGCTTCAGCCCTGTGAAGACTGAACTATTATTAGGTTTACTATTATTCCTATGAAAGAGTATTTCAAAATTCTAGAAGTCTGGGATATTTGCCAGAGACCACTCCTTGTCAAGCCCTAAACTACCATTGTTTTCTCTCTAGGTCTAACTTCACCATGACTGCTCTATTAAATGCTGAATTTTTCTCAGAAAACTAATAAATCACTTCTGATCCCCAGTAGGATCACATTTATCAACAAACCATTTCTAAGCAATCTCCAACCTCCACTGCCTTAAGCATATATCTATAGGAGCAGTTATATGGGAATCAAATAATTCTTAATATTTACTCTGCATGCCACAGGAAAAAAAAAAGCAGATTATGATTCTACTACTCATAAGATAATAAGTTTCAGAAGTAGAGTTTGAAATTTTCCCCATACAATTTTCTAGGTAAGAATGAGAACCAGTTAGTGATATCTAAATTTTTTATTTTAAATACTAGACTTAAACTGAAATTACAGTTTCACAATTCAAAGGTTTAACTTTTACTCAAATAGAGAAAAAAATCATCAGGGATGCATAAAAGTTTTGCTTATTTTGTCATGTTTTTTTCTCACTAAAACTGAACTAAAATCTAAAATTGGGAAGGGATTTTACTATTATCGTTGCTTAAATCACCATCATAATTACATTCATCACCACATGATTAATATATAATCATGATCTGGCAATTAAGATTCTGTACACAAAATCTATTTTAAAAATCACAAGATACAAAATAAAAACTAATTGCAGTTTACATGGTCCATCTAACTAAGCACCCAATTTACTGTCTTTAAGTGCTATCATGAAGTTAATCAATAGATACTTATTAGGTACCCATGCGCCAAGGACAGTTTGATGTACAGAGTATACAGTGGTGAACTCAAAGTTTCACCTCTTATGGAACTTGCATTCTTATTAAGAGAGGCAGGCCGTAAATCAACACAAAGATAAATACAAAATACATTTTATCAGAGGATGGCCAAGGCTAAAGAGAAATAAGAGGTAGAAGGGATTCAGAAGCGTGGGCAAGGAGTGATATTGCTTTATTGTCCAGCTGATAGAGTGACATTTGAAAAAGACCTGAAGGAACTGAGAAAGTGAGCTATGCAGACATCTGAGGAAAGAACACTCAGGGTAGAGAAAAAGCAAGTGCAAAGGTCCTGAGGAAGAAGCAGACCTGGGAACAGCTTGTAAACCAAAACATAGGTGGTCTATCTGTGGTTAGAATAGAAAGCATGTTGCTATAATGTTTTGTGCCACAGAGTTTATTACAAAGACTTAGACTTTTAACCTGGATTACAGGAAGCCGCTGAGGAGTTTCAAGCAGGTAAGTTACCTGATCTGCCTCATACTGTTAAAAGCCCACTCAGATTTCCATGCTGAGAGTAAAAGGCAGGGTATGGGGCAGAAGAAAGGCAGGAGACCACCTTTGGGGCTATTGCAATGGCCCAACTAATAAATGGTGGTGCTTGAATTGGAGTGTTGACATAATAATGGTGAGAGGTGGTCAGATGCTAAATTTTTCTGAAGATAGCACTGATATCTTCTGCTGATGAATGGAACATAGGGATGATGGATGACTTCACCATTTTTGGCTTAGGCAAGAGGAAGAATGAAAATGTTATCAACTGAGACGTGAAAGGCAAGGTAGATAAAAACTAAGTATGGTGTAGTTGAGTCCATTTCTAGAAAGTACACATTTTAACAGCTTCACAGGGCAGTGTTGAACACATCATAAAATAAATGAATCTGTATTCCAGGAAAAATTTGAGACATAAATTTGGAAATCTTCAGATGATTGATAATATTTAAAGTCTTTGCAGCTGGATAAGATCACCTTGTTAGGGAATATTAAAAACAAAACAGCAGAGGTCTGAAGACTGAACTTTGGAATACTCCATAATTGGGAGGTTTTGGAAATTAGGAAAAGGCAAACTGAAAATTAACGGCCAGTGAACTAGGAAAACCTGAATTTGGTATCCAGATAGCCAAGTGAAAAATTATTTTAAAGAAAATAGAATGATCCAGTGATCAAATAATGCTATAAATTAGGTAAGATAAATACTAGGACTTGACCATTGTGTTTAATAACATAGTAGTACTTTTCAAGATTTCTTTAGAACAGTAGATATGAGGCCTGATTAAAGTGAATTCAAACAGGAATGAGAAAAAGAAGACCACACATATTGAGGCAGCAAGTACAGACTACTATTCTCAGTATTTTGCTGAAAGCAGCTTAGAGAATTAGAACAAGAAATGAGGGAATGTGAAGTTAAGATAGTTTTTATTTATTTATTTATTTATTTATTTATCTATTTACTTTTGTCTTTTGTCATTTTAGGGCTGTACTCGTGGCATGTGGAGGTTCCCAGGCTAGGGGTCTAATCGGAGCCAAGCCATAGGAACATGGGATCCGAGCTGTGTCTACAACCTACACCACAACTCATGGCAACGCCGTATCATTTACCCACTGAGCAAGTCCAGGAATCAAACCCACAACATCATGGTTCCCAGTTGGACTCATTAACCACTGAGCCGCGATGGGAACTACAGCAAGTTTTATTTTTAATTGAGAATATTACTGCTCATTTGAATAAACCAGTAAAGGGGGAAATTAATGAATCAAAAGAGGCAGGCAGGACCATCACTTGAGTTCTGTCCTTGAGAAGGGATGGGATCTAGTGTAAAAGGGTTGACCTTCAGTAGAGGAACAGATATTTCACCAATAACAATTAAAAAGCAATGTGTACAGATACCAAAGCAGTCAACATTGTTTTAGCTCTGTGGAACAGGAAGTGAACTGGATTTAGCCCATTTTCTGAATTTTATGGAAGCACATGAAATAGGAAGAAAGAGCCATGAAGGCACATACAATGTGGTGATTACGATAATGGACCATAAACTCTATGTGAAAGTAGAAGTGAGGACATGGGGTGCATGGAAATACTACAAAAGTAGTAAAATCAGTAAGTTGTTGGTCCTGGTGGTGTTTAGGAATGGGGGGAGGGAGGGAGGTGCTATTAGGGCACTAGAGGGAGTGAGCCAGAAAAAGAGGACTGGTGTTTGGAAAGTATGATGCTTAAAATGAAGATTATAGAGTGTAATGACTGGTAATGTTATGACCATAGAAGTGAGGGCCGGAGAGAAGATTATGGAAATGATCACTGTGGGAGAAGAGGTTAGGGAACTGAGATGGCAGATATTTAGATAATGAAATTGCTTAGTATCTAGCAAATCCATTCCCTCTCTACATATATAAAATTTGCGTATATATATATATATATATATACATAAATTTTTTATATATAAAATTACACATGTACATACACACATTGGAGAATGAGACTGAGAGAAAGAGAGTAAGAATGAATATGTATAAATTTGATAGTAAGAGTTTGAAGGGATATAGGGAGAATGAGACCTGAAGGGCTATAGATTCTTGCAGCAAGGTGAATAAATGAACAGCATAATCAGGTAACTTGAACCTCAGTCTGAGCAGTTTTTTTTTTAAGGAGAATTGGTCTGAAAGTTACCAAGTGAATACTTAACTTCAGGCCCAATGCAAGAAAAGTACAGAGGAAGAAAACACCTCCAGATTCAAAGGACATGTGGGAAGAAATTTCTTTAGAGAGAGCCAAGTTTCAGAGAGGAAGGTGAAAAAAATATTTAGCAAATAGGTAAAAATTCAGAGAGTTCTGCTAATAATAGAGCATCAGAGTATTCATTGGAAGGTTTTGCAGAGTAAGAGGGAGAAAGATTTTACAAAACTGAAGAGACTTTTTGGAATAAGAAATTAATATGGATGATGGAGGATGACTTGGAAATATTGGAGTTCACAGAGTAATTGGTAGAAATTAGAATGAAGGACACAATCTGACTAGTTCTGGACAGAGAGGCAGTGAATGTTGGTGAAAAGGGAGAAGTTCTTAGCAAGAGTATTTAAAGCCCTGAGATCCCCTCTTCAGACCGACAGATGACAGTGTGAGTGCTAAAAAAGCCACATTTGATGATATAATTAAAACATATGCACAGAAAAAATATGATCTATCCAATAAATACTGTCACCTATGCAGCTCAGTTTGAGCCAAAGTATCATAGGGTCTACGGAAAATCTACTATTAAAATTTTGGTTGAATATATATGTATGACTAGGTGACTTTGCTGTACATCAGAAATTGGCAAAACAATGTAAATCAGCTATAATTAAAAAAATAAAATTTAAAAAATTTGGTTGAACAATGAAAAGATAAAAAAGGAATGGATAAACAAGGTCCTACAGTATAGCACGGGGAACAATATTCAATTTCCCTTAATAAAGCATAATGGAACAGAATATAAAAAAAGAATGTATATATGTATAACTGAATTATTTTGCTGTATGTCAGAAATTAACACGACGTTGTAAATCAACTATACTTCAGTAAAATAAGTTTTTTGACTCCACCCTTGGCATACAGAAGCTCCTGGGCCAGGGACTGAACCTGTGCAACTGCAGCAACCCAAGTCACTGCAATGAAAATGCTGGATCGTTAACCCACTGCACCACAGGAGAACTCTAGACTTTTTTTGGGGGGAGGGGGTTAAAAAAGATACAAAAGGCATTTTGCCCTCCCTAACATTGAGAAAATAATCCGATCTCAATTTTCACTTCATTGTCAGGCTCTCCACCTGCTGACTGGGTACTTAAATACAATAAACATATTTTTCGATCATCAACATAAAATAACCACAATGCAAACACACAGAGAATCCAACTTCGAATTGAAGCTAATTCTTAAAAACCTTTAGAACTATAAACTACTCACTAGTCCAGGCATCACTCTTAAACTCTGCAACCCATATGACACTTGAAAGAGACTTGTGATGCAAACTGATCATTTTTCAGAAAAAGAAATTCAGGTATAGAGAAACAATTCTGTCCTAGGTCATACAGTAAGTAAATATTTGAAGGATGGTGTGTCTGTGCAGAGATCAGTATTTGAAAACAAGCTCCCTCCCCCAGGTGACTTCACATGATCCCCATATTCTCCTTCACCAGGATGTGAATATATGTGTCTACAAAACTGTTCACAATCTCTTCTGTCCAGTGCTGGGTGTCATGAGTTCAGCCATCTTCTGTTATTTAGGACTATGGATCCCTCTTTTACCAAGTTGAATAGGAGATGATCAGAACAGTACTATAAATAGTGTTTAAAGCAATTGAGATAAGTTGACACATAGGCATAAATTTTAAAGAGAAAAGAAGGCCTAGCAATGAGGTACAATAATAATCCATCAGGAAAAGCTGAGTAGTATCGTGAGAAGTACCTTGAGAAATAAGTTACAGGCATGGCTTAGCACACACAAATCCAACTAGGATCCATGAGGATATGGGTTCAAATCCCAGGCTTGCTCCGTGGGTTAAGGATCTGGCATTGCTGTGAGCTGTGGTGTAGGTCGCAGATATGGCTCAGATCTGATATTACTGTGGCTGTGGTGTAGGCCAGCAGGTGCAGCTCCAATTTGACCCCTAGCTGGGAACTTCCATACACTGCGGGTGCAGAGCTTAAAAAAAAAAAAAGGAAGGTAAACTGCAGAGTCTGGCAGCCAAAGGAAAGAACATGTCAAGGAGAGCCTATGTCAAGAAGAAGATATGCCAAGAAGGGCATAGGTCAAGAAGAGGATAAAAATTACTTTTAACCCTATCATAAAAGTTAAAATATAATGATTTCTTAATGAATACATAATAAAAAAGAATACAAAGTAATGGCACCAAGAATGGGAATCAAAGTGTACAGATTTTGTATAGGATTGAAGTTAGGCCAGTATCAACTTTAAATATACAATTGTAACTACAAAATATTTTATGCAAACCTCAAGCTAAGCACAAAGAAAAATACATACAGCAAAGAAAAATAAATCCATCAAAGCAAACCACTACCTGAGCATATATCCAAACAAAACTTCCTTGAAAAAGATACATGCACCTATATATAGTGCAGCACTATTCACAATAGCCAAGACATGGAAACAACCTAAATGTCCACTGACAGATGAATGCATTAAGAAGATGTGGTATAGCTACACAATGGAATACTACTCAGCCATAAAAAGGAACAAACTAATGCCATTTGCAGCAACATGGATGGAACTATAGACTCTTATACTAAGTGAAGTAAGTCAGAAAGACAAAGACAAATGCCATATGATATCACTTATATCTGGAATCTAACATACGGCACAGATGAAACTTTCCACAGAAAAGAAACTCATGGACTTGAGAACAGACTTATGGTTGCCAAGGGGAAGGGTAGGATGGACTGGGAGTCTGGGGTTAATAGATTCAAACTAGTGCATTTGGAGTGGATAAGCAAGAGATCCTGCTATATAGCACAGGGCACTACACTATATCCAGTTACTTATGATTGAACATAATGGAGGATAATGTGAGAAAAAGAATGTATGTGTGTGTGTGTGTGTGTGTGTGTGCTTGTGTGTGTGTTCCTGGGTCATTTTGCTATACAGTAGAAATTGACAGAACACTGTAAATTGAAAAAATAAAAATCATTAAAAAAATAAAAAGTCATAAAATAATGAAGATAGCAACAGAACAGAAGGACTATAAAACAAACAGAAAACAATAAACAAAATGGTGATGTCTTCACCTATCAATAATTACTTTAATTGTAAATGGATTAAATGTCCCAATCAAAAACACTAGAGTTGTTTAATGGATTAAAAAAAAAAACAGCAATATACTATCTATAAGAGACTCCTTTTACTTTTAAAAACACATAGGCTGAAAGTTAAAGAATGGAAAAATACATGTCATGCAAAGAGCAAGAAAGCTAGAATGGCTATACTTATATCAGACAAAATACACTTAAAACTCTCTGCAGAGACCAAAAAGATCATTACATAATGGTAAAAGTCTTAATTCAACATTAACTATAGCAATCATCAATATGCATGCACCCAGCATCAGAGCACCTAAATATATAAAAGAAACATTGACAGTATGAAGGGAGAAATTGACAATACGATAATATGAACAGACTTCAACATCAACTTCAATAATGGATACAAATTTACACAGAAAATGAAAAAGTAGCTGATTTGAATAATATATAGATCAAATGGGCCTTAGCAGACATATGCAGAACTTTATACTCAACAGCAAAATAGTACACACCTTTCTCAAGCACTCACAAGACACCTCCAAGAAAGACCACGTTAGTTTACAAGTCCTAACAAATAAGTATATCAAAATCATTGCATATATATATATATATATATGCTAAAGATTCAAGAAAAAAGTGATAGAATAAACTAATTCGATAAAGTCAAAGGAGGCAAAATCAACATACAAAAGTTAATCACATTTCCATACACCAATAACAAAGTAACCAAAAAGAAAATTAAGAAAACAATCCTATTCACAAGAGAAAAAAAATGTACAAAAATAAAATATTCAAGGATCAACTTAACCGAAAAGATGAAAGACTAGTACATCAGAAATAACAAAACATTGATGAAGGAAATTTAAGACAACAGATAAAGACATACAGTATTTGTGGCTCGGAAGAATTATTCTTAAAATGTGCATTCTATCCAAAGTGATCTACAGATTCAGTGCAAATCCTATAAATACCCAGTAGCATTCTTCACAGAAATAGTAAAAGTAATCCTAAAGCGCCTGTGTAACCACAAAGACCCTGCCTAGCCAAACCCGTCTTGAGAAAAAAACAAACCTGGATGCATTATACTTCCTGATTGCAAATATACAAGAACCATGATAAAAACAGTGTAGTACTGGTATAAATATGGACATATTCACTCATGAAACAGCACAGAGAGTCCAAAAATAAATCCATATATATAGAGTCAAGTGATCTTTGAAAAGATGTCAAGAACACAAAATGAAGGAAGAATGAACTCTTCGGCAAATGGTTCTGGGAAAACTACATACTTAAAGAAGAATGAAACTGGACCCTTATTCTCACATAATATACAAAAATAAATTCAAATTGAATCAAAGATAGAAACTTAAAGTTCTAAAATTGGAAAACTACAAGAAGAAAACATGGGGAAAAGGATTCTTTATACTGATCTGGGCAATGAGATTTTCCTCAAAAAAAATAAAAACAAAACTACCTTATAAGCTAGTAATGACACTTCTGCGTATTTACACAAATCAAATGAAATCAGTATCTCAAAGACATATCTGCATAGCCAATGTTCACTGCAGCATTGTTTACAATAGCCAAGACATGGACAAAACCTAAATATCCATCAATGGATGATGGATAAAGAGAGACACACACATACACACACAATGGGTTATTATTCAATCTTAAAGAAAGAAAATTCTGCTATGGAGGGTTTCTGGAGGACATTATGCTAAGTGAAATAAGCCAAACAGAGAAAAACAATGCAGCATGATTTCTCTTATGTGTGCAATCTAAAATAATCAAACTCCTACAAGCAGAGAGTAGAATGATGGTTGCCAGGGATTGAGGTAGGAAAAAAATGAGAAATATTTGGAAAGGGATACAGAGTTTTTTTTTTTTTCATGCAAAAGGACTGAGTTCTAGAGACCTAAAGCAGAACAACATTTAACGTTTACAGTACTGTACTATATACTTGAAATTTGCTTAGAAAGTATATCTTACGTGTTCTAACCATAAAAAAAAAGGTAACTATGTGAGGTGATGGATAAGTTAATTATCATGATTATGGTGATGATTTTGCAGTATATACATATATCAACACATCAAAATAGGTGCCTTAAATATATAAAATTTTATTTGTCAAAAAACTTAGTTGCATGTGGTAATATGAAATTTATTGGTGAATACGGCAAAAAAAAAAGCTAAAGGGAGTAGTAGGGCTGAAATTCAACTGAAATGAACTGAAGAGTGAATGAGACATGAGGTTGTGAAAGTATAAAGTCCTTTGAGAAATTTAGTGAAAAGGGGGAACAGACAGCAATTTAGAATCAAGGGAAGGAGTCTGTTTCAATTCTGGTAAGAATAATCCAATAGGGAAAAAGTTTGAAAATGCTAAAGAAAGAAGGGATATCTAATAAAAAGTCCTTAAAAGGCAAGGTGGAATAAAGCACAGACATAGAGAACAGACTTGTTTGCTAAGGGAAAAAGAGGTGGGAGAGAGATGGAGTGGGATTTTAGGTCTAGCAGATGCAAGCTATTATGTTTAGGAAGGATAAACAACAAGGTCCTACTGGATAATAGAGAGAACTATAGCCAGTCTCCTGGGATAGACCACGATGGAGAAGAATATTTTAAAAAGAATGTATATATGTGTGTAACTGAGTAACTTGCTGTACAGCAGAAATTAGCACAATATAGCACATCAACCGTAATTAAAAAGAAAAAAGTTCATGTGGAGAGGGAGCCCATTTGAAAATCATTGAAAATTTCAATAGTTAGTGATTCTCAATTAAATCAGTTGTTAATTGCCTGTAAACTACAAATATCACAATTGCTACTATTTTACAAACATCTGCTGTCACTTCACATATATCATCTCTTTTCATTTAGACTTTAAACAACCTTATGATGTTGAAATCATTTTCCATACTTAATATGTAAGGAATTTAAAGCTTACAAAGCTGTGTAATACATCAAGTTAGTAAGTTACAGGTCAGCTTTAGTTAATGTGAGCTATATCTAACACCATAACAATGTAAGTTATAGTACACTATAACAGTGTTTCTCATACTTCAGTAATGCAGACACTATTTTAAAGGGAAACAATCCTCACAGACTCCTAACATTACTGAAATTATTTTATTGAAATATGTACAAATATAATAAAATGAGAATACTCTACTCACAACACTTATGAAACCAGGAAACCATATAAAATTTATGCATCAGAAACGGCAAAACTCTTAGACCAATAAAATTACAATCACCAACATTATTTTAAAGTGATACTTATTAAAACAGATTCATTTGTAATAAATTTAATAGTAACATTTTGTATAGTGTTTAAATTTTTGTGAATCTTTATTTTGAACATAATAGACTATCACTAAGTTGCTATCAATATCATTTTTCTTTTCTAATGATACTCATTCCTAATTATCATTATTTTTTTATTTCTAATGATGGGTTCATTTCTAACTACCAACGATTACTTCTAGCTTTGAATTCTTTACTACAGCACTTAAAAATATGAGTGAAAAAGGTTGAAAAAAATCTTCATTGTATATTTACTATGCTTACAGCTAACAAATAATTTTAAGATAATACTTTTAAAGGTGATATATGTTTATAATTTTTAGATATGGTCTTGACTACCTGAGTGCAGTTACAGCTTAATGAACTAATTATCTCATTGACACAATCCTCAATCCCAACACTGTGCTTTCAGGTCATTTGGTCTTCCCCTGACACCAGAGCATTTGTAAACTAAAATACAAATGTGCAGGCACTGAAATTGTGTAAAAACACAATTTATAAGGTAGTTATTCAAATGAGCTAAAGTTTGTGGTATTAGGCCATTTCTCTCATCCAAGCTCAAATGCAAATCCTTCTCTTAACCAGACAATCACTACACCCCCTTCAAGTGGATACTCAGATTTGTTCTTAGTACTTTAAGTAAAGGCAGTGAATATATTCATATGAGAGAATACAGAGTTCCTGTGGAATAGTGGCAACTTCCTAAATCTAATGTCTTTACTCATCATACAACTACCACAGAGAGAAACAAAGAAAGCAAATAAAACCGCCCATAAAACATGTCAAAGCATCAACCATGAGAAAAGGAATGTAGTATTATTCAATATACTCCTAGGTAAGGCAGATCCCTGAAACTAGTGGTCAGTTTTGAACTCCACCTGAGTTGAGGCTTAGATAGAGATGGCACAGAATAGAAGAGAGCAGTGGAAGCTTAACCCTGGTGGAATACAGATAAAACCAAACCTAGAGGAAGTCACATGTCTAATGAGGGAAACCACTAAGAACAAGTCTAAGACTTTGAGGATGAGAGTGCTAGTCCCACCATGTGGGACCAATGGCAGCAATCTTGGGGAGGGGTATTTCTCAAGGCTTGTGAAGAAGAACTCAACAGTGGAAATATGGTTCCTAAAGAAACAAAAAACAATCACAAAATTAGAAGACGTCATCCCCTTATTTCCTCATCCCTCCTTCAAAAAAAATCTACTACAGATTTTACATAATAGTAACAAGAGGGTGCTCTTAACTAAGACATCTAGTAGAAAACCAGTCAGACTTCAGAGCAACAGCAAGAAGCATCTATTAGTGATACTCCAGGAAAATGTAAAACATTTAAAATAAATGACAAATGGTAGAAGCCATCCCTGAAAAGCTTTTTTAAGAAAAAAAAAATTAGCTGATAAATATCTCCATTAAATGGGTAAACACAAAGCAGCAAAAGGTTAAAACACAATATCCCAAGCTGAATTAAGTATCTTCAAAGAAGCATTTGCAAATACTAAAAAAGGTTTTGAATCAAATATTTAAATCTCTGAATGTAAATGGACAAAAAGGGAAGCTATACAATGGTAGTTAACTGAACTCAGAAAAAAAAAATGAAAAGCACAAAATCCCCTCTAAAATAAAGGCAAAATTTAAACTTTGTGCAAAAGAATAAGTACAACTTAAAATATGATAATGAGAATTGAGAAGAAATATGAAAATACCCAACAAAGCTAAAATAAGGTAAAAAGACTAAGTGACTTACGAAGAGAGAAAAAAATCAAATTGTCATCAATTATCTCAACTGTAAAAGAAAGCAAGACCATGGCGAAGCAGTATTTTCAAGCTACTCAGCATAAGAAAGATGAAGTTTTTTAATCTCATCAAGTAGTTCATTAGGCTTCAAGAACTAGAAAGAGTTCAAATATCAAAGATTTCATGGAACACTGTACTTAAAAAAATCTCCTTGTAAAATACACTATAGAACAAGCTTCATGTCATCAAGAGATGAATGACAAAAAAATATGGGATTATGTTAAATACATTTAAAGTAAATCTAAGTCTAACATACTGGTAAAGACAAGACTGGAAAACATATGTAAATAACACAATTAAAACAGGAGACGAGAGGTAAAGAGAGAAAGAAAAGTTGAATAACCACAATAATTAACTGCCCACAATATGAATAAAGAATATCATCTGCCGTTCCAACAAACAAGCAACAAATGTTGCCCACCCCAAGCCACCCCTAAAGATGTGCCCTAAGGGCAATTTAGGTTACTGGCCGTAGTTAAGATGTGTATCTAAGGAACAATTAAGAAATTATTTAGAGTCCAGACTACTGCATCTTCTCATTCATAGAAAAGCACAAAAATCATGAGCTTGAGATGTTTGGGGGTTTTTTTTGTGTGATTAGCCATACACTTCTGATGTTTGACAATTTTTTTTCAGCAAAAATTCCTATATATCCCAGCTCCTCCCTTACCTACTCAAAACAAATCCTCAGAGCTATTTGAAAAGATGTCTCCCAGTTTACAGTCCTCATTTTGACCCAAATAAAACTTAACTCACAACTCTTAGGTTGTGTGTGTGTGTGTGTGTGTGTGTGTGTGTGTGTGTGTGTGTGTTTTTCCCCCAGTTAACAGGTATAACAGGTATAACAGTTATGAGGTGGGTACCAAAATATATTCCTTTGAGGCTGACAAATCAAAGAAACTATACCCAAACAAAAGTTAAAATAAGGAAAAAGTACTAAAGCTACCATTAAAAATATTAGTATAAAGATGAGAACAAGAACAAAAATTCAAACTTGCCAATACAACAAAAGAAGTTTGAAAGGAGCTTTAAAAAGCATGTCTCACAGAGAAGAAATATATCATAAATCGATATAAACAGAAAAAAATAAAGTTGAGATTATATTCATAAATCATCACAGTAATTATAATTGAATTTGACTAACCTGTTTTTTTTTTTAGAAAAAAAAATTTTCAGGTTGATTTTCAAAGCAACTACATTAAGCTAGAGGCATACTTAACAACAAAATGATCCAGAAATAATATGAATAAAGGGCAATAAATGGGAAAAAATACACAAGGCCAAAATTGGTATCAGGCAAAAAGAATCCATGCCAAAAATAATAAAGTAAAAAAAAATTATAATCGTTAAAACCATAATTTAGGAGTTTCCATCGTGGCTCAGTGGTTAACGAATCTGACTAGGAACCAGGAGGTTGTGGATTCGGTCCCTGGCCTCGCTCAGTGCTTAAGGATCCGGCATTGCCGTGAGCTGTGGTGTAGGTTGCAGACGCGACTCGGATCCCGCGTTGCTGTGGCTGTGCTATAGGCCGGTGGCTGCAGCTTCGATTAGACCCCTAGCCTGGGGACCTCATATGCTGCGAGTGTGGCCCTAGAAAAGGCTAAAAGACAAAAAAAAAAAGTAATTTATAAGAGAGGTAATAGTTATGTATCTATATACCAAATCAAAACCTCACAGCAACTGCATTTATAAATAGAAACCACCGACATGCAAAAAAGTGGTGACAAACACACTCACCATAGATTTTACCACGCTAGCCTTAACCTGACACAAGTAGAAAAAACTAGATATAAAAGATAAATAATTATCATTAAGGTACATCTCACTGATATATGTATAATCAAACTTTATAATCTTCTATTTTTTTGTCTTTTTGCCATATCTAGGGCCGCATGAGCGGCATATGGAGATTCCCAGGCTAGGGGTCTAACAGGAGCTGTAGCTGCCGGCTTTGGCCACAGCCACAGAAACACAGGATCCGAGCGCGTCTGCAACCTATACCACAGCTCACAGCAGCGCGGGATCCTTAACCCATTGAGCAAGTCCAGGGGGCGAACCCCCAACCTCATGGTTCCTAGTCAGATTCGTTAACCACTGAGCCATGAAGAGAACTCCGCAAACTTTATAATCTTAACATGAAAAAACGTATCTTTTTAGTAACACATGATTTTTAAAAATATAATCCCCAAAATGTCCACTAGCTCCACAAAATAGAAATAAAAGAAACAGTATTTCCTTATCAAAATGCTACAAAATAGGAAGTAGTAGGAAATTTTAAAATGTCCTTTCTCAAAGTTGAAAATCTACCAATTTTTTTGAATATAGAATAGTTGAATAGATGAACAAAAAAATGTATATAAAAATAAATTCAATTCTCAACTCAAAATAATTGGAAAAGAAGAAAAACATAAATCAAAGGAAAGATCAAGGAATGGAAAAAGTGAAATAAAATTTTAAAAACAAAAATATGTATAATACATCAAAACATTTGTCTGTAAAAAAGTAAAATATATAAGTCAACTAATAAAAGGGAGTAATATAAAGTCAAATAAAAGTGGTAAGAGAAAATAGTAATTGAAACTTTTTAACTACAGGGATTTTATACAACACTGTACAAAGGAATGTAAAATCTAACTTTAGTACTACGCAAAAGGCACTTGAAAAGATAGTCAACATCACTAATTATCAGAGTAATGTAAATCAAAACCACAATGAGGTGTCACCTCATACCTGTCAGAATGGCCATCATCAAAAAAATTCTATTAATAATAAGTGCTGGAGAGGGTGTGGAGAAAAAGGAACCCTCTTACACAGTGGTGGGAATGCAAATTGGTACAACCAAAATGCAAAACAAAAATGGAGGTTCCTTCAAAAACTAAAAATAGAACTACCAAAGGATTCAGCAATCCCACTCCTGGGCATTTATCCAGAGAAAGTCATAATTCAAAAAGATATACACATCCCAATGTTCATTGCAGCACTATTTTATGGTGAAGACATGGAAACAACGTAAATGTCCACTGACAGATGAATGTACAACGAAACTTCTGGAAGGATAGAAATGTCCTACATCTGCACCATCCAGTACACATATGTCCATCAAACACCTAGTACACTTAATTGTGGCTAGTGTTACCGAAGAACTGAAATTTATATTTGATTTACTGTAATTAATTTAACTATGAATAGCTTCACACAGATAGTAATGACCTTATTGAAAAGCATATAAGGTGATAAAAGCGAAATTTTCCTAAGAAAATTTATCAAATTAACCCCAAAAGAGATATTTTAATTCTACAAAGAATTCTGTAAAATAGGAGTTCCCGTCGTGGCGCAGTGGTTAACGAATCCGACTAGGAACCATGAGATTGTTGGTTCGATCCCTGGCCTTGCTCAGTGGGTTAACCATCCGATGTTGCCGTGAGCTGTGGTGTAGTTCGCAGATGCGGCTCAGATCCTGCGTTGCTGTGGCTGCAGCGTAAAATGGTGGCTACAGCTCCTATTAGACCCCCTGGCCTGGGTACCTCCACATGCCGCGGGTGCGGCCCTAAAATGACAAAAAGGCAAAAAAAAAATTCTATAAAATAAAAAATTATCAAAAAAAACTCTCTGACACTGATACGTGATAGATGTCCATGGTGATGCATGTTGATACTCAGATGAATTCTACCAATCCATCAAAAAGTGATTAATTCCAAATCTAAATTACTTTCAAGAATGTCTAAACTTTTTTTCTCAACTTTATTAAGATGTAATTGATATATAACAATGTGCAGGTTTAATGTACAAAGTGTCAATTTGATATATTGCAATATGACTACCACCACAATGTTAACTAACATATCTGTCACGTCACACAACTGCCATTTCTTTTTGATGGGAAGAACATTTAAGATCTACTCTCTTGGCAAATGTCAAGAACATAGTACAGTAATCTATAATTAAATCACAATGCTGTGCATTAGACTGCCAGAACTTATTCATCTTCTGATAGTTTGTACCCTTTGATCAACATCTCTCCATTTCCCCCAAGCCCCATTTTGTGTAACCATCATTCCACTCTGTTTCCATGAGTTCAGCTTTTTTAGATTCCACTTATAAATGGCATCATGCACTACTTGTCTTTCTGTGTCTGACTTATTTTGCTTAGCATCATGCCCTCTAGGACCACCCATGTTGTTACAAATGGCAGAATTTCATTCTTTCTTGTGAGTGAAGAGTATCTCATTGGGTTTATAATATGTCAGTTTTGCTCATTCATCCATTAATAAACACCTTGGTTGTTTTCATAGTTTGGCTATTGTGAACAATGCTAAGAATACAAATATCTCTTCCTGTTTTCATTTCCTTTGGATATATATCCAAAAGTGACATTGCTAGATCATATGATAGTTCTATTTTTAAGTTTTTGAGGAACTTGCAAGAACTTCCCTAGTGGCTCCATCATTTTGCATTCTTACCAAAGCTGACCAGGGTTCCCTTTTCCATACACATTCTCAACACTTGTTCTTTCATCTTTTGCCATTCACAATAAACATTCTAACAGATGTGAAGTGATATTTCATTGTGGTTTTGATTTTCCCTGATGATTAGTGATGTTGACTACCTTTTCATGTACCCACTGACCACTTTGATGGTTTTTTTGGCGGGGAAAAACACCTATGCAGCTTCCTTTGCCCATTTATTAAACAATTTATTTATTACTTGTATGAGGTCTTAATATATCTTGGGTACAAACTCCTTAACCAACAAGTATTGCAAATATTTTCTTCCATTTCTTAGGTTGCCTTTTTATTTTGTTGATGGTTCCTTTTGCTTGAAGAAACTTTTTAGGTTCAGTGTTGTCCCTCATATTTTTGTCTTTGCTCATTGCATTTTTGGTGTCATATCCAAAAATATTTTGCCAATACCTGTGTCAAGGAGCTCATTCCCCATGGTTTCTTTTAGGATTTTATAGTTTCCTGTCTTATATTTAAGTCTTTATTTTAATTTTCCTGAGTTGTGTAAGATAATGAGTCTAATTTAATTCTGCATGTGGATATCCAGTTTTCTGATTACTATTTACTAAAGAGATTATTCTTTCCCAGTTAAGCATAGTATGAAAGAAATGAGGAATCGTTTTGTTCTTATTTCTCAGGATTGCTTTAGGTAACTGTTTTTGTGTGTGTGGTTTCAAATTCTATAATTATTTTTTTTCTATTTCTGTGAAAAATGACATTGGTATTTTGATAGGGATTACAATTAATTTCTACATTGCTTTGGGTAGTATGTTACATTTTAACAATATTCATTCTCCCTTTTCATGAACATGGATATCTTTATATACAGTTATGTCTTCAATTTTTTCATCAGTCTTATAGTCTTCAGTATACACATCTTTCACATACTTAGTTAAATTAATTCCTAACGATTTTTAATTTGTTTTAGATGCTATTGTGAATGTAATTGTTTATTTTTCAGATATTTTATTGTTAATGTATAAAATGTGACTAATTACTATATGTTGATTTTGTACTCTGCAATTTTACTTAATCCACTAACTAGTTCCAACAGTTTTTTAGTCTTTAGAGTTTCCACACATAATATCACACAACCTACAAATAAAGACAATTATATTTCTCCCTTTGGGATGCTCTTTTCTCCTTTTTCTTGTCTGATCACACTAAGATCGCCAAGGCTATGTTTAACAAGAGCGGTGAGAGTGGGCACCCCTGTCTTGTTCCTGATCTTGAAGGAAAAAGTTTTCAACTTTTCACCATAGAGTGTGATGTTAGCTGTAGACTTGTCACATATGGTTATTTATTATATTGAACTATGTTCCCTGTGTACCTAGTTTGTTGAGTTCTTAATAATGAAAAGCCTTTGGACTTTGTCAAATGCTTTTATATATCTATTAATCTGATCATATGATTTTTAACTTTTGTTCTACTAATATGGTATATCACATTGATTTTTTTGATCCTTAAATACACTCAATTTTATTTTTTGTCATTTTTCCTTATTAAAGTATAGTTGATTTACAATGTTTAAGTTTTGTCATACAGTAAAGTAACCCAATCACACACATTTCCCTTGTGCTATACAGTAGGGTCCCATTGTCCATCCATTCAAATACAACAGTTTGCATCCCATAAAAACCCCAAAATGCCCATCCATCCAACACCCTCCCATTTCTCACCTAGGAACCCCAAGGCTGTTTTCCTTGGCCATGATCTGTTTGTTTTTTTGGGTTTTTTTTTTTTTAGATAGGATCATCTGTTACATATTTTAGAATCCACAAATAAGTTATATCTTATGGTATTTGTCTTTTTCTTTCTGGCTTACTTCATCTAGTATGAGAATCTCTAGCTCTATCCAGGCTGCTGCAAATGGCATTAGTTTGTCCTTTTTATGGCCTAGTAATATTTCATAGTATTATGTACCACATCTTCTTAACACATTCGTCTGTTGATGGAAATTTAGGTTGTTTCCATGTCTTGGCTATTGTAAACAGTGCTGCAATGAACATAGGAATACATGTATCTTTTTCAATGAAAGTTTGGTCCAGATATATGCCCAGTAGTGGGATTGCTGGATCATATGGAAGCAGCTCATGCAACTCAACACCAAAAAACAATCCAATTGGAAAAAAAGGGCCAAAGACCTACTAGACATTTCTCCAATGGATGGCCAACAGGCATATGAAAAAATGTTCAATAGCACTAATTATTAGAGAAATGCAAATCAAAACTACAGTGAGGTACCACCTCACTCACACCAGTCAGAATGGCCATCATTAACAAGTCCACAAATAACAAATGCTAGAGAGGATGTGAAGAAAAAAGTACGCTCCTTCACTGTTGGTGGGAATATAAATTGGTACGGAAGAGTATGGAGGTACCTCAGAAAACTAAATATAGAACTACTACATTGATTGATTTGTGTATGTTGGACCATTCTTGCACCCCAGGAATAAATCTCACTTGATAAGGTGTATGACTCTTTTAATATGCTGATGAATTTGAACTTGGTTTGTTAATATTTTCTGAGAACCAAAAATTTATTTTGTTGCTGTGCCTACAGCATGTGGAAATTCCTGGGCCAGGGATTTAACTGAGCCACAACAGTAACCCCAGTCACAGTAGTGACAATACTGATTCCTTAACCACTGGGCCACCAAGGATCTCAGAGAACCACATTTTGTATAGAAAGTTTATATAAAGCTTTATTTAAATGAGTATACCCTGACATCTGTCTTAAAAAGGACAAAAAAAAACTTTAAACTCCAGAGTGATCATAATTACAAATATGATTTAAAAAAAAACAACTAGCTAAAACTTTAACAAATGGAATTCAGTATCAAGTTTTAAAAGAATAAATGTTCTAGAACTGCCAACCTTGGTTATTACTAGAAATTGCATTACCTGTTAATAATGGCCATTCTGAACGATGTAAAGTGGTACTTTGTAGTATTGATTTGCATTTTTCTAATAATTAGTGATGTTGAGCATATTTCCATGCACCTGTTGGTCATCCATATGTCTTCTTTGGACAAATGTCTATTTAGGTCTTCTGCCCCCAATTTTCAATTGGGTTGTTTTGTTGTTGTTGAGCTGCATGAGTTGCTTGTGTATTTTTGAAATAAGGCCTTTGTCTGTTGCATCATTTGAAAAGATTTTCTCTCATTCTGTGGGTTGTCTTTTCCTTTTTTAATGGTTTCCTTTGCTGTTCAAAAGCTTTTGAGTTTAATTAGGTACTGTGAGTTTATTTTTGTTGTTATTGTCATTGTTCTAGGAGGTGGATCAAACAAGAATTTGCTGTGATTTATGTTGAAGAGTGTTCTGCCTATGTTTTCCTCTGGGAGTTTTATAGTATTTGGCCTTGTATTTATATCTTTAATCCATTTTGAGTTTATTTTTGTGTACAGTGTTAGAGAGTATTCTAAATTTCCTTCTCTCACATGTAACTTCCCAGTTTTCCCAGCTCCACTTACTGAAGATACTATCTTTATTCCACTGTATGTTCTTGACTCCTTTGTCATGCATTGGTTGACCATAGGTGCTTGGGTTATTTCTGAGCATACTATCCTGTTCCATTGATCTATATTACTGTTTTGGGGCCAGTACCGCATTGTTTTGATAACTATAGCTTTGTAGATTGCACGAAGTTAGGGAGCCTGATTCTTCCATTTCCTTTTTTCTTTTTTCAATATTGCTTTGGATATTTGTAGTCTTTTATGTTTCCCCAAACACAAAATACACGTTTTAAAATATTGTGTTCCAGTTCTGTGAAGAGTATCTTTGGTAATTTGATCGGGATTGCATTGAATCTGTAGATTACCTTGGCTAGTATTGTCATTTTACCAATATTGTGTCTTCCAATCCAAGAGCATGGCATATCTTTCCATCTATTTGTGTCATCTTTGACTTCTTTCATCAAAGTATTATAGTTTTCAGAGTATATGTCTTTTGTTTCTTTAGGTAGGTTTATTTCTAGATATTTTATTCCTTTAGATATGATGATAAATGGGACGGTTTCTCTAATTCTTTCTAATATTTCATTGTTAGCAATAGAAGTGCAATCAATTTCTGTGTATTAATTTTTATATTTGCCAAATTCATTGTTGAGTTCCAACATTTTTCTAGTGGTGTTTTTAGAATTTTCTAGGTATAGTTACTGTGTCATCTGCAAACAGTGATAGTTTTACTTCTTCTTTTCCAATTTGGATTCCTTTTATTTTTTCTTCTTCTCTGACTGCTGTTGCTAAGACTTCCAAAACTATGTTGAATTATATTGGTATAAGTGGACATACTTGTCTAGTTCCTGATCTTAATAGAAATGTTTTCAATTTTTCACCACTGAGAATCTTGTTAGCTATGGTTTTGTCATATACGGTTTTATTATGTTGAGGTAGGTTCCCTCTATGCCCACTTTTTGGAGGGTTTTTATCAGAAATGGGTATTGAATTCTGTCAAAAGCCTTTTCTGTGTCTACGAGAGGATCATACGGTTTTTATTTTTCATTTTGTTTATGTGTATCACACTGGTTTGCAGATATTGAAGAATCCTTGCATCCCTAGGATAAATTCCACTTGATCACAGTGTATGAACCTCTCAATACATATTTGAATTTGGTTTGCAAATATTTTGCTGAGGATTTTTGCATCTGTGTTCACCAGTGATATTGGCTGGTGATTTTCTTTCTTTTGTGTGTGTGTGATGGCCTTGCCTGCTTTTGGTATAAGTGTGATGGTGGCCTCATAGAATGAGCTTGGGAGTGTTCCTTCCTCTGCTATTTTTTGGAAGAGTTTCAGAAGAACAAGTGTTAACTTTTCTCTGAATGTTTGATATAAGTCCCTGTGTAGTCATCAGGTCCTGAAATATTTTTTTGGAAGCCTTTAAATCACATTTTCCATTTCAATACTTGTGACTGGTCTATTCATGTTTTCTATTTCTTACTGGTTCACTCTCGGTAGGTTGTACCTTTCAAGAATCTGTCTATTTCTTCTAGGTTGTCCAGTTAATTGGCATATAGTTGTTTAATCTTTTATGATCCTTTGTATTTCTGTGGAGTCAGTTGTAGTTTCTCCATTTTCATTTCTAATTTTATTGATTTGAGCCCTCTCCCCTTTTTTCCTGATGAATCTAGCTAAAGGTTTATCAATTTTGTTGATTTTTCAGAGTACCAACTTTTGGTTTGCTGAGAATGGCCATCATTAACAACTCAACAAAAACAAATGGCTAGAGAAGATATGGAGAAAAGGGTATCCCCCTTCACTGTGGTGTGAATGTAAATTGATACAAGTACTATGGAAAACCATGAAGTTACCTCGGAAAACTAAATATAGAACTACCATATGGTCCAGCAATCCCACTCCTGGGTATATATCCAGACAAAACATTTATTCAAAAAAATACATGTACCCCTATGTTCATTGCAGCACTATTCACAATAGCCAAGACATGGAAACAACCTAAATGTCCATCAATAGATGAATGGATTAAGAAGATGTGGTACATAATATGCAGTGGAATATTACTCAGCCATAAAAAAGACAAATTAATGCCATTTGCATCAACATGAAAGAAACTAGAGATTCTCATACTATGTGAAGTAAGTCAGAAAAAGAAAAAAATATCACACGCAATCACTTATTTGTGGAATCTAAAATATGGCACAGTGATTCTATCTACAAAACAGAAATAGATCACAGTCTGAGAGCAGACCTGTGGTTGCCACAGAGGAGGATGGAAAGAGTGGTATGGATGAGAAGTTTGGGGTTGGATGGATACAAACTGTTACATTTAAAATGGATGGGCAATGGGGTCCTACTACTCTACAAAATAGGTAACTGTGTGACTAGGTCACTTTGCTGTACAACAGAAATTGAAGAAACATTGTCAATCAACTATATTTTAATTAAAAAATAATTTGTGATACTATAACTCAGTGGATTTTATGCAGCCACTAAAATTTAAAACTATGTAGAAATAATTCATCAAAGAAAATGTTAGTGATAGAATGTAAAGCAAATAAAGATGAATGTAAAAGGTATGTCAGCTTGCATATCTACTTTCTTAAAATTGAACTATATGTGAATAAGTCTTGAAAATAAACAGAAGTGGGTATAATGTGGTAAAAGGCATTGAGGATGGGTTTTTTAAAACAATTTTCAGAAATTTTACATGCTACTGATTTTGATTTTGGCTCTGAGAGATTTCATGTTCACTTGACAATTGTTCCAAACCAAGGAAACCAAACTGCTCTCTGGCAAGTAAAACATAAATTTCTCTCATTAGTTGAAACATAACCCTAAAAAAAATACATTACCATAGTTCACTGTATTAAGAATTATGAAGAGAAAAATCATTTTATTCCCAGAGATGTTGAAAATGATTGACAAAATTCAACACTCATTTGTAATTTTAAATGTAAGAGTTGGCAAATATTTCCTTAACATGATAAAACAAATATATCTCAGTTCCAGTCCAGCATCTGACTTCATAGGGAAATATCAAGAACATTTCCATTATAGTCAGGAATAAGGAAAAATGAAATCAAATAAGAAACATAAAAATTGTAAAAAAGAAATAAATCTTATCTATCTGCAAATGATAGTATGTCAGTTATATCAAAGCAAATTAATTTCAAAAAACTAACCAGAACAGCAAAATTCCAGCATGGTAATGGGATATAAACTTAATATTCAAAAATCAATAATCCATATATACACACAATAACCAACTATAAGTACCAAAAGAAAAAATTTCATCAAAATTAAGTCTTTACCCATCAGATTTGTAAAAATAATTATCAGTAAACCGTGTATTGAGATAATTCTATGGCAAAGAGATAACTGCATAGACTTCTAATGGGCATTCAAAAGGGTCCATCAACTGTGGACGAGATTTGGCAAACCTAATAGATCTATATGCATACTACTGACCCAGAATTTCATTCCTAAGAATTTTACCCTGCACAAATAGCTTCACAATTATGAAATATTTGAATATTGTTACTCGTTTTTTTTCTTCTAATTTAATGTTTTTTTTCATTATAGCTGGTTTACAGTGTTCTGTCAATTTTCTACTGTACAGCAAAGTGACCCAGTCACACATACAGATAGACATTCTTTTCTCACATTATCCTCCATCATGATCCATCATAAGTGACTATAGTTCCCTGTGCTATACAGCAGGATCTCATGCTTATCCATTCCAAAGGCAATAGTTTGCATCTATCAACCCCAGATTCCCAGACTCATCACGTTTTTATCTGTAATATCAAAATATTGAAAGTCCTAATGACAACCAACAGAAGACTGGGTGAATATTCTAAGCTATATTAATATAATGGGGATTTACAGAGTGATCAAAAGGGACGAGGAAGAACTTTAAAATATGAATCATTTTTAAGACAGTGTTAAATGGAAAAGATGTAAAGGAGCACAAACATATAAATATTTATGTACAATGCTATCATAAATTGGAAAATAAAAATACATACATGTTTATGTATGCAACCATTCATACACACATGCATGTGGTTTAGCTATTTTTTTCAAAACAAAAAATGAATTATAGTCCAAAAAGTAATGAAAATAGTTACTGAAAGAGTGGATGGAAAACAAATGAAAGGGATAGCATTAAGAATAAGACTTCTATGGGTATATTATTTTTATTATTTTTATTTTGAGCTATGTAAATAGTTTTCATATTCACAAACAGTAAGTAAAAAAACAATGAAGTAAAACACCAAAATTCATTAGAAATAATTTTCACCTAGCTATGCATTAACTTGACAACCACCCACCTATAACTCAAATAACATAGCACTCTATACACTTTAAGTTATTTAATAGGAAGGAAACAGATAAAACTAAATCTTTAAATTTATTGAGTTTTATTCTTGCTGGGCATAGTATTTCTGAACCTATTTTGCACATATTTTAAGATACAGAAAAAATGTGTTGATGTTGAGAACCAAGTTTGTCAATATGGAAGAAGAAAATAAGCAATGAGAAAAGCTGAGAAATTATGTACACATACATTTCCTAGCTCTGCTCACTGAAAGTACACAGAAGCAAGGACACTCCGGTAGAAATGAGCCAATGCAGCTCCTAGTGCTGATTTTCTAAATATCATTCATCATTAAAAAAAAAAAAAGTGGGTTCTGTAGAGAAATTTTTCCAAATTTGAGGATGGAAAGAACTAAGTAGTACCCAAAAAGGAAGGAAGTAGCCAAAGACTAAAGGAGAACTGTCAAAAATCACAGAAACTGTTGATCCTATGACCAAATTGGGATAATTCAAGCATCAAAAGAAGAAATGACCATAAAGGATTATTTTACATTAACTTATAAAAAAGAGTCCATGTGCTATAATCACACACACACACCAAGGGGAGGGAAAGCTGTTCTGCATCATCTATAACACAAGTCATCAGATTCCTGAGGATGGCCCAAATCCTACTATAGGCTGTTTTTGTATAGTCCATGAGCTAAGAATATTTTTTTATATTTTTAAAGAAAAAAAGAATAACATGCCACAGATAATGTATGTGATCCACAAAGCCTGAAATATTTACTGATTCTTTACTAAAAAAATATATAAACCTCTGACCCAGAAAAACAATTGGATTAAATAATCACCATTTTGCAACCGCCAATGTAATGCAAGTGCAGGTAGGAAATTAATGCTAAAACCACAGACTACAATTTGTTAAAAACAAACCAACAAAAAAGGATACTCAAGAATCTCCAATTATAACTCACTGGATTTAATTACAAGTTGAAAATCTGTATTACAATGAATAGCTTCATTATGATTAGGACAAACTGACATTATGAACTTTCTGGTAGGAAATATGTAGTATTTTGCCAAAACATTTTAATCATAATCTGATGCAAAAGAAACAATTAGAAAAGTCAGCTTGTAGAACATTCCACTGGACAGTGGTCTAGAATCACCAAAAATGTCAAAGTTTTAGAAGGCAAAAAAAAAAAAGCAAGAGATGAGCCATGTTCTAGATTAAAGGGATTAGACCATGTCGAGAAAATAGGAGATCCCTGAGATTAGTAGCTATTTGGTCCTGCTTTTAAAATATCTATTGAGATATATGGTCCACACCAAGTATCAATTTTTGATAGGACCAAATTTCAAAGACATTTTGGTATGGACTGAATATCTCAATGGGTATTTCAGGCAGGACAAAATGTCCTTGAAATTTGGTCTTATCAAAAATGTCCACACTTTAAAAATGTCACTGGGTTCAAATACATACCACTCTGTTGTGGCTGTACCTCTAACAATAAACTTTCTTGACTTGGTAGGGCACCTAGAGTTAGGTAAATGGGTAAGGGTTCGAAGCTTGCAAAAGGGTGGGATTTATGTTAATAATGCATACCAAGGAAGAGCCCTATAGTCAAAAGAAACATACAGAGGACAAGTCTAGGATGAAATATCATGATGCCTACTTCATTCATAAGTGACTGGGCATTTTGTTAGATGTGGTTGGGACATTCAAGAAGGGTGATCTTTGACAAGAGGAGTTTAGTCAAGCCTCTGTTGAAGCAAGCAATGAACACATTGACATTCCATGATGGTACTGTCAAGATAGCACCAATGTAGTCCACTCAGTTACCCCTGTGCACAGTGTAGTACTGAGTTATACTATGCCACTGATTTATACATTAACAATGAAAAGACCAGAAGACAGACAGACAGACACACACGCAGACACAAACATATAAGAAAGTACTTAGATTAGCATGGGAATAAAATCTCAACATTAACGCTTCATTGTGCACAGTGGATTTCAAGATTGCAAATGCAATCCAACTACTTCTACCATATGGACATGTAAGGAATGCTTGTTTCACTTTTCACAATCACTGTAGTAAAAAAAATCTTTGGGTCTTACACACAGGTATATGACAATGGAAAGTAACAACTATAAATATGCATCCATGTTGCTTGGACTTTGATTTATATGTTTAGAAGGTGTAAATAAAAGTTTTAAGTATACTGTGGGGGAATGCAGAAGAAAATTTAGATGACTTAATGGATTGTGTTGAGAGAGTGCATGTTCAAGGAAGGCATGGCAGGAGCAGAAGACAACCAGAAGCTCCAAGATTTCCACAAGAAACTTGGAATGTTCGTAACATAGAACTTGAATGGCAATCACAGGACAAATAATGCAGTGTAAGAGTGGTACAACAAGTTTCAAAAGCTGATGGTAATGCACCATCCTTGCAGATGTATGGAAGTTTAAAACATGAACAAAGCAGTGAACAGGCTATTACCACGTTTTTAATGATCACACTCAAATACAGCTATCGACATCAGGACAACAGTGACCAAAAGAAATTTGTATAACTGAACTTGTCAACAGTGTAGGGAAGAAAGATTTTTCTTCTACCCCGATAGGTTCTTTTAGTTGATCTAACAATCAAATTGACATAATATGGATTAACATGATAAAAACAAATTAATTTTGTACTTACAGAGGCCTCACAGGTATGGAACCTGAGAAGTGACTGAAGCATGGTGTTTACATAACTTTTTAGACAAAGAATTAATTATTTGTGAAGATTTAGCAAAACGAAAGAGTTTTTGCTTGGGGTAGCAAACTAATGAAGAGTAACAAAGTTTGTTTATATAGCTTTCTTAGCCTCAAACTCTCCATCTCCGGCAATAAGCATGCCCTCCATTTTCTTGGCACAGGGAGAATAACTTCCCACAGGAGATTTGCTTTCCACTTCCAGGGAAACAAAGAAGTGGCAGATACTCTTCCTGTACCAGCTGTTTCTCAAGTAACTTTTAATTCAAAATAAGCAATATGCCATCTTGTCATGATTTGGGGTGGCCTGCCCTTAGCCCCATCAACAGTTATAATAAAGAACATAACAAGGACTTTTGGGCTTGGACCAAATGTCTCAACTGATGTTTTGGACAAGCCCTTGTCCTAGAAGGGATCCCCAGCTGATATAAAATACAGGATAGATGGGGAGTTTGGGATTGGTAGATGCAGACTATTGCATTTAGAATGGATAAGCAATGAGGTTCTGCTTACAGCACAGCGAACTATAACCAATCTCTCAGGAAAGAACATGATGGAAAATAGTATGCAAAAAAGAACATATATAAATGTATGACTGTGTCACTATGATATACAGCAGAAATTGACACGACACTGAAAATCAACTATACTCTTCTAAAAATTTAAAACAAAAATTTTTAACAAAGTGGCATTTACATTTAGACTGTATATTACATAATACCAATTATCAGAAGCAAATGTTTTCTGTGATTGTTGTTGTAGTTAAAAGAACGTCTTTGTTCTTAGGGAAAAGACCTACAGTACTTCAGGGTGAAGTATCTTTGTCTTCAATTTACTTTCAAGTAGTACAGCTCTCCCAAAATATGTGTGTGTGTGTGTGTGTGTGTGTGTGTGTGTGTGTGTGTGTGTGTAGAGAAAAAGAGAAAGCAAATTCCAGAAAAGTTTGGCAGTTAATGAGCATAGGTAAATGATATATGTATCCTAATTTTTCAACTTTTCTGTGGGTTCGAAATTTTATTTCAAGTTGGGAAGTTTTACAAAGGCATTTCTTTGCTAACTGAACATTTTTTAATGTTCTCACACCACTTGATTGCCTTATGACTAAAGTAAATCAGCCACAAAAGAAAAACAAGCTATCCATGTGACACAAAAGCCAAACACTTTTTCTACTGAGTAGGAAAAAAACCATCATTAAACTTATTGACAAGTTATATTCTTATAAATTGTTTTTCTCCTAATGCCACGTAACCCTTTATCCTTTTATATCAGCATTTACTAAAAGGGAGAGACAAACAGGCAGAATTTATGCCCAATTACACTGTGGCAATTTTTTTTTATATTCTAAGAGGAACAGCATGTCAAATGTTAATAAAACAAGATACAGGAGATATTTTTTCCATAATTTACAGGACAGGAAAACACATTATCTCTATTACATGATTAAATATTGAGGGAAGCATACATTCGGGTTTATAGTTCTAATAGACAGCTCTGTAAGGTGTAAGCAATCCTGGGGTCCCTCACAATTACCATCATCCAGGTCTCAAATGGAGCAAAATGACACATGTAGAAAGGGGCAGACCATGGTTATGGCTTTAGCTCTGCTTCTAAATAGATCATTATTTTCAAGTAGATCACTTTCCTTCTCTAAGCTTCAATTTCATCTGTAACATGATGCACTTGACCCTATTGTTAAAAGTAGAGAATCAGGGCTGTTTATTTTTTCAAGGACTAGGTCAGGAGAAGCCATACTAAAACAATCATTTTGTAAGAAACTCAATCTGATGTAGATATTACCCCTAGAATCAATGAGGTAGAGAAGGGAGGCGGGCTGGATGTTCATAAAACTGATGAGCCTGAGGGAGTCACGCCCTCTAAAACTAAAGAGCTGCACTTTGGGGAGAGGACCTCTTGTCCAGAAAGCCACCCTGTCCAAGTTCTTGGTGAGGGGTGGCCCCAGAGGAATGGTGGGAATTAGATGAGGTCAGCAAGTGGCCTCTGACTGTTGTTAGGTAGGACCTCTCTACCCAGAACCAAAAAATCCTTACATACTTGGTGTGGTTAGGTTTTTTTATTATGAATTATAGAAATAAACTATCCTTTTGAAACCAGGTAGCAACAGACATTGAAAAGCCCACCCCCCCACACACACAAAAAAGAGGAGAGGAGTAACACTGAAGAGGGAGATTAACACTGAAGAGGTCAAGTTGGAAATGTCAAAAAAAATGCTGAAACTTGACTTTTAAAGCAATTTTCCCTGAACTTTTGAGGATATGATGCATCCAAATGAGGCAGATGAGCAAAATGCCTAGGACATGGATTACCTGATTAATTCTGAAAACTTGTCTGCCTCTCAACTCTTGGCTACTGAATGTTTTTTTTAAACCATACAGGCAAGTTTTCCTTACTAAATGCAGTCTCCTGATCATTACTGAATGTTATTTTGATTGTTTTTAGATCCTTCGGTACCTCCAAATCATTATTTTAAACATTACCTCTGCCCAGGAACTGATAATATGAGATGTGCTACATTGGACTGAATCATTTTTGGCCTCATGCATCCCTAGAAAATGCTTTCTGGAGAAAGATAAATCTCTTGAATATAAATGATTTCTTCCTCCTTGCCTCCTTCTCATAAAATAAAAATGTGGCCCCAAAATATTCAGATAATTGAGGATTTTGATTAGTTTGTGGCCCTAACACTGCCCTCTTTCAGCAGAGTGATTAGAGCGATATTTCTTTGTCCATGTATTTTCAAGAAAGTTCCTGAGGCTTATAACTGACAGCTCATTTTTTAAGCTCGAAGAAGTGAAAGTAGAATTTCTACTCATAATTGAACTTTCTTGAGTTTGCAGACATGGTGTTTCAGACTCTAAGTCTACTAGGAAACAAACCTAGACTAAAAAATTTAGGATGAATAAGGTGTATTGTTTGCACTGGGAAGCTGTATCCGTAACAAGAGTTTTTGAAACACAATGGCAAATTCTGTTTAAGATGTTTATGCTCCTGGGAGCTCTTCTTTCCTTTCCTCCATTGGGTCATTTGTACACAGATCAGCGTTCACAAACTTTCAATGGCACTGATATTAATGATTAGTATGGTTTTAAAAAATTCCAAATATATTATTACCATGTTGAGAATAAATTGGATTCTGAATTAGTACCTGAATTAGTATTCAGAATTGGTATGTCTGTTCTTGAAAATAAGACACCAACTTCCTCAAATTCATTGTTTAAAAAAAATGAAAATGGTGTATGAATATCCGTCAGCTAAGAGCAGACAATACATCACCGGGATGATTCACAGAAGCACTATCCCTCGGGACTACAGACAGAAGTTCTTAAGGCAGAAAGGCAGATAAAAATGTTCAAGATGATGCTCAAGATAAACTCCATTACAGGCAGAGGGAGCATGTGCAAACCCAGTACGGTATTCCTCACTCCCATGCTTTGCTGTTTCCTTTTCCATATTTTCAGTAATCCACTGTCAACCATGGTTTGAAAATATAGAAAATTCCCAAAATAAACAATTCATAAGTTTTAAATTGTGTGCCATCCAGAGTAGCATGATGAAATCTTGAGCTACTCTGCTTTGGCCCACCCAGATGTGAACCCAACGTATCCATACTGCCCACACTAATCACTCACTACTCTAGAAAAAAACAGTATTTATATGGATTAGTATTATCTAGAGTTTCAGGGACCATCTTCGGATCTTATAACATTTTCCCTGCAGAAAAAAGAGGGACTACTGTAATATAATATCTCACTCCACTAGGGTCACCTAGCTATGGCCACATCCAAATGAGGCAATGAAAACCAATCATGAGCCCTTATACAGCACTATCTCTAGGAGACCAACTGGCCAGCTGGTGGTCAGGTGGCTATACAGTCTTCCTCATGTGACACAGTCATTAATTTTGATAGGAATCACCACTCACTGCAGGTATATGCATCACTACCCAAGTCCTTATAAAAAGAGCATTTGAGGAACTGTAGGGCACACTATATATCCTCACTTCAGATCTAGAAACTCACTCTACACCAAAGGAAATAAGGCAGTGGCCACAAAATCCACTGGTAGTTACTGACTTCACTACCCAGAAGCTATTGGCTTAATAGTGTGTTGGGATAGTCTGCTGAAGATGCTGGTGAGGCCCTAGAGGTGAGAGCACATCCCGCCAGCATGGGGCAACATCCTCTAGCTTGCCAAAATCAATGGCCATTATATGGTACACTTTCTCCACAAGAAAACATCTGTGTTTCAAAATCAAGGTACCCAAAACTAATCATGGTCCCCTATACAATCATCACCAGTGACCTAGTGGGGAATGCGAGCTCACCATTCCCAAAACTCTGGGCTCTTCAGATCTAGAGGGAGCACCTTCCACCTGTAGATAGAGCGTAACTACCATTTGTCATAAGATATGGCTGCCGCTTGGCCCATTTGTTATCAGGTGCCCCATCAGAAACATAAAGGAGATGTCACCAACTTTTTTGGTAATTGACCCAAAGGGGAAAGGATTATTGACTTAGCTGTTGAGACAAAATGGAGCTGCTTTTACATTGCAGTGGAGAGAAACATTTTTGGCACCCATGTGAATGCTCTGTATTAGCACTCCCTCAATACTGATGATAAATCCACAACTGCCACGGACTAGGAAAGGTGTGGTCAACACTAGACCATCCAATCAAAATGTATGTTATCTGATAAGGAGGACAAAGAGGCTAAAATGTAAAGGAAAACTAACAAAGGGTACATAAGGCAATGCGCTGCTGCACTTGGGGCTCAGCCTTTGGATATCAATCTGTTGAGCCAGTGTGGGAAAAAAAAATGCTGCTTCCTGGCAATAAGCCTTGGTGTCCCGTTTCTCTGTATGCAAGTCCTGCAACAGCAGCAGCAGGGAATGCCATTTCTCCCACTAACTTTTTTTTTTTTACAGGTTTATATCAATAAAATAGCCGACCAGAGTCCTTAAGGAGCTGCTCCCAAAACTTATGGGGAGACAAGTGGATCCAAGGGTAAGACATGGATTGTTGTGAAGGCTAGACTTCCTGCCACCCACTTTAGGACTGAGGAACTTATTTTCCTCACTGAGCATGACCTCAAAGAATGAAATTCTCTCTTTCCCAGTCAGCCCTGAGCCGAGGATTGGTTGACATGGGGACATAAGGGCCCAGCACTTCTACCCAGAAAGGAACAACTCTGAAGGGGCTCTCTCAACTTGAGAGCCGAGTCCTTATTGTGACTGCATCACAGCTGAAATCTTCCTACTCACTACTTCCTTTCCTTCCCTCAACTGGTGCTGATTCCAAGACTGTTCCCTAATAAACTTCCTGCAACCTCATTTTCATGTTAAGAGTCTGCTTTCTTGAATAAACCATCCACAACAAAAACCTTTTCTTAAAGAAGCTGTTATATACCCTTGCCAGATAAGAAGGAAAAAATAACCTATTTTACTTAGGCCAAAGTATTTTTATATTCTTGCAGTATTTTTTCTTTGTCTTCTTAAGGTCTTTCAAAGAGCAAAGAAAATTTCTCCCTCAAGTGTATCTATAGGCTAACAAGAGCTGCACTATACAAGATTATTTTTTAAATAACCCTCAATTCTGCCAAGGTAGTCACATACATAAGCGAGCTAAAGAACCAAGACAAAGAGGACAAAAGAGTCTGACTGTAGAAGAAAATATTTGGGATTTTGTAGCGAAGAAATCACTAAATGTTTATTGGATGGAAGTGGCACATAACCTTAAACTGATTTAATACCCCAGAAATCAAATAACTTTTATGCTAGAATCAATATTAACACCATTTGTTAGCACTTCTTTGTTTTTACTTCCCTGTCTCTGCTCATCTCTCCATCTCTGGTATCTGTTTCAAATCTAAAATCCTGGTAACTCTGCTCTCCTTCCTATCATTGTGTATATCTGAAAACTGACGACCATCCTGTAGCTGCTATTCTGCTCCATCATCTAGCTATTCGACAATTTGAAGTGCCTCCCGCCCAGACCTGCAATATTCAGCAATGTTTAGTGTCTGCCTTAATTAAACACCTTTCCCTGGCCAAATATATGTCTTCTTAACTATAATACAGTGGAGTCACAGATTACTCCCAGGTTAGGTTCTAATACAAATCTGTGTGCGGCAGAAAATATGTCATCATTACCCTTGCAAATCCTGTAAGAATGGAGAGAAAAAAATCCCCATAAATGAATCACGGATGTTTTTCCTTCCAGCATTCAAACCAATCATTCTCAAGTGTCTGGCATTCGTTTAAGGGGGAACTCTGTCCCCTTAAAACAGTACCGTGATTAAACATTAAAGTTCCATTTCGCTTACCAAGATGATGACTATAAAAGGCATAAGAAACTTAAGGCCCACTCAGGTAAGGCCATTTCTGCTCATTGAGGGTAATCACTGGTGTCTTCACTTACTCAGTGTAAATGATCATTTTTTCCTCGGTCTTTTTTTTCCTTTTAGTTCATTTGTTTTGATGATAATCTAGGCTTGAATTCTTGTCAATGAAGTGCATGCATTAATTGATTTGACATGAATGGAACAACCTGGGGATAAATTCACCCTCGCAGCTGTCAAATTCTCACCACGCATATGCAACATCTTACTGAAACTCAGTTCCTGAACTTCCTTCAAGTGACTGCTTCAAATTTTCCAGATTATTTAAGTGTATATATGTCCACCCATGTATGAAATTCCACCTATTCCAATTTAACTTCGGCACAGGTCTAGTTTTTAACTTTTCTATTTTATATAAGCATCGACTCCGAACAAAGGAGCCTCAGATCCATTTAACTACCAGATTACTATATAAGAGAATAAGAGAAAAATAAACCCAGTATCACATTCACATAAACATATTAGCTTCTTTATTAGCTTTTTTTTGGGGGGGGGCACCCCATGGGGAATTCCCAGACCAGGGATCAGACCTGTATCCTAGCACTGTGGAGATGCTGCTGATCCCATTGCACCAGAGCATGAATTCCTCAATACATTTGAGGATCAACCCTGGAAGAGTATATAACCACCCATCTCTTTGTTCATTAATGTTATAAGCATATTAATTCCTGCGGGCAGATTTTAAACACAAGCAAAATTAACACAGTTGCAATAATGTAATCACAATGTCAATAATTTACATTGTGAGAAAAGAAATTGGTAAACCACCTTTTAATTGTATGGGTTCATCCTGATATTATCACTTAAGTAACATTTTCAAAAGTCCTCACTTAATAATTTATCTGGGTAAGATGGTTTAAATAAATTACAGTAAATACATTACAGTTGCATCCCTTTCTTTCAGCAATACTTTTTTCCCTATCCTATTGGACAGCTGTAAAAACCTTCCCTGGGGTCATATATATTCATGCTCTCCAAACTTACCAAGCTATATGTGTTTTTAAATCACGTTAGTTCAATATATTACCAATTAAAGAATAAACTACACCATAAACTGCCTATCAGAAAGCATTACTGTGTGTTCATATTTGCTCCAAAGTTGCAGAAATGAAGAGGTAGACAGTAGCCTGAAAATTTAAAGCATGTTAAATTTAGCAACACCTTGGATGATTTTAGGAATTATACATTTCTAAAAAATGTGAAAGCATTTTACATTTGTGGAAAATACCATGAAATCTCCTAATAGTGTTAAAGATATTAAAGGAAACATTTTTCCTATCATTGGTTTTCTGACAGGCATATGTTCAGTTTTGTCCATGTGTGGGTTTGTTTTACAAAAGTCTTATTGATAAATCAAGCTTAAAAGTCACAAGACAGATACTATATATTCTGAAGTCATCCTGGTTCTTTAGCACATTGGATATTTAAGGTAGAATGCTTGAAAGTCCTAAAGACCACCACACTGTTTAAAAAAACAAAAACAAACAAAAAAAAACACTGACAGGGACAGGATTAAGTTGGCAGAAGAGAAGGACTGCAACTCAACTTATCTCATAAAATCAAAAAAAATTACAACCAAATGCTGAACAATTTTCAACCAAATGGACTGGAAATCTTCAAAAAGATATCCTACTACTCCAGAAGACAAAAAGGAGGCCACATCAAGAGGTAGGAGGAGTGATTATGAGGTATAAGCAACCCCATACCTGCCAGATGGGAAGCCCACAGACTAGGAAGTAACTGTATCACAGAAACTCACCTACAGGAGTGAGTTCTGAGCCCCACATCAAGTCTCCAAGCCTGGGGGTCTGGCATTGGGAGAAAGAGCCCCAAGAGAACCTGGCATTGAAGGCCAGTGGAGCTTGTGCACAGGAGCTCCAAGAGACTGGGGGGGGGGGCAGAGACCACATTCTTGAAAGGCGCACACAGACTTTCACGTACACTGGGTCCCAGGGCAAAGCAGAGGCTCCATAGAAATCTGGGTCAGACCTGACTGCAGTTGTTGGAGGATCTCCTGGGAAAACGGGGTGCCTGTGGCTCACTGTGGGGGAAGGACATTGGAGGTAAAGCCCTCAGGACTATTCATCAGTGTATGTTTCTATGGAGGTGACCATTTTGGGAAAATCTGGCCCCATTCACCAGCACTGAGAAGCACCAGACTAAACGATAATCAAGGTGGAATCACAGCCCCACCCATCAGTAAATGGACTGAACTAAAGACACCCCAGGCACACAGCCACCTCTAATCTCACCCAGAGACCAAGCCCCACCCACCATAGGGATAGGAATCAGCCCCACCTACCAGTGGGAAGACACCAGTCCCTTCCATCAGGAAGCCTACAACAAGCCCTCTACCAACTTTAGCCACAAGGGGGGCAGACATCAGAAGTAAGAGAGGCTACAACTCTATTGTCTGCAAAAAGGACACCACACCAAAAACCTATAAATATGAAAATGCAGAGAACTGCCAAATAAACAGCTAAGTGATCTGGAGATTATCAGCCTCCAGGAAAAAGACTTTAGACTGATAATGCTGAAGATGATGCAAGACATTGGAAATAAACTGGAGGCAAAGACTGATAACTTACAGCAAACACTGAGCCAAGAAATACAAGTTTTAAAACTTAAGCAAGCAGCTATGCAAAATACAGTAACTGAAATAAAAAATTCATTAGAAGCAACCAACAGCATAATACAGGAGGCAGAACGAATAAGCAAGGTGGAAAACAGACTAGCAGAAATCACTGATGTGGAACAGAAAAGAGAAAAAAGATTGAAAACAAATGAAGAGAGTCTCAGAGAAGTCTGAGAAAATGTTAAAAGCACAATATCCATATTAAAGGGGTGCCAGAAGGAAAAGAGAGAGAAAAAGGGACAAAAAAAATATTTAAAGAGATAATAGCCAAAAAGTTCCCTAACATGGGAAAGGAAACACTCACTCAAATCCAGGAAGCACAACGAGCACCATATAAAATAAAACCAAGGAGGAACACCCAAAGACATCTATTAATGAAATTGACAAAAAGTAAAGACAAAGAGAAAATATTGAAAGCCACTACAGAAAAGAAACAAATAACTACAAAGGAGCCCCAATAAGGTTATGGACAGATTCTTCATCAGAAACTCTACAGGGCAGCAGGGAGTGGCATAATATACTTAATGAGATGAAAGGAAAAACCTCCAACCAAGATTACTTTACCCAGCAAGGCTCTCATTCAGATTTGAGGGAGAAATCAAACCTTTACAGATAGGCAAAAGCTAAGAGAACTCAGCAACACTAAACCAGGTCTACAACAAATACTAATGGAACTTCTCTAGGCAGAAAAGAAAAGGCAACACTAGAAACAAAAATACCACAGATGACAAGGCTCACAGGAAAGGCATACATACAGTAAAGATACGAAATCATCCATGCACAGTTATTCCACCAAAATCAGAAATCGTGAGAAGAGGGTACAAATGCAGGACACTGGAGATGCACTTGCAATTAAGAAACCAACAACTTAAAACAGTCTTTTATATATATATATACATATATACATATATATATATATATATATATATATATATATACACACACACACTCCTAGATCAAAACTTCAGTGTAACTTCAAACCAAAAATCTACAATTGATACACACACAAGGAAGAAAAATCAACTCAAATACAATATTAAAGATAGTCATCAAGCCTCAAGAGGTGAGATCAAGAGAAGAAGGGAAGAAAAAGGAGCAAAAAAAAAAAGCAAATACAAAATAGTTAATAAAATATAAATAAAAACATATGTATCAATAATTACCTTAAATGTAAATAGACTAAATGCTCCAACCACAAGACATGAACTGGCTGAATGGATACAAAAACATGACCCATATATATGCTGTCTTCAAGAGACCCACTTCACTTCTAGGGACATATACAAGTTGAAAGTGAGAGGATAGAAGAAAATATTCCATGCAAAGAGGAATCAAAAAAAAGCTGGAGTAGCAATACTCATATCAGACAAAATAGATCCTAAAATAAAGAATATTTTAAGAGACATGTAAGGACATCCCATATTGATCAAAGGATCAAACCAAGAAGAAGATATAACAATTGTAAATATATATGAAACCAACATAGGATCACCATAATATGTAAGCCAACTTCTAACAACCTAAAAAATAAAAATTGACAATAACACAATCATAGTGGAGATTTTAACACCCCACTTAGAGCAATGGACAGAGCATTCAGTCAAAAAATCGATAAGGCAATGCAGGCCCTGAATGAAGCAATAGACCTGATAGACTTAAAAGATATTTATAGGACAGGCCATCCAAAAGCAGCAGAATACACATTCTTGTTAAGTGCACATGGAACATTCTCTAAGATTGATCACATTCTGGGCGACAAATCAAGCCTTGTTAACTTTAAGAAAATTGAAATCATACCAAGACTCTTTTCCAAACCACAACACTACACAAGTGGAAATCAACAACCAGAAAAAAACTGCAAAAAACACAATCATGTGGAGACTAAACAACATGCTACTAGACAACCAATGGATCACTGAAGAAATCAAAGAGGAAATTAAAAAATACCTAGAAGCAAATGACAACAAAGATACGAAACTCCAAAACCTATGGAATACAATAAAAGCAGTTCTAAGAGGGAAGTTTATAGCAATAAAGCCTACCTCAGGAAACAAGAAAAAGCTCAAATAACCTAACTTTACATCTAAAGCAACTAGAGAGAGAAGAGACAAGACTTAAAGTTAGCAGAAGGAAAGAAATAATAAAGATCAAAGAAGAAATCAATGAAATAGAAACGAAGAAAACCATAGAAAAGATCGACGAAAGTAAAAGCTGGTTCTTTGAAAAGATCAACTAAATTGATAAACCCTTAGCCAGACTCATCAAAAAAAAAAAGAGGAAGGACTCAAATCGATAAAATTAGAAATGAAAAAGAAGTTACAACAGACATCACAGAAATACAAAGGATCATAAGTGACTACTACATGCAACTATAAGGCAATAAAAAGTAAAACCTGTAAGAAATGGACAATTTCTTAGAACAATACAATCTTCTAAGACTAAATCAAGATGAAATAGAAAAGATGAATGGATGGATCACAAGTATTAAAATTGAAACTGTGACTGAAAAACCTCCAACAAACAAAAACCAGGACCAGACTGGCTTCACAGGCAAATTCTATCAAACATTTAGAGAAGAGTTAATACCTATTCTTCTGAAACTATTCTGAAAAATTGCAGACGAAAGAACACTCCCAAACTCATTCTATGGGGCAACAATCATCCTGATACCAAAATCAGACAAAGATACCACAAAAAAAGACAATTACAGGCCAATTTCACTAATGAACATAGATGTGAAAATCCTCAACAAAATACTAGCCAACAACACATTAAAAGGATTGTACATCATGATCAAGTGGGATTTATCCCAGGGATGCAAGGATTCTTCAATATCCACAATCAATCAGTGTAATACACCACGTTAACAAAATGAAGAATAAAAACCGTATCATCCTCTTCATAGATGCAGAAAAAGCCTTCAACAAAATCCAACACCCATTTCTGATAAAAACACTTCAGAAAGTGGGCATACAGGGAACCTCCCTCAACATAATAAATGCCCTCTAGGACAAACCCAGAGCTCACATCATTCTCAAGGGTGAAAAGCTGAAAGAATTCCCGCTGAGATAGGGAACAGGACAAGGATGTCCATTCTTGTCACTGCTATTCAACATAGTTTTGGATGTCCTAGCCTCAGCAATCAGAGAAGTAAAAGAAATAAAAGGAATCCAAATGGGAAAGGAAGAAGTAAAACGATCACTGTTTGCAGATGACACGATACTATACCCAGAAAATCCTAAGGACTCTACCAGAAAACTGTTAGAGCTCATCAATGAATTGGGCAAAGTCACAGGAAACAAAATTTACACAGAAATCAGCTGCATTTCTATATACTAACAATGAAAGATCAGAAAGAGAAATTAGGGAAGCAATCCCGTTTACCATTGCATCAAAAAGAATAAAATACCTAGGAATAAACCTAGCTAAAGATACAAAAGACCTGTACTCTGAAAACTATAAGATGCTGATGACACAAACAGATGGAAAGACATACCATGCTCTTGGATTGGAAGACTCAACATTATCAAAATGACTATACTACACAAGGCAATCTACAGATTCAATGCAATCCCTATCAAATTACCAAGGACATTTTTCACAGAACTAGAACAAAGTATTTTCAAGTTTGTTTGGAAGCACAAAAGACCCAGAATAGCCAAAGGCATGCTGAAAAAGAAAAATGGAGCTGGAGGAATCAGTCTCCCTGACTTCAGACTCTACTACAAAGCTTCAGTCATCAAAATGTAATGATACTGGCACAAAGACAGAAATATAGATCAGCGGAACAGGATAGAAACCCCAGAATTAAATCCACACATGTACAGTCAACTAATCTATGACAAAGGAGACAAGAATATACAATGGAGAAAAGACAGTCCCTTCAATAAAACTGGACAGCCACATGTAAAAAAAATGAAACATTCCTAACACTATACACAAAAATGAACTAAAAATGGATTAAAGACCTAAATAAGACCAGACACTATAAAACTTTTAGAGGAAAACATAGGCCAACTACTCTCCAACATAAACAACAGCAACATCTTCTCAGATCCGCCTGTTAAGAGTAGTGACAATAAAAAGAAAAATAAACAAATGGGACTTAATTAAATTTAAAAGTTTCTGCACAGCAAAGGAAACACTAAACAAAATGAAAAGACAACCCACGGAATGGGAGAAAATATTTGCAAACTAATTGACTGACAAGGGATTAATCTCCAAAATTTATAAACACCTCCTACAGCTCAATACAAACAAACAAACAAATAACCCCATCAAAAAATGGACAGAAGATCTAAACAGACAATTCTCCAGAGAAGACATACACATGGCAAATAAACACAGGAAAAGATGCTCAACATCACTCGTTATTAGAGAAATGCAAATCAAAACCACTATGAGGTACCACCTTACACTGGCCAGAATGGCCATCATCAAAAAGTCTACAAACAATAAGTGCTGGAGAGGGTGTGGAGAAAAAGGATCCCTATTATACTGCTGGTGGGAATGCAAATTGGTGAAACCACTGTGGAAAACAGTATGGAGATTCCTCAGAAAACTAGAAATAAAATTACCATTTGGTCCAGCAATCCCACTCTTGGACATCTATCCAGAGAAAACCATGATTTGAAAAGACATGTACTCCAGTGTTCATTGCAGCACTCTATGCAATAGCCAAGTCATAGAAATAACCTAAATGTTCATTGACAGAGGAGTGGACTGAGAAGATGTGGTACATATGAACAATGGAATGTTACTCAGCCATTAAGAGGAAAAACGACATTTGTAGCAACACAGATGTATCTGGAAATTATCGTGCTAAGTTAAGTCAGTCAGACAGGGAGACACCAACATCAAATGATATTACTTACATGTGGAATCTAAAAAACAGACACCATGAACTTCTTTGCTGAACAGATACTGACTCACAGACTTTGAAAAACTCAGTTTCCAAATGAGACAGGTTGTGGGGTAGGAGATGCACTGAGGGACTGGGATGGAAATGCTATAAAATTTGTGATGATCGTTGTAAATCTATAAATGTAATAAAATTGAGCAATAAAAAAAACCTGACATTTATATTGCCCACTACAAAGTATTCCCATAGGTCTCAGCCTATCTAATCACTTCGAGACAGGTTCTTTAGGATAGATGTTATTTTCTCTATTACACAGTTGAGAAAATAAATATTATAGAGATTTTGACTTGCCTAAGGTCACAGTTTTTGATTCTGGAAATCTTCCAGTGCCCTCTTCAGTTTTTGATAACATCATTTTTTTGCTATAGTTTGAAGTGAACTTGACTTGTTTACATTTATTTAAGGGCATAGAGCTGTGATGGATACCCAGTACTTTGGTTTTTGAATGAATAATTGGAGAAATGGCCAAGTATCTTCGTGACTGCTGGGCTCTACAGCATGAAAAATGGTATGGTGGCTCTTTGGTAAGAGATGGATGCTTTCATCTCACTGCAGTAGTACTCGGAGCTCTAGAACTCTCATAAGCTTTATGTGATTCTTAAAATATGAACACCTAAGAACGCAAATTCTTAAGTCAAATGTAAGCTCCACTTAAAAATGCTTCTCCTATTTTACTGAAAAATCTATAGGCAATGTATCCTAGGGACCCAGATAAGATTCAGACAAGAAAAACTATCATTTGGCTTGACATAACTACCAAGTCAAAAAACAATCTGCCTGTGAATCAACAATTTCAGTGTCCTAGGCATTTCTAAAAATAGGTCACTAGATAACCCAAACCTTGAATGCAATTGAAATTTGACCCACTCAAATGTGTTTTTGTTCACTAGTAAGTGTGGTAATTTTAGAAATCATGACGATTTCTATGTGCTCAAAAAGTATATTCAATAATAGTGGTCTCATTAAAATGTTTCCAAACTTTTCTGCATGTATAGTTATTAAATTGGATTATGAAGTAAATACTCAGTAATTCACCTCAAATATTCTTCTCTAGTTACTGTGAATTTGAGATTTTATTGCATTAATATTGATTTATATCATTATGTAAGTTGTTGTGTGTATAACACTCTATTTCTAATTCTGTATACCCTACCACACTCTTCCAAACCAAAACTGTATTTTCCATTCATCACTATACAGTTGATCCCCTTTACCCACTTGCTCTCCCACACACTCTCCATTTTTTCCCCTTTGGTAACCAGTCCTCCATTCTCTGTATCTACATGTTTTTGTTTGGTTTGGTTTGCTCATTTATTTTGGTTTTGTTTTTTATATTCCATGTATGAGTGAAATCATATGTTATTTCTTTCCCATCTGACTTATTTGAGGGAGATTATTTAAATACATCATGGGCTAAATGCCCCTTGCCTGCCCATCAAATATACTCTTATGATATGCACCAGAACTCCTGTGTGTAGATCAGGAGGACAGTAAAGTTATTCCTGCTTACTTGTATAGCATGTGCCCTAATTCACCACTGTAAGACAGGGAAAGATGAGAGGAAGTGAAATGGGCTAAAAGCCCTCACAGAAGTAAAGCACAGCTAAGGCAGATGGCCATACACATTGAGACTGTGACACTGCCATCTTTATTTTAGGTACTAGGAAGCTTTATTCTTATAAAGATCAGCCTATTTTCCTCACAGAGATGGACGAGGGTATTTGAGTAAAGTCATGTGATTACTATAGCAAGCATATTTTTTAATTCAAAACAACTTTTCAAACGGATTGAAATTAAAACATTAAGGCAGGCTCATCATGAATAAGACCAAATAGGCAATGATAATAATACTTTTCAACGTCATTTACTGGGCTATGATGTACCAACAGTAGGTTACAGTGCTTTGGAGGTGCCCTCACAAAACCTGTATAAGCTAGGTACTCTTATGACCTCCGTTTCAGAGTCAGGGAAACTAAAGCTTAGAAAAGCTTCAAGCAACTGGTCCAAGATTGCTAAATTAGCATGCACTTAGGCAGCCTTGAAATGAAAATGTTGAGTAGCCTTTGGATTAAAAAAAAAAAATTACAGGAGGGAGAAAGAAAAAAAATAAAAATGTAATTACCATATGATCTAGCAATCTCATTCCTGAACATTTGTCCAGGGAAAAACAAAATTTGAAAATCTATGTGTACATTTTTAAATTAATGTTAACTGCGGCACTATATGCAACAGCCAACACATGAAAGCAACCTAGATGTCCAGTGAAGAGAGGAATGGATAAAGAAGATGTAGTACATATAAGAAATGGAATAGCACGCAGCCATAATAAAAATGAAATAATGCTATTTGCAGCAACATGGATTGATTTAGGGATTATGATATTAAGTGAAGTAAGAGAAAGACAAATATCTTATAATATCACTTATATCTAGAATCTACTTTAAATGATACAAATGAATTTATTTACAAACAGAAATGGAATCACAGATTTCAAAAACAAACATAGTTACCAAAGGAGAACACTGGGGGAAGGAATAAATTAGGAGTTTGGGATTAACATACACATGCTACTATATAAAAAATACATAAGCAACAAGGACTTATTGTATAGCACAGGGAAATCTACTTAATATCCTGTAATAACCTATATATATGGCAAAAGAATATATGTACATGTGTAACTGAATCATTTTGCTATACACATGAAATTAATATATTATAAAACAACTGTACTCCAATTTTTTTTAATGAAAAAAAGAAAGAAAGTTATGTGACCCCCAGAGGGCCACTCACCCATATGTGTTTGCTGACATTCTGTGGCTTTCAAGGTAAGACCATAAAGCTTTCTGAGAAAGGAGCACAGAAGACAGATCACAATGTCTCTTAGTTCGTCTTCCATAGGGATTATCTTCCTTTTCAGGTCCCTTCTCTGACTCTGCTTTGTCAATAATTAGTTACATTAGATCACTTTTCCCCTTCTGGTTTTTGACCACACACTTCCAGAATCTCTTTCTACATGGTATTTGCAACATGTGCTTTTCTATACTTGTAGAAGCTGCCAAAATCTAACCCAGAAGTGCTGTGTTCCAAAACTGAGAGAGAATTTTGGTTTGTTTGACACACTGATTTTTAGAGTGGAAATGCATCCTTCAAAGCCGAGATACATCCTACCTTCCTCTAGGAGGACCTGTCCCATCTACAGTTTAAAACACAGATCATATTTCAAAAAGGACCCAAAGGAGGAAAATCATGATTGACTAATTCATTTTGTCATAAACAGTAGTTAGGGGGAAAATAAACAATAAAAATTGCATTGAATAAAGGCATTCACATACGTTGGACAGATAGATTACAGATATGTAGATATGTAAATAAAAATTCTGAAGGCTATATAATTTCAACACAATCTTAATGGTTTTCTCTTTGAGAATACTTTTCAACTGATTTATCTTCTTCACAACTTTAGGAAATGTTACAATAATGCTGGTATCTCCTAAAGTACATTCTACTCCAAATTTTACATTTCAGTTCTTTTAAAAGGCATTTGAAACAATGCTAGTTTCTTTTTAAATTTTCTTTAGCATAAGCAGTTTTTCTTGTTGTATATCACATCTTCACAAAAAAAGAAATTATCAGTATTTGTCTTTCTCATCAATTTACTTTGTACCTAAAGGTTTCTTTTACTGTATTTTATCCATATACTAAAAGAGTAGAACTATTTTCTGATCGTGTAATAATGTATCCAATGCTTATAACAATGTTAGGGATCAAAGGAAGTATATACATTATGATATAAAATTGGATATATAGGTATACACCAAAGGCCTAAAAGGGTGTATTTCTGAACCATAGGCTTATAGATTTTTAAAATTTTTATCTTCATCCTTTTATAATTTATGTGAGATAATACTGCTGTATGTATACACACATGTATCTATATGTGTATACATATATCTGTGTATACGTATTTATATACGCACATATATACATACCTATATGTATATATACACACATGTATGCATGTATGTATGTTTACAAATACTATATATAGGATGTATACCAGAGTATCACCATAACTTTACTTTTAAAGGATGAAAAATAAATAGTTATGTAGTTCTATTTATTTTTGTCTTTTCTAGGACCACACCCATGGCATATGGAGGTTCCCAGGCTAGGGGTCTAACTGGAGCTGTAGCCGCCGGCCTACGCCATAGTCACAGCAACGTGTCTGCGATCTACACCACAGCTCACGGCAACGCCGGATCCTTAACCCACTGAGCAAGGCCAGTATTTGAATCCACAACCTCATGGTTCCTAGTCAGATTCATTAACCACTGAGCCATGACGGGAACTCCATACATAACTATTTATATACAGTCCAACAATTCCACTTCCAAGAGAAATCAAAACATCTCTCTACACAGAAACTTGTACATAAATGCTTGTAGCAATATTAGTCATAATAGCTAAAAGGTGGAAACAACCCACATGTTCTGCTTGAATAATTAACAAAATGCGTTATTCACACAATAGAATATTATTGGGCCATGAGAAGAAATAAAGCCATGATACATGCCACAGCATGGATGAACCTTAAAAATATTATGCCAAGTAAAGAAGCCCATCACAAAGACCATATATAATATTCTATTTATATTCAATATCAAGAATAGGCAAATCTATAAAGACCAAATATATTAGTGGTTGCTTAGTGCTGGGAGGGAGGAAGACTTTGTGATAGTGATAGATAAAGGGTATGGGTTTTTCTGAGGTAACAAACTAAAAACTTATGGTGGTAGTTGTTACAACATATCAGTAAAAATACTAAAAACCAATTTATTGTATACTTTAAGTGACAGAGTTGTATGGTATCTAAATCCTATCTCAATAAAACCTATTTTAAAAAATGGAAAAATGGGAGTTCCTATTTTTCCTGTTGTGGCTCAGTGAGCTAAAGACCCAACATTGTTTCTGAGAAAATGTGGGCTTGATCCAAGGATCTGGTACTGCCACAAGTTGCAGCATTGATCACAGATGTGGCTTGGATCCAGTGTTGCCATAATAGTGGTGCAGGCTGTAGCTGCAGGTCTGATTCAACCTCTGGACTGGAAACTTCCACATGCCAAAGGTGTGGCTCTCAAAAAGAAAAAAATAGAAAAATGTACTTACATTGTTAATACTTTTGTTTCCTTTGTCTACAACTTTGACCTACCTTTGAAACAGAGTTTGGGGGAAAAATTACAAGACAAGAGTTTCTTTGGTTAACAATATAAAGCAAGTACATGACTCCTGATTTAGGACAATTATGGAATCTTAACAAAGCTCAATGCAGAGACCGTAGACTGAAATATTATGTATTTTATGTGTGAATGTCAAGTGTGTATATTTATTTGAGTAGCGCTTGCCTTTGGAAATTTAGATCCTTTTCTTCCCCCCTTACAAAGATATATTTAGTTTGGGCTGCTGGTATTTCACAAGAAGTTATTTAGGACTAAATAGTTCAGTCTTTGAGAAATGTACTGCCAATGTGGTATTTGTGTTTCCTAGACTGGAATAGCCTAACCACATCACTGCAAGTAAGATACATTTATCTAAGAAGGAATGGATGTTACCATTGTCAAACAATCAAGATCATGAAATGAGCAAAGATCCCTTAGACAAGAGGAGAGGGGACCTGCCTCTTTCTCTAGAAATCAGGAAGTTTGCTTCCTGATAACCATGGTATAAGATGGTAGATACTACTCACTGATGGAGCAAAGCTGTTTCTGACCAGGCAGCAGCCTGCCAAGAGCAAGGCAGGAACCGAGGATGGGTTTGTAGCTGAGCACTAAGAGTGCTAGCAGCAGAGTAATATACTTCCACTACAGGGCTATAGGTAGCTTTATGAATACCACAGCTTAGTCATATTTATGATTTGCGTCATTAAATGAAGGACTTGTGCTCATCATGTGAATGAACTGAAAAAAGAGTGATATAGTTCACAGAAGTCCCTGGAGACATTGTAATGTGACCAGGGAATTCTGGAGATTTGAAGAAAAAGCAAGACACAAAACAACAACAAAATCCCAGATATATTCGGAGGACAGATATGCAGTACATATATTTGGGAGATTCCAGAAATTTCCTGGATAGAGGAATGGACTTGCCCCTGTGATACAAAAAAAGATCTAAAATCACCCTATATAGGTATTTTTAAAAAGTGATCAAATATTAAAGTTATAACACAGGAAGCCTGAACAAATATCCTTTACTAGGAAAAACCTGTGTAGAACTAAAACCAAAATATTACTTATGATTCTACCTGGATTGTGAAATCGAGTTTTCTGGTTTTTTTTATTCATGCTTTGTACCTTCCAAGTGTTCCAGGATTAATATCTATGAAAGTACATATTGTTCTTATAGTTGTAAAATATTCACTTACTTTTAAATCATATACATTTAAGGTGTACAACATGATGTTTTGATACACATACACAGAATGAAATGATTACTATAGTTAAACTAATTAATGCCCTTCTCCTCAGGAAGTTACCGTGTATGTGTATGTGTGTGTGTGTGTGTGTGTGTGTGTGGTAAATTTCCATTTTATATTAATAACTATAATCACCACGCTGTACATTAGATATTTATATTTATTCATCCTGCATATCTACAGCTTTGAATTCTTTGATCAGCATCTATTTCCCCCACCTCCCTACCCCAGGGTAATGACATACCCTGGTATGTATTCCACTTTAGAATCCACATGTAAGTGAGATTTTATAGTATTTTTATTTCCATGTCTGAATTACTTAATATAGTATCTTCTGGCTTACTCATGTTGTCACAAATGGTAGCATCTCCTTTTATAAGGCTGAATAATATTCCACTATGTACATATACCACAATTTCTTTATCTATTCATCCATCAGTAAACACTTAGACTGTTCCCATATGAATAATGTGCAATGAACATGAGAGTACACATATCTCTTAGAGGTACTGATTTATACTGTTCTTCATAATGGCTATACAAATTTATATTTTCAGCAATGTATACAAGGTTGCCTTTTTCTCCAGCCTTAACAATACTCGCTATCTTTCATCTTTCTAGTAATAGCTCTCCGAACAGGGGTGATTTGTTATACTTAGAAGTTAGGTATCTATGTTATAAATACCATAGTATAGATATTAAATTTAGATACATATTTCCAACATTGGAGAATAAATGAAACAATTCATTTGAAATTTGGAAAGGTTTCAGCTTTAGTAATTTTATGCTTATTGAGATTATAGCTGTCTTGGATCTAAACCTGTAGTTTGTCTCAAACATGTCAAGCCCCACTGCATGTGAAAATAATCAAAATACACTTCCTGATCTGCTTTTCAAACTAGTAATTGATTTCTTTCAAGCCCTTCTCAGATAATATGGGTTGGAGTTCCTTCATTCAGGAGAGATATAATTATTTTACATCATATATTATGGACACCAGCCAGTAAGAACCAGATGCCAACTAATCAGAAAAGACACACATCAGTCAGAAGACAAGCCAACCAATCAGAATGGACAGAGGTGAGTGCTAAAGGATGGTCCTAGAAGCTCCCCCTGCTATGCAAGACATTACCTCATCAGTTGCTCATGATTTCACAAGGGGCACCCAGAGGTCCAAGGAAGGGGCAGGAGGCTTGGAATGGCAACGAACAACCAATCCTTGTGCAAGTATTTTGGTCTTTTAACTTGGAGAGCCACTGGCTGAGTATCAGCCCTGCCCTCACTTTACTTCCTTCCAATGTTCTCTAAGGTGTTCTAGTTTCCTTTAAAACGTTACAACTGAAGACTTGTGATTAAAGTAAAAGCTGACTTTTTAGTAAGGCCAAGTGTAGCCCAAGTAAATGTTAAGGAAAACGCCAATAAGAAATATGCTAATTCACCTTCTTATAATCATGGAAAATTTCCAATATTGGAGATGTTTGTTATTTCCGGGGGGGATGAGGCATGACCCTTAAAATGAGAGATTGCCTGGCATGCCATACAAGACCAACTAGATTTTGTCTCTTTTTCTGACCCCACAAAACCAATTCATTTTACCTCTCTTCAGTCCCCCAGCAGACAAATTATTCCTCCTCTAGAGAGTCCAAGAGTCTCAGAATCCAGGATCAGGAAGGCACAGTAAATGTCGGGGTGAGGTGCCATACTAAAAACAGAAGCATTTAGTGAACATACTATATCCAGTCCCCTTCCATCATCTAAATTCTGAAATATTCAGACAGGCCTTTGGAGGGTTTGCTATGAGAAAATGTGGGTGGGAATATAAAATGCTGTAACTACTTTGTGAAATAGCTTGGCAGTTTCTTAGAAGACAGATAGACACTCATCATTTGATCCAGCCATTCTGCTCCACTAGGAGCTGCATATATCTGTATAAAGTCTTGTACATTATGTTTATAATGCTTTTTCTGTAACAGACAAAAACTGGAAACGCCTGGATGTCCTTCAAGAAGTAAATAAACTGTGACCTATTTCTGCAGTGGACTACTAATCAGCAATAATAAGAAATGAACTGGTACAATAACCTAGGTGAACTGCAAAATAATTATGTCTGGTGAAGAAAATCTACACACACCAAAAGGAGTATGTTCTGTATGAATGGGGATGGGGGACAAGGGAGGATAGGAGCAAAGATTACAGAGGGGAGTGAGCAAACTTCAGGAGGCAACGCTTACAGTCAGTAACTTCGTTGTACTGGTTTTACAAATGTTAAATGTTAAAGCATTAAACTCTACATTTTAAATGCATGCGTTTATTATACATTTTAAGTACACAGTTTGTTGTACTTAAAATATAACTCAAAGAAATAACAATTACAGCTCAAATTCTCCTAGGTTTTTATGTCTTTCAAATATGAATTTATATTTATTACAAGTTTTCACAAACCTAGGTTTTCCTCTTTAAATCACTAGTGAACGATATGGTAATTTTTAGGTCTTTGGCATTATTTTAAAATTTAATTACTATAGAAATCATTTTTTGTAGTTCTATTATTTGTTGTATGTTTCAGCTTGAATATAAAACTGTATAAACAATGGACACCAGTATCCAACAACAAACTGCAAGTTTTTAATGCCTTTTAAAATAAACTGAGTAATAAAAATATAAAATTCACAAGTACATAAATGATGGCTTTGCTTTAGTTTATTATGTAGGTAACTGCAGAGCATGCTAATCATTATGACCAAAGTTTTTACTTTCATTTTAATGCCCTGATTATTTTTTGGAAGAGATATTCCAACTTTAGTGTGTGTGTGTGTGTGTGTGTTTTATGTCTGATTAAAAAAAATGCAGGTGTGTGGTATTCATTAATTAATCACTTCTGCTGAAAGAGTATAATTTTGTACATTCATTTTGGAAAAGGTTGAAAACATCCCAGTAGATTCATCAAAATTCAGTTCCTTTACTACTTTGTCAATTTCTTGAATCAAAGAAGACAATATAGGATCTGGCATTGCTGCACCTGTGGAATAGGTCACAGCTCTGGCTTGGATTTGATTCTTAGCCTGGGAACTTCCATATGCCATGGGGGTTCCAAAAAAAAAAAGGAATAACATTGTCATAAACATTTATTTATTTATTTATTTATTTATTTATTTATTTATTTATTGTCTTTTTGCCTTATCTAGGGCCGCACCCACGGCATATGGAGGTTCCCAGGCTAGGGGTCTAACAGGAGCTGTAGCTGCTGGCCTTTGCCACAGCCACAGCAATGCGGGATCCAAGCCGCATCTGCAACCTTCACCACAGCTCACGGCAACGCCGGATCCTTAACCCACTGAGCAAGGCCAGGGATCGAACCCGCAACCTCATGGTTCTCAGTTGGATTCGTTAACCACTGAGCCACGAAGGGAACTCCATAAACATTTATAAGTTTTTGTAATGAACATGTGTTTTCATTTCTCTTATCTAGCTAGGAGTGGAATTCTGGTAACTTTATGTTTAACCATTTAACCATTTGAGGAACTGCTAAACTGTTATTGAAAGTGGCTGTCACAGCTTACCTTCCCATGTTCTCACACAAGTTTGAAGATTCTGATTTCTCCACATCTTTGTCAGACTTTCTGACTCTAGCCAACATGGTAGATGTGAAGTGGTATGTCATTGTGATTTTGATTTGCATTTCCCTAATGATTCATGATGCTGAGCATTTTTCATGTGCTTATTGGCTACTCATATCATTTTTAGAAAACATCTGCTCAGATCCCTTGCCCATTCTAAAACTGGGTTACCTTTCATTATTAAGTTGTGATGGTTCTTTATATAGTCTAGATACAAATCTCTTATCAGATAAGTAATTTTCAAAAATTTTCTCCCATTCTATGTGTTGTATTTTCACTTTATTGATAGTGTCTTTGCCTCGTTCCTTAAAATAAGGGTAAAACATCCAGTCTTTCATTATTAAGTATGACAGTATCTGTGGGTTTTTCATAGATGCCGTTCATCAAGTTGAAGTTTGCTTCTATTCTTAATTGGATTTTTTTTAATTATTAAAAGGTGACGGATTTGTCAAATTCTTTTTCTGCTTTATTGAAAAAATCATGGGTTTTTTTTTATTCTATTGATATGTAATCAATTCATTACACTAATTGATTTTCAGATGTTAATTCAACCTTGAATTCCTGGGATAAACTTTGCTTAGTCATATGTTGCTGGATTTAGTTTGCTGTTTTGTTGGGAACTTTTTAATTCACATTTATAAGAGATATTAGTCTTTAGTTTTCTTTTCTTCTGATGTCTTTGCCCAGTTTTATCATTCAGGGTTATACTGCCCTCATAAAAAGAGTTGGGAACTGTTCCTACCTTTTCTATTTCTTTGAAGAGTTTGAGAAGAATTGCTATTAAGTCTGTTAAGTGTTTGGCATAATTTATTTGTGGAGCCATCTGGGCCTGGATTTTTCTTTGTGGGTAGTTCACTAATTCAATCTCTTTACTTCTTAAAAATCTATTCAGGTTGTATATTTTTTCTTGAGTCAGTATTGTAGTTTTATTTTTCTATGAATTTATCTATGTTACCTAGATTATGTACTTTATTGGCATGCATTTGTTCATAGTATTCCTTTACAATCCTTTTTTTTTCTGTAAGGTTCTTAGTCATGTCTCCTCTTTAATTTCTAATTCTAGTAATTTGAGTATTATTTCTAGTAATTTGTGTATCACTCTAGTTAATGATTTGTCAATTTTGTTGATTTTCAAAGTATCCAATTTTTGTTTCATTAATTTTTTCAACTTTTACTTATATATTTTATTTATGTCCCTGCTAAGCTATATCATTTTCTTCCTTCTTGCTTTAGGTTCCAATTGCTTTTCCCTTTTTCTTTTTCTTCAGGTTAAAGATTTACTTTTGATTTGAGATCTTTTTTTAAAAAACATAGGCATTTACAGCTTTAAATTTCTAAGCACTTTTTTTTAAGCTAACTCATATTTTGATATATCTTCATTTTCTTATTCATCTCAGAATATTACAAATTTTCTCTTTTGATTTCCTTTTGACCCATTGTTGAGGAGCATATTCTTTATTTCCTACATGTTTTTAAGTTTCCCCAGTTTCTTTTTGTTACTTATTTCTAATTTCATTCTGTTGTGGCTGGATAACATACTTGGATATATTCTGATGGATTGAAATAATCCAAAGTTTATGACGTAGCATATATTCTGACCTAGAGAATGTTTCAGGTGTATGTGAGAAGGGTATAAATATTCTACCACAGTTTGGTAGAGTGTTTTATAGATGTTTATTACATCTAGTTGGTTTTCAGTTTATGTCTTATATTTCTATGTTATTCCTCTGCCTATTCTATCCCTTATTGAAAGTGGTATATTGATGTCATCAACTATTCTAATGGTATTGAATTTCGAATTTGCAATGGCAGGCTAAACCTGTTCATTTTTTTGGAGTTAGAAATGTATCAATGCCAGATCCTTAACTCACTGTACCAGGCCAGGGATCAATCAGCACCTCCACAGAGACAAGCCAGATCATTAATCCACTGCACCACAGCAATATTAAGTGTTACTCTTAATAGCCAAAAGCTAGAAACAATCCAAATGCCCATCGACTGATGAATGTATAAACAGGATGTGATATATCCATACAATGGAATATTATTCACCCATAAAAAGGAATGAAGTATATAATACATGCTACGATATAAGTGAATCTTAAAAACATTTTTCTGTGTAAAAGAAGCTAGTCACAAGCAATCGTATATTATATGAAATATCCCGAATAAGCACATCTAGAGGCAGAAAGCAGAGGGTTGACAATATGGGCTGTTAGGAGGATGGGGAGGTGGTGGCTTAAAAATACAGGATTTCTTTTCATGATAATAAAATGTTTTAAAATTGATTGTAGTGAAAAGAAAGTCATGGACATAGAGAAGAGACTTGTGGTTGTCAAGGGGGAGAGAGAGGATGAGGTAGTTGAATGGACTGGGAATTTGGTGTTAATAGATGCAAACTATTGCCTTTGGAATGCATAAGCAATGAGATCCTGCTGTATAGTCCAGGGAACTATAGTCACTTATGATAGAGCATGATAATGTTAGAAAAAATAATGTATATATATATGTTTGACTGGGTCACCTTGCTGTACAGTAGAAAATTGACAGAACACTGCAATAATGGAAAAAAATAAAAATCATTTAAAAAAATAAAAAAATTTTAAAAAGAAACCAATATAAAAAGTCTACTTACTAGATGATTCCAACCTCATGACATTCTGGCAAATGCAAAATTATGGAAACAGTAAAAGTTCAGTGGTTGCCAAGAGTTGGGGGTGGGAAGAAGTGAAGAAGCATAGCAAAAGGATTTTTAGGGCAGTGAAACTATATATTATAGTGACAGATACACGTCATTATTCATTTTCCAAATCCATAGATTGCACAATAGCACAAGTGAATCATGATGCAAACTATGAACTTTTAATGATTATGTCGTACCAGTGTAGGCTCATCAATTGTAACAAGTGTACCACTCCAGGGGGGGATGTTGATCATGTGAGAAGGTGTTTGTGTGTGTGTCTGTCTGTCTGGGTGGGCACATGCATGTGTGTGTGTGCTGAGGCAGCAGGTATATGGAAAATATCTGTACCTCCCATTCCATTTGCTGAGAACCTAAAATTACTCTAAAAACTAAAGGATTTTTTAACTCAATTACAGAATTTCACAGCCTCAAGCCAGATAGCCAGAGTCAGGAGCTCCAGGGAAGGAAGAAGGACCAAGAGGCCCAGAATGAGAACCACTGCTTCACTAGACACCAAGGATATCACAATGAATCTCAAAAAAGACAAAAACGAAAAAAAAAAGGTAATGAACTCTTCTATTTCATCATCTCAACTTCCAATGTATCATCCTTTATTTTTTTACCTGATAAATATCTTTGGAATACCTCTACTTACCTCCATCACTTCTCATTGCCTGTAGTCGAAGTTCTTTACATCAAGCCCAAGCAACTTACAGTATCCTCCCTTTGAAATTTTAGCTTCCACTCATCTTCCTCCAACCTAATTTTCCCATTAGAGCCAAAGTTATCATTTAGAACATCAATCTTATCATGTCATTCAGGACCTTAAAATATTTCCCCATGCTTTAGGATAAACACAAACGTTTAACAATGCCTCAAAGCCTTTATGATCTGGCCTCCACCTCCTTTTCCACGCTCATTTTCAGCTTACACTCTCCTTTACTCCCTTTCATCTTGCCATAAAAGCCTAATTCACTATTTCCATGTTGGCAAAGTGCCCTCTTGCCACAGGCCATTTTACAGATGCTGGACAGCTCTTCCACCCTGACTTTTTCTAGTTAATTCCTATGCATTTGTCAGAACTCCAGCAACTGTCAAGTCCTAGCATTTCTCTACTCGATCAAATCCTCTCAACCTCAGGCTTTCTTAGTACCACACAAGTCTTCTGCCTAAAACTTGTCAAAATTACATCACTGCATTTATATGTGACTTCATTATTTTTTCTCCCTTCTCCCCAACAACCATTTCACAATGCACTCAATAAGGATGGCACACTACTTTTGCTCTCCAAGATCAGACTGCCTGGGTTCAAACTCTAGCTTACTGGTTTGGTAACTTTTGTTATTCCTTTGTGCCTCAGTTTCCTCATTTATTAAGACCTGTATTAGTACGTATCTAATTGTGTTGATTTGATTATTAGAACACTTGGCACAGGGCTTGATGTTGATGAAGATCATGATAATGATTGCTACCATTATTTTGCACATTACCTAGTTGTGGTAGACAGAATAGTGGGCCCTAATTCTAGGAACCTGTGAATATATTACCTTACATGGCAGAAGGATATTCCAGAAATGATTAAGGTAACAGATTTTCAAATGGGGTGATTTTATACCATAAAAGCAGACCCAATCTAATCACACAAGTCATTCAAGGTCAAGGAGTAGATCAATGAACTCATGTGGAGGAAGGAGCAGATATTCAAAGCATGAGAGGGACACAGCCAGCCAGTGCTGGCTTTGAAGATGGAGGAAGGGACTATGAGCAAAGTAACGCAAGTGACTACTAGCAGGAAAAGATGACCTCCACATGATACCCAGCAAAGAAATGCCATCTCAGTCCTACAACTTCAAGGAAATAACTCTACCAACAATGTAAAGAAACAGAAACTGGTCTTCCTGAGAACCCCAGAAAGGAGAACAGCCTGCTGAAATCTTCATTTTAGTCCATGAGACTACATCAGACTTCAGATCTACAAAACTAGAAGTAAGGTTTCTGTTGTATAAAGCCAAAAAGTTTGTAGTACTTTGTTACGACAGCAACAGAAAACTTAATACACACAGACATTCAATGATAGAAAAGAAAAAAAACCCACTTCTGATCTGTGCTGGAATATTGGAAACTTAAATGTTTTACATATTATTTCATTTAATTCTCAGATACCTCGTGAATGTTATGTTAATTTTCCTATTTTTGAGATATGGTAACTCAGGCTAAAAGTAATTTGTTGAAACTCAGGTTTTTCCCCTGTCTCCAAGGCTGACATTTTCCTCTGCTACAATGCATCTTTACTCACCAAAAGTCTTAATGTGATTTATATACCACTTGGAAGTTTGCAAATCACTTTGTATCTGCATTATCTCCTCAGTGAATCTCTTGCAAATCTAAAATCTCTGACCTTTGTAACACAAATGAAAATGTACTATATAAAATAATATGTGATACAAGCTAAAAATAACCTTTATAATAGCAATAACTAAACTTCATTAAATGCTTACTGTGTTCCTGGTACTATTTTAAACATTCCGTTACTGTTAAATCATTTAGTACAGGTATCAATATGATAGCAATTGCTCTAATTAATTTTCCATTGTCATTTTTTGCTTGACAGTTTTTTTTCAGATTTATACAGCCATGTTGAGCTAAACCTTTGATACTATTAATTATGAGAGTAATTAATCAAATATTGTTATATTTTTAGCTCAGCAGTTCAGAAATACATAATGAAAAGTCAATAGACTTATTCCTATCCTGCTTCCTTTTTAGAGAATTATGATTTTAAAAAAATACCTTGCATTTGAATAATAAAGTGAGTTATGTTTAGATAGTAACAGATGTCCATGAAAGAGATCTGTTTCCCCAAATACAAGACTCCCTTGGAGAGACACTTAACTTGTAAATGTTTAATCACAATTTAAGGTGTTAATTGGCACAGCAAAGAATTCTTTCAGGCAAAATTATTTTTATTACTTTGAACTTAGATATTAAAATGGAAATTAGAATAGAAAATGAATGCATAATTTTGTTGATGTGCATTCAAAACCGCACTGCATTGTAAAAGTTCTTTTAATGCTCTCATACTGCTGTCATTTGACTTTGGTATTTCTAACATACTATTCATGAACTTGAAGCCATTTTTATCAAAAAATTTAAGATGGGATATTTCCATACTTGTATACATACACCAACAACCAACTAACAATGTGCCACCTCATCTAGAGTGAAGACCAGTTATGGACATTTACTATTAAAAAGAGTGCTTGATCTCAATATTTTCTGCCAATATTCTCCCTCCCAGTTATTCTATATTCATTAACACTCAATTCCTCACCTTTTTGACAATTCATTTTCTACTCTTCTTTTGTCTACCCTGATTGCCTTTCTTTCCTCTACTTGACAAATCACAGCTCAATGGTTTTGACTCAACTTGAATGCTGCATCTTATGTGAAGATGTCCAGATACTTACCACACTCAACCTATTTAAATGTTTCCATCATGGACTGTAAGTATGTAGAAGTCAGGGACTAATAATTATTAATTTTTGAATCCCTGAAATCTGAAGTTCCTGGTATACAAATAGTACATACTTAACGCAAGTATTGGTAGAAATGTATCAAGTGCTTTCAGATGCCAAGCAATCTGTCATATACTGTAGATACAAAGAAGCTAAAGCCCTTAGGAGGTGGACAGTCATGTGAAATGCTAAGAACAGAGACTCAACACATAATGTAACAAGTTTCTTAATGGATGCTACTGTTGTTTATTAGGGAAAGAAGTTATTTTAAATCAATCAACAGACTCCTACTAGATAACCTGGGGAAAGATATTTGGGGACCCCTCAGTCTCAGGTCTTTATATGTAATGTTTCCAAAAATCCACAAAACACCTCTCTCTCTCCCCCCTATACATTATATATATATATATATATATATATATATATATATATATATATTTTAAATTCCAGAAACTTGAAATGCTTTACGTTAGAGAGTCCAAGAAGCTTGAAAGATGACGCTGTAGGATGAACAAGAATGTTTACCTCTACCACTGTTCACAGCCCATAGTCATTATGGAAATTATTATACCAAGAAGTGATGCTGGTTATTTTACATATTATGAGTATTATAAATACTTTTTCTCATGCGTTCAATTCTCTGCAATTTGTTAAAGATAATTAGTGAAATCTGTGATGCAAATCTGATGTTCTGAGATCAGAAGGACCATCTGTGCTTATTTAACTGGTTTTAGGACTACAATTGTGTAAGACACATTCTTTCAGGTGAGAAAGATGGGCCATAAATCTTATACTCCAAATTTAACTCCTCTTTCATAGTTCAATTTACAGTAGATTAGTATTAGTCTAAAGATTCTCAAAAATGGAGTAAATTTGTATGTATAATAAAAAGGAAGTGAAGACAACAGAGGCACTCTTTATGATCTGGATTAATACCACATTTCTGTTATATTTACCAACAAAAATATAAACCATTTTTTATAAAAGACCAACACTCTCAAGCCACCTCTTCATTAGGCTAGTTCAATAACCCAAGATTATAAAATTCTGTTTCTTTCCTTCATCTATCACCTGACGTCTGAGAAGAATACGGTAGTAGCTTTTGGCCACTTAAGAGGAGCTTTGTTGTTCCACCACAAAGGACACCACAAAGGACACCACAGCATTTGCCACACAAAATTTTAAAAAACATAGCAAAACAGGTTTCTCTTCCACCAAATTCTTTGCCCCTCCTAAAGACAAAAAGAGAATCTGAGCTTTGTGCTCTTGTAATCTTGTATCTTTCTCTGAGCTGAAAGGCAATACTCTTAGATGGTCAAAAAAATTGACACTCAGGCAAATATTTAATCCCATAAAAATCACTTCTTATTGGATAGGTAGAGCTACACATTGGGTTTTAAGATTAAAAATAAAAGTATTTTTCTTTCAATAAGCAGATTGTTTTAAATAATTTAAGAAGGACTTTCTTTTTAACTTGTAGAAGTCCATCAAAATTATCTAAGAGACCACCTTCAACTCATTTATCTACTTCTAAGATTTAAATTGTTATTTTAAACTAAGCTCCTCTTGTGCTATTTCTATACTGCACAGATCATTTTATAAACTGTTAACGGTTTCCTAATATGGTATATAAGGATTTTACCTCACTTAAATCTCTCATCTTCCCAATGTAATAATTTACCATTTTTCATTATTTATTGCCATGAATGTGTACATATTGCTTACTGCGCAAGCAAATAGTATGTTATGACAAATATCCCTATTTTTATACAATTTTCCTGACACTAATAATTATCTCTTTCATTTGTTCATTATTTTTTGAATACATGACTGAATCTCCCCATACCTATTAATAGCTCTGTAATCATGCCTCATGGTACAACTTTTCACCTAGTCCAACCTGTTAAATAAAATATTGACAATGATCATTAACAACAATTACTAAAAGCTTACCTACATGGCACACACTAGTCTGAGTACTTCATATATACTTCTCATTTAATCCTGAGATCAGCCCAATAATGCAGCAACTAGTATTAGCCCTATTTTATACATAAAGAAACCAAGGCAGCAGGAGATTAAGCAAATTGTCCTAATTTATAGCAAGCCATAAAACTGAGATCTCTTCTCAGACTTCAGTGAGGCTCATTTTGCAGTGGCTTTTTGATAAAGGTATATGGGAAGAATATGTTTTTGAATACATGCATGTTTGAAAGTGACTTTATTTTATTCTCATACTTGAAATGTACCTGGATATACAATAATAGGTAGAAAATACCTTCATTCAGAATTTTAAAGACATTGATTCCAGTGTTACTATTGGCAAATTTGATGTCATTCTTATTTTCATCGTTTCTTTCTTTCTCTGAATTCCTTAAGAATTGTCTTTTGGAAAGATGTCACCAAGATGATGACATGGATCATTCATGACCTCACTCTCATATCAAAAGAACAATTACTAACACTGATTCATGGAAAAGATACCACTGAGACAATCTCAGATCACGGTGGGGTGATGCTGAACCATCCCCTGAACCACAGAGACCAAGACAGACTGCATTAGGAGGATAAGAGGATTGGCCACGTGCTGACCCAATCACACCTCTCACAGTCTGGCACAGCACCTTGCAGAGAGGGCTCCCCCAAGTCTACAGTTAGTTCCTCCACTGTGAAAAGAGCACCAAGGGGAGACATCCTGCTCCCCACCACTGTGAGTCTCTTCTTGGAAGTCCCCATTCCAGTGTCACATGGAAATTGCAAAGGAATCTCTAAGACTTGACCACTGGGAATCTGATTATAATGAAGAAGGGGGAAGGGGCTTACAACAACTATCACTCAGATCCAGACAGACTGAGTTCCTTCCTGCAGAACCCAAATAGTAGCCCCAACTACCAGCTTTGCTCATCTGCAGAAGCAAGTTAATGTTGCAACATGACCAGAGAACTGTAGCTAGGACAACTGTTCAGTGTAGCCCCCTGATCCCTTCTGACTGGAAAAGCTTCCAAGAGCAACTGAAACCTGTGTAGCCCAATTACACTGTATCAGAGAACCCAGAAGATAGAATTGACTGCCCAGAGAGCAAAGCCAGTGCTGTGTGTCAAAGATTCCTCTTCTACACCCATAGAAGTGGGTTCTCAGCCTAACCCACTGTTAAGGGTAGCTCCAGGCCCCTTCTATCTAGAAAGTCAGACAAGAGCATGTGGATGCTACACAGCCCAGAAATGCTTAAGCATAGAGGCCAGCAGGCAGATATGCAGAGCAAAGCAAGTAGTACTGTTCAGTCAGGGAACTTTGGTGAGGGTCAGCTTGAGCCAGTAACACCAGGAGCTATACTGGCTCTCTGTCTGTGCTTGGGTAAGGAAACAAATTCATAGCTGCCTTATTGCAAAACAAAACAAACGAACAAACAAACAAACAAAACACAAAGCCTTTGGCCCTTTTGACCAGGAATTTTAACAAAAGTGTATAGGAAGCTACATAACCTATCCAATAGTCCTGCTTTCCATGACTCTTGAACAAAGAGCACAGCCCATGACTTTACCCATCTCCAAAGCAAAACTGGTGGCCTTGCTTAGCCAGGGAATTCAGTGAATGTTTTTGACTTATTTGAGTCACCAAACATCATTCTATACAGGCCCTGGGCCTTCTTCCACTGCCCCATCAAGACAGGGAAGCTAATTCACTGCCCTCACTTACTGCTGATTATCAAGTCCCAGTCAGTGGATTTGAGGATTGCTATAGACCAGATGAACCTAAATACATATGTGGAACATTCTGACAATAGCATATTACACATTCTTCTCAGGTGTGCCTGGAACATTTTCTAGAATAGATTATATGTTAGACCACAAAATAAGTCTTAGCAAACTCAACAAGACTGAAATCATACCAAATATCTTCTTCAACCACTATGGCATTAAGCTAGAAATCAATTAACAGGAGGAAAACTGGAAAATTCATGAAAACATGGAAATTAAACAACATGCTCCTGAACAACCAATGAATCAAAGAGGAAATTAAAAATGAAATAAACCATCTTGAGACAAACAACAGAAACATAACATACCAAAACTTATGGAATGCTTCAAAAGCATTTTAAGAAGGATGTTCATAGCAATAAATGCTCACATTAAGAAACAAGAAAGAACTCAAACAACCTAACTCTATGACTTCAAGAGCTATAAAAATAAGAACTGAGCCCACTGACAGATGATTGGATTAGGAAGATATGGTATATATACCGAATGGAGTACTACTCAGCCATAAAAAAGAACAAAATAATGCCATTTGTGGCAACATGGATGGAACTAGAGACTCTCATACTAGGTGAAGTAAGTCATAAAAAGACAAAGACAAATACCATTTGATATCACTTATATCTGGGATCTAATACACAGCACAAAGGAACCTTTCTACAGAAAAGAAAATAATGGACTTAGAGAATAGACTCGTGGTTGCCAAGGGGGAGGGGGAGGGATCAGGGTGGATTGGAAACTTGGGGTTAATAGATACAGACTATTGCCTTTGGAATGGATAAGCAATGAGATCCTGCTATGTAGGACTGGGAGCTATGTCTAGTCACTTATGATGGAGCATGATAATGTGAGAAAAAATCTATACATGTAGGTGTAACTGGGTCACCATGCTGTACAGCAGAAAATTGACAGAAAACTGTAAACCAGTTATAAAAAAAATAAAAATAAAAAAATATATATAATAGCAAACCACATCTAGGGCCAATAGGAGGAATTAAGTTATACATGAAAAGAAATAAATGGTCTCCAGAAATAATCAGAGCCACCATCAAAAAAAAAAAAAACTGAGCCCAGAGTTAACAGGAAGAAGGAAATAATAAAGAGTCAAACATAAATAGATGAAATAGATAAGAGCAAAAAAAATAGAAAAGTTACAAAATTGACAATACTTTAGCTACACTAAGGAAAAAAGAGAAAACTCAAATCAACAAAACTGTAAACGCAAAAGGTGACATAGCAATTGATACCACAGAAAAACAAAGGATCATAAGAGGCTTCTATGATAAATTATATGCTGACAAACTGGACCAACTAGAACAAAACAGAAAACTTCTTAAACACATGGCAACTACTAAGACTGAATTAGAAATAGGATATATGAACAGACCAACCACTAGTAAGGAGATTGACTCAATAATCAGAAATCTCTCAAGGAAGAAAGTCCAGGACAAGTTAGCTTCATGGGTAAATTTTATCAAATATTTAAAGAAAAATTATTGTCATTCCTTTTTAAAGTCTTCCAAAAAAACTGAGGAGGAGGGAACATTCCCAAAGTCATTTTATGAGGCCAGCATAACCCTGATAACAAAAGTCAGAAAAGGACAGTACCGGAAAACTAAGACCAGTATCACTAATGAATACAGATACAGAATTTCTCAACAAAATACTAGAATAACAAATTCAGCAGCATATTAAAAGGATCACTTACTATGAGCAAATGGAATTTCTCCCTATGATATAAGAATGCTTCAGCATATGCCTAACAATATAATACATCGTATTAATATAATGAAGGAAAAACTCATATGATCATCTCAGTAAACACAGAAAAGGCATTTGAGAAAATCAAACATTCATCCATAAGAACTCTCAACAAGTTAGGCATATAAGAACACATTTCAACATAATAAACTCTGTATATGAGAAGACCACAGCTAATATCACACTAAACAATGTAAGGTTGAAACCTTTTCCTCTAAGATCAGAAATAAGACAAGGGTGACCATTCTCACCACTCCTAGTTGACGTGAAACTAGAAGTAATACTCAGAGAAATCAGGCAAGAAAAGGAAATAAAAGGCAGCAGACTTGGAAAAAAGAAGTTAACTTCTCTATTTGCAGATGACAAGATTTCCTATATAGAAATATTCTCAGGATTCCACAAAACAAAAGCTGTTAAGAGCTAATCAAAGAATTTAGTAAATTTTCAAAATTAAAACACCCAAATTAGTGTGTTTCTATCCACTAGCACGTTATCTGAAAAGAATAAGGAAAACAATCACACTCACGCTGGCATAAAAACCGTAAATACTTAGGAAGAGATTTAACCAAGGAAGTGAAATATCTCTACTCTGAAAATTACAAGACACTGATGAACAAAATCTAAGGCAACACAAATAAATGAAAAGATACCCCCATGTTCATGGACTGGAAGACTGTTAAAATGCCAGTACTACAAAAATCCACCTCTAGCTTTGAATGGCATTTTTTACAGAAAAAAGAAATCCCAAAATAATATGGAACCACAAAAATCCTTAATAGCCAAACCAGTTATGAGAAAGAACAAAGCAGGAAGCAACAACCTTCCTGATGTTAAGCTATATTGTAAAACTGTGCGTACACACAGACACACACACACACGAATGTTTGGGTTAATACACTTCAGCAAAAACTGACAATACTGTAAACTATAGTCTAGTAAAAAAAAAAAAAAAGGAAACTCTGAAAAAAAATAAAAAATAAAGCTATATGGGAGTTCCCATTGTGGCTCAGCAGGTTATGAACTCAACTAATATCAATGAGGTTTTTCCAATATGCCATGAACTAAAAAGCCAATTGGAAGTTTTGCTTTGGGGTGTGTGGAGATTTTAGACAAGTCTCAATTACAGGGTGATGGCGTTGTCATCTAGTTTTCTTACTGGAGATATTATATACAAATATCAATTTCTATAAACATTTCTGTAGAAGACAATCTCCAGATCAAAGTCCCTCCAGTCCCAAGCAGAAGGTAGAGATGAGGACGGAAGGGAGAAATTCCGTTTAAGAAGAGCTACAGCCTAAAAAGTGACCAGTCAAAAAAGCTGCCAGGAAAGCTGAAGCTGAGTCCACTGCTGTGTCTATGTTAACCTTTCAGCTGCCATGGGGCTGGAAAGAGGATTGTAAGCAAGATGAGATAACAAAGGCCATAGCCTTATACCTCAGGTAAATACAGGGAAAAATTCACGGGGCAGAGACTGTAAATAAATTGACTGCTGGAATTCTGGAGATGGGCGCAAGAAGTGGCCTAAACTTGTTTTATTCAGTTTGCAGCCTGATCTCCACATTTTTAACAGGGCATCTAGCTGGCTCCCCCTGCCCCAAATATTTAGAGTCTTTTTGACTCTACTTCTCAGAAAATAAATCTCCATTACCCTGAGGAATATGAGGAGAGGTAGATAATTGTGTGGTTTGGAGAGAGGGATTATAACCAGGGCATATACAGATTTTCACTTGGAGATTATATAGATATAGATATAGATATATAAAATCTCCCCATAATTCTGAGCATACACTGCCTTATTTCTGGTAAAAATGTTCATGGACATCAGTCTTACAGGAATTTACATTTGCCTTTCCTCATTTGTCTTCACTTATTATAATGCTAGTTTATAGCTATCAGCTTATCTTCATTAGAATGGATATTTTGTTGTTTCTTACCCTGCTTATCTGGAATAATTTTCAAGAAAACAGAGGGGCAGAAACTATTTCAGTCTATTAATCTGAAATTGGTACACCCTCTTCTGAGTACCCTCAATAGGTTTTGTCATTGCACTTCTCTTTCTGTGGCACTAGAGTTTTTATGTACATGTCTTATTTATACTGCTAGACCCCATACTTCCTAAGAAAAGGCTATTTTCATCTCCTTCAGGGCCTAACACAGTGCACCTTTACATGTCAGGTTCTCAGTATGTATTCGTGGAAAAAATGAAAGTGGGACCCAAACTATTTTTCATAATCTTTTTCTGTAAATTCTTATTCCACAGCGTACACAGGCTTTATATTTCAACAATTTTGGAGTTAAATAAAAAAATATTTGACTAATACTTAGCTCAGTTCTAGCATGAGAAAAACAAAAGGCAAGCAAAAGGTAACAAAGCAAAAGCACAATCAATGCCCTCAAAGAAGTTATGACCCTTTAGGAGTTAAAGGATTCACAATAAAATACCTAGAGGAGACTAGAAAAAAAATATTTAGTGAAACATTATATATTAACAAATATAAATGCAGAAGTACAGGGGTCAGATAGAGGATTCTATAACAAATTTCATAGTTTCAGTCATCTGCCTCTTTAATATAAATTCTTCTCCTTTGTAAAATGATTCTAACATGTTCCAGAATCAGCCTATTTACTTAAAATTTCCCACTAAAGATTTTTAGGAACTAAGTCTCCTGTTGAAATTAAATGCTATTTTACGGGGCATTGACTTTTCACTCCTTGGAATAATTGTCATCATCCAGTTGGCATCTTCAGTAGGCTGCATTATTTATGACGTTATAAATGCTTCCTCCTATTCCAAATGCCTCTGGTTAGCTTCATCAATAAATCAATAAATCGTGTCTGTAACTGGGAAAAAGTTATCTTCAGCTATTTATTAATAGCAAGCCAGTTTCCAAGGAGTCAAAAATTCAGAAAGTCAAAAAGCTTGAAAGACAATTATTTTTCTAAAGTTTGAGAGTTATTGGATTAATTTCTACAGTTCCTTCTAAGTCTAGGTTTCTGTAATTAGATAATAGAAAGACACATATACACACAAGTATATATATAAATTATATATATGAATGATGGTCATTCATCTACTTTTGAAATATGTGAATTCCTTATAATAACTTCAATGTCAGCAGAACCATTCATAGTAAATTGATATTCAAATCAATGACCTCTTGTTATTGGAATGGAGTAATAATTTACAGAGAGATGACAGATGTGGATAGATGGTACGATCAGACAATTGGGTTAAATCATTTAACAGCTAAGAGCCTGGCTTTTGGAAACCTGAACTTGAATCTCAACTCATTATTTGCTAAATATGTAGTTTGATAACTTATTTTTATAGACTTTAATATTCCCATCTGTATAGTAGGTGTGTTACTAAATGAATTCCAAAAGAAATACTGAAACATCTCCTCTAAATAAGAAATAAGTAAGAAGAAATAGGTTGAAGGAAATCACAATTGGAAAGTAATCACCTAAATAAGCCAGTATACAGATATAAAGGGGGGAAAAAAAGAAAACTATTGTAAAAGTGACTATAAGCATAAGTAACAGAAAAGGACAAACATGAAGTTTTTTTTTAAAAAAAAGGACCTCAAAATCATAAAATGTGGGGAAGGAGAGTAAGAAAACCTAGACAATTTTTTTAAATGTGTCTGAGCCTATATGACTATCAGGCAAACAGATATAGGAAGAGGTTAACATACTTGAAACAGAGAGATCACAAACCAAAACCAAACAGTATGTTCACAAAACCAGAAAGAAGAGGATACAGCATACAATGAAAAGAAATCATCCAACCAAAAAAAAAAAAAGGAAAAGAAAAGAAAAAAGAGAGGAACAGAGAATAGAATCAACTGCAAAACAAGGTTTAAAATGACAAAAAGTACATATTTACCGATAATTACCTTAAATTTCATTGGATTGAATGCTTCAATCAAAAGGCATAGAGTGGCAGATGGGATAACAAAACAAGAGCCTACAATATTCTGCCTACAAAAGACTCACCCTAGAGCAAAGGACACATAGAAATTGAAAATGAGGATATGGAAAAAGATATTTCATGCTAATGGAACATGAGAGTAGCAATACTGGTATCAGACAAAACAGACTTTAAAATGAAGGCCAAAAAGAAAGACGAAGGACACTATTTAATTATAAAAGGATCCAATCAAGATGAGGATATAAAACTCATCAATATATATGTGCCTAATATAGGAGCACCCAAATACATACAACAAATACTAACAGACATAAAAGGAGAAATTGATGGGAATACAATAGCAGGAGGCTCTAACACCCCACTTACATCAATGGATAGATCGTCTAGACAGAAAATCAATAAAGCAACAGAGATCCTAAATGACAAAATAGAAAAATTAGACTTAATTGATTTTTTCAAGACATTACATCCAAAAAAAAAGTCAGAATATCCATTCTTTTCAATTCTACGTGGAACATTCTCAAGGACTGACCACATACTGGGGCACAAAACTAACCTTAACAAATTTAAGAATATAGGAATTATTTCAAGCATCTTCTCTGGCATGAAACTAGAAATCAACCACAGGAAAAGAAATGAGAAAAAAACTGACTACATGGAGACTAAACAACATGCTACTAAAAAACCAATGGGCCAAAGAGGAAATCAAAAGGGAAATTAAAAAATACCTCGAGGAGTTCCCTTTGTGGCTCAGCGGTTAAGAACCATGAGGTTGCGGGTTTGATCCCTGGCCTTGCTCAGTGGGTTAAGGATCTGGCATTGCCGTGAGCTGTGGTGAAGGTTGCAGACGCGGCTCGGATCCCGCGTTGCTGTGGCTGTGGTGAAGGCTGGCAGCTACAGCTCCTGTTAGATCCCTAGCCTGGGAACCTCCATATGCCGCAGGTGCGGCTCCACATAAAAAGGCAAAAAAGACAAAAAAAATACCTTGAGACAAATTATACTGAAAACACAACCATTCAAAATCTATTGGAAGCCACCAAAGCAGTTTAGAGGGAAGCTCATAGCAGTACAGGCCTTCCTCAGAAAAGAAGAAAAATCTCAAATTGACCACTTAACCTACTACCTAAAACAATTAGAAAAAGAATAACAAATAAAACCTAAAGTCAAAGGAAGGAAGGAAAACAAAGATCAGAAAGGAAATAAAATAGATATTCAACAAATAAGAGAAAAAATGAATAAAACCAAGACCTGGTACTTGAAAGGGTAAGCAAAATTGACAAACCACTGGCCATACCCACCAAGAGAGAAAGAACTCAAATAAGCAAAGTAAGAATTGAAAATGGAGAAATCTCAATGGCTCCTACAAAAATACACACACAAAAAAAATCTTAAGAGAATACTATGAAAAATTATATGCCAACAAATTTGAAAACCTAGAAAAAATTGACAACTTTCTAGAGACATACAGCCTGCCTAAACTGAATGAAGAAGAAACAGATCAATTGAATAGACCGACCAATCACTAGAAATGAAATTGAGTATGTACGAAAACAGTCTCTACAAACAAAAGTCCAGGACCAGATGGCCTCATAGGTGAATTCTACCAAACATACAAAGAATTTTACCCATCCTTCTTAAACTTTTCCAAAAGGGTGAAGAAGGAATAATCGCAAAGACATTCTATTAAGTCACCATCACCCTAATACTAAAAACAAAGTATTTACCAGAAAAGGAAATTAGGCCAATATCTTTGATGCATATAGATGTGAAAATTCCCAACAAAATTTTAGCTAACCAACTCCAACAACATATAAAAAAGATTATACCACAACCAAGTAGGATTCATCCCAGATTTACAAGGACAGTACAACATACACAAAACAACACCATACACCATATTAACAAAAGAAAAGTCAAAAACCACATGATAATAGATGCAGAAAAAGCATTTGACAAAATCCAGTAGCCATTCATGATAAAAACTCTTACCAGAGGCAAGAGGGAACCTACCTTAACATGAAGCTGTTTATGACAAACCCACAGCAAGTATAATATTAACATAGAAAAGCTTAATGCCTTCCCACTAAAATCTGGAACAAGACAAGGATGACCTCTCTCACCACTTTTATTCAGCATAGTAATGGAAGTCCTAGCCACAGCAGTCAAGACACAAGAAATAAAAGGTATCCAAATTGGAAAAGAAAAGGCAAAATTGTCACTCTATCTAGATGACATGATAGTATTTATAGAAAATCCTAATGACACAAAAACTACTCAAAGTGATCAATGAATTCAGCAAAGTTGCAGGATACAAAATTAACATCAGAAATCAGTTGCATTTCTGTGTACTAACAATGAAATATTAAAAAAGGAATATAAAAACACAATACCTTTTAAAGTTGCACACAAAAAATCAAATGCCGAGGAATAAACCTGACCAAGGAGGTGAAAGACTTGTGTTCTGAGAACTATAAAACAAGGAAACTGAAGAGGATTCAAAGAAATGGAAGTATATACCATGCTCCTGGATTGGATTAATATCATTAAAATGGTCATACTACCCAAAGCAATCTACAGATTCAATGCAATCCCTATCAAATTACCCACATTTTTCACAGAACTAGAACAACCAACCCAAAAATTTATATGGAACCACAAAAGACCCAGAATCGCCAAAGCAATCCTGAGGAAAATAAATCAAACAGGAGGCATAACCCTCCCAGACTTCTGACAATATTACAAAGCTAAAGTAATCAAGACAGTGTGTTACTGGTACCAAAACAGACATACAGACTGATGGAATAGACTAGAGAACCCAAAAATAAACTCAGACACCTATGATCAATTCATCTTCAACAAAGATGGCAAGAATAAAATGGGGAAAGACATCCCTTTGGCAAGTGGTCCTGGAAAAACTGGACAGCTGTGTGTAAGTCAATATAACTGGACATCCGCATGTCAAACTAGAATCATGCTCAATGCACAAAAATAAATTCAAAATGGATTAAAGCCAAACATAAGACAGGGCACTGTAAAACTCCTAGAGGAGAACACAGTCAAAACATTCTCTGGTATCAGCCATATGTATGTTTTCTTTGGTCAGTCTCTCAAGCAACAGAAATAAAAAACAAAAATAAGCCAGTGGGACCTAATCAAATTGACAAGCTTTTGCACAGCAAAGAAAATCATTTAAAAAAAGAAAGACAACCTATGGAATGGGAAAAAATTTTTGCAACTGACAAGGGTTGCAATCTCCAAAATATACAAACAACTCATACAACTCAACAGCAAAAAAAAAAAAAAAAAAATTGAAAAAGGGGCAGAAGACCTATACAGACATTCTCCAAAGAAGACATACGGATAGCCAACAGGCATATGAAAAAATGTTCAGCACCACTGATTATTAGAGAAATGCAAATCAAAACGACTATGAGGTACCACCTCACACTGGTCACATGGCTATCATTAAAAATCCCACAAGTAACAAATGCTGGAGAGGGTATGAAAAAAAGGGAACCCTCCTACACTGTTGGTAGGAATGTAACTTAGTACAACCACTATGGAAAACAGTATGGAGGTATCTCAGAAAACTCAATATTGAACTACCGTATGACACAAAAATCCCATTCTTGGGCATATATCCAGCTAAAAATTTCTTTCAAAAAAATAAATGCACCCCTATGTTCATTGCAGCACTATTCACAATAGCCAAGTCATGGAAACAACATACATGTCCATCAACAGATGGATGGATTAGGAAAATATGTTACATATACACGATGGTATACCACTCGTCCATAAAAAAAAACAAAACAATGCCATTTTCAGCATCATGGGTAGAACTAGAGACTCTCATACAAAGTGAAGTAAGTCAGAAGAGAAAGACAAATACTGTATGATATCACTTACAGGTGGAATTGAAAGTGTGGCACAAATGAACCTATCTACAGAAAAGAAACAAACCCATGGACATGGAGAACAGACTTGTGGTTCCCAAAGGGGAGGATGAGAAAGTGGGATGGATTTGGAGTTGTGGTTTAGTAGATTCAAACTATTGCATTTGGAGTGGATAGGCAATGAGATCCTGCTGTACAGCACAGGGAACTATATCCAATCAGTTGTGATGGAACACAATGGAGGATAATATGAGAAAAAGAATGTGCGTGTGTGTGTGTGTGTGTTTGTGTGTGTCACTTTGCTATAGAGCAGAAATTGACACAACATTGTAAATCAACTCTAATAATAAAGTATTAAATGAGATAATACATATTAAGTATATAAATCTGACTCAATAAATGCTCAGCAAATATTAGCTCATTAATTTAATCAAAACTCTCAAATATTCCAAAATGCAAATCTTTATAAAAGTCCATGATGTTCAGGGCACAGATGATACGTTTTTCCTCCTTAGACCAGTGGGGAAAAAAAAGGCTGGTAGGCTGTGACAATATTTTCAACAGATATAAAAAGGTCTGGGCTATATGCCACATAATCTACTTTTACTTTCACAGTAATTCAAATTTCTTCCAAACTCTTAAGAACTAAGACTTCCCCTCATGTGTCATTCTGTGCTGTACCTCCAAGTCTTTATAAAAGTTTTCTCTGACAAAAATTTACCTTTCCCACAACCTACTTTCTTGCTAATAACACTCCTAACAAATACTTCAAGAGCCAGCTCAGGCACTTCCTTCCTCTCACTTGAAATGCAGATCACTCACTACTTCTTTTATTCCACCTCAGAGTTTCCATGACTTGACTATTGCGAATCACTATTCACCTGCAATGAACATACGGGTGCATGTGTCTTTTTCAAGGAAAGTTTTGTCCATATATATGCCCAAGAGTGGGATTGCTGGGTCATATTGAGTTTTCTAAGGTACCTCAGTACAGTTGTCCAATTTACATTCCCAGCAACAGTGTAGGAGAGTTCCCTTTTCTCAACACCCTCTCCAGCATTTGTTATTTGTGGACTCATTAATGATGGCCATTCTGACTGGTCTAAGATGGCACCTTAGTAGTTTTCATTTGCATTTCTCTAATAATCAGTGATGTTGAACATTTTTTCAAGTCCTTGTTGGCCATCTGTATATCTTCTGTAAAGAAATGTCTATTCAGGTCTTTTGTCCACTTTTAAACTGGGTTGTTTTTTGCTGTTGACTTGTATAAATTGTTTGACATATTTTAGAGATTAAGGCCTTGTCAGTTACATCATTTGAAACTATTTTCTCCCATTCCATAGGTTGTCTTTTTTTTTTTTATGGTTTCCTTTGCTGTACAAAAGTTGGTCAATTTGATTAGGTCCCATTGGTTTATTTTTGTTGCCTTGGGAGACTGACCTGAGAAAATATTTCTAAGGTTGATGTCAGAGAATTTTTTGCCTATGTTCTTTTCAAGGAATTTTATGGTGTCTTGTATTATGTTTGTCTTTAAGCCATTTTGAGTTTATTTCTGTGCATGGTGTGAGGGTGTCTTCCAGTTTCATTGATTTGCATGTGGCTGTCCAGTTTTCCCAACATCACTTGCTGAAGAGACCGTCTTTTTCCCATTTTATATTCTTGCCTCCTTTGTCAAAGATTAATTGACCGTAGGTGTCTGGGTTTATTTCTGGGTTCTGTAGTCTGTACCATTGATCGGTATGTCTGTTTTGGTACTAGTACCATACTGTCTTGATTATTGTGGCTTTCTAATATTGCCTGAAGTCTGGGAGAATTAAGCTTTCTGCTTGGTTTTTGTTCCTCGGGATTGCTTTGGCAATTCTGGGTGTTTCGTAATAAGTTTTTGGATAGTTTGTTCTAGTTCTGTGAAAAATGTCATGGATAATTTGATAGGAATTGCATTGAACCTGTAGATTGCTTTGGGTAGTATAGCCATTTTTACAATATTAATTTTTCCAATCCAGGAGCATGGTATATCTTTCCATTTCTTTGAGTCCTCTTTAATTTCATTAATTTTTTATAGTTCTCAGCATGTAAGTCTTTCACCTCTTTGGTCAGGTTTATTACCAGGTATTTGATGTTTTGCGGTGCAATTTTAAAAGGTATTGTATTTTTATATAACTTTCCTAAAATTTCATTATTAGTATATAAAAATGCAACTGATTTCTGAATGTTAATCATATATTCTGATACTCATGATTATTTTAATCCCCAAATCTGTATTTCAAATGATTCCACCATCAAAAGATCGAGATAACATGGAAAAGTATGAGGACAAACCAGTATTTTAAAAGAAAACACATTTTAAAAGAATCTTTAAAAATATTTTTTGTAATATTAAAGCTATGTCTAAGTTTGTGTCAGCAATGGGTATTCTGAGTCTGTACACTCCCTATTTCCACCAAGCTCCCCAAGACCCCTGAATTAAACTGCTTTATTGATAAAGACCTCAAAGGTATTATTCCAAATGTGAGTAAAAATACCTCTTTAAAAGAAGTTTGCTGATCAAACAATCATAGCTTTACAACAGGCCACTTCAAACTTCATACAACCCTAAGTATAATAGGGAAGAACAAATGTGACTCCATATTAGATCTGTTTCTTTTCCGTAAACTTTATTTAAACTTTGTCCTCTGTCACTTGTGCTTAGTCATCCTGGCCCTGCACCTTTGGCAAAAGGATGCTGCCTATAGCCTGAAATATAAAGGAGAGCCTATTCTTAAGGCTATGACCTTTAAGAGAGTTATTTTTGACATAATGCTATTGTAAATTTAATAGACTATAATATAGTATAACAACTTTTTCATACACTTTGGAAACTAAAAAAAAAATATGACTTTATTGTGATATGTACTCTATTGTTTTGTTCTCAAACAAAACCTGAAGTATCACCAAAGTTATGTCTGTAATTTTTCCCTTTCAGCACTTTGAATATGTTATTCTAATGTCTCTTGAATTCCATTGTTATGAATAATTGTTTATCTTTTCATTGTTCAACTGTATTTGATGAGTTGTTTTACTGTTTTCAAGCTTTCTCTATGTCTTTGTCCTTCAATAACTTGGTATATATAGGTATGACTTTCTTTGTGTTTATCCTGAGTTTCTGTTGTTTCTCAGATTAGTAGGCTAATAATTGATCAAATTTAAGATATTTTTATTACTATTATATCACTTTTTTTGGCCCTATCTCTCCTTATGCTCCTTCTCTCACTCCAATTACACATCTGTTGGTTTGTTCCTATTATCCATATATCTCTGAGATTTTATTTTTCATCTCTTTGTACTAAGTTCTTCAGATAGTACAATTTCTGGTGTTCTCAATTTAGGTTCAGTGATTCTTTCTTTTGCCATATCAAATACAGTGTTAAGATCCTCTAATCAATTTTAAATTTCACTTATTTTTTTCATAATTTTCATTTTTTGTTGTTGAGATTCTCCATTTGTTGATTTGTTGACAAACTCTTTTTATAACAAAGAATTTTTATAGCTATCTTGTACCAACAGCTCTTAATAGTTTTTTAATCAGTCATTTCAACCACTTAAAAGTTGCTGCGAAACCAGAACTGAAAGAACTCTTCCCACCTCTGAACACAAATAATGGTCAAAACATCAATCTGAGGTGTGTCTGCGATGCCACAGAAAATCATCATCCCAAGGGACTTGGCAGTGCAGACATTGAGCTCGTACTTCATATCTGCTGTTGTCAATTTCCTGCCTAAAATAAATGAACCCCTGTGAGGCTATTGTTTGTCTTTTTTTATCTACTCACTTTTTATCTTCATTCCAGAACAATCCAATTATATTTCAAGTTTCTGTCACATGAACACACATCAGAAAATTGAGCTGCTTCCTTAATTTATGTGCCTCATACCCCTATCCTTACAACTCTTTAGAATCTAGAATTGTTTCTTTTTTTCTGTCATTCAGCTTTGACTGGTGCTAAGAAACATTAAAATGCTATTCTCATAGATAAATAACTTTCCGGGGCAGTATTTAGATGGAAGATGACACATTCCTTTGGTACAGTCAGCCACTTACCAGTTAACTAATTGAGTTTCATGTCCTGTCCCTGAGAATTATAAAACCATTATCATTTACATGGCCCCAAGAAAGAAGGCAGATCATGAAGTGACCCAGTCCACATCTCACATGTGATCAATGCCTGAAATGGGGTAAAACAGCCCAAGGGCCTGGTGTTTTCCTTTGCGTTTTGACAGTAGCTATAAACCATTTTTAAAAATTGGCAACAGTTTTGAATTTGAGTCCCATATTAATGAGAAGTTAATATAAAGATTGTATTTGTGTATTAAGTGTCAAATGGTTATGGAACCTATTATCCTTGTTCCTGGAAGGATAACACCAATACATTCTCCTGTCATATGGAAAACTAGTTCCTCACTCTACCTTCATCCAGTGTTCATCTCTACTCAGAGGAAAGTTTAATCGCCGTAACTATTACTATTTCCACATTCTCAAAAGTCAGTTTCCAGGTCCTAGCCCCGTCAAAAATGCTGCCTTCCCAATAGAAAAATCATTCACAAGATTTTTATAATCTACTGGATCAAATCCAAACTTTTCAGTCATTATGCCCATTTCTATACCTAGTTAATTTTGTGCTCAGCACCTAGATAATAAATTATATCAATATACTTTAAAGGCATTGCTGAACCCCTCGAAAAGAAATTTTTCCAAAACACAAAATCAGCAAAGACAAAAAGCAGTTGAAATAAGAATGGTACATGATCTCAGAAAGTAGAGCTATCTTGAAATAACAATGTTGGAAGCCAGAGTGCTAGGGACTTAGTGCTTAGAAGAAAAGAGAAAACTAGGCATGGGGTTTCCAAAGGGTGTACGTGAGTAAAAACTGCATCTGAGATTCAAACCTCAAGTCAAGACCCTGAAATGGGCAACATAATCAAGGAATGATAGGAAAAAACTCTACTTGCCTGCAGTAATGGAAACCTGTACATCTCTGCCAACACCATACGGAAAGCAACAGCAGTAATAACAGTCTCTCCTGAGGGAACCCACTCACGTGGATATATAATCCAAATCTGCCATATCTGCACAGTAGGAAAAAGTCTAATTCAAACAACAAAGTGGTCTCAGCAGAGAAAAGTAAGATAATCTACAAGGAACTACAATTAGGTTTACTACAAACTTCACACGAACAAAAATTGCACGGCACAAAGTTAATTAAGTAAGGACAACTCTGAGCAAGGCTATTAAAATTAGGGACACAGACCTGAATGCAGTCCAAATTCAACTCTGTTTAAACAAAGAACAGGCAAGATTTTAGGAACTAGGGTGGGAAGACTACAGGTCATCCCTGTTTGCTAACTGGTTTGCTCAAAGGAAAAGTAAACTTTCTAGTATCTTTGAGACAGGAGGCAGTTTTGCAATTTGGAGCAAAGCACACACCTCCAGGGGCACTAGGGCACTAGCTTCCTTGATGATTACATTTCAAAGAGATGGTTCCAAGGTACTTGAGAAAGACACTCTGGTTTCTAAAGCTGGCAAGAAGCTTTTTAAAAAGATTGGCATCTCAAAGTAACAGAAAAAGCATTTGCAATTATCAAAAGTTCTCTAAAGTAAATGCTAAGAAAAGAGTGGTCAGGGACCTAGAGTCAAAAAAATGGTGAAAATGAAGTTTTCTTAGTCAAGAACTATTGATGAGACAGATAAATCTACCTTCATTGAATGAGATTTAACAACTCCATTAAATCAGGCAAATATTTTAAAAATAACACACATAAGCATTACAGTTAGCATTTTGATTTATTGGCACACAATAATTGGAGAATGCTTTACTTTTTTTTTTGTCTTTTTGCCTTATCTAGGGCCGCACCTGCGGCATGTGGAGGTTCCCAGGCTAGGGGTCTAACAGGAGCTGTAGCTGCCGGCCTTCACCACAGCCACAGCAACGCGGGATCCGAGCCACGTCTGCAATCTACACCACAGCTCACGGCAACACCGGATCCTTAACCCACTGAGCGAGGCCGGGGATTGAACCTGCAACCTTATTTTTCCTAGTCGGATTCGTTAGCCACTGAACCATGACAGGAACTAGAGAATTCTTTAGAAGGACACATAAAAAATTTATAAATATAGTTCATTTAGAGACCATAAAGCCATTCCTGATCACAAGCCATTAGCTTAGAAAATCAAAATATATTTTTGATATCAATACATTTAAGGATATATTATTTTCAAGCTTCCTCTTGAGAGAGCCAGAGAGGGTGAAGATTTGGTAATGATGCTGAGACTTCTAATTGGAAAGTGTATGAATGGATGGATGGATGGGGACCAATCAACTAAGATGCCTTCACTCCTTTATGAGATATTTTTTCAGCTTTACAGTATTCCAGGTGTATGACATTCAGAATCTTTCTATTCCAAACTTGTCATTTTAGCAATATTTTTCCAAATGAACCCTTGAAGTACATCCTAGATCCTGTTATATACTACACCAAAAAGTCGATTCCTAATGAAAGCACCCATCTGCTATCTCCACCTCCTGTCCCAAGCTCACTATCAGAGAAAAGTAGTATGGTTCTCTATGGGGAAGGAAAAAAAATTAATTAATTTTCCTTAATTTACAGACAAATATATGCTATTAAAATCCTCTAGAACTTGCTTTAATTACCAGCATAAAAGGTTTGTAATAATCAGAAAGCTTTTTCTTATACTAACTACCACTGAATTTCTATCAAATGCACAAATCCTTCTCCTTACCCCACTGGACTCACAGCTCAATGGCTGAACAATGTTTATAAACCACCCCGAAGTCATGCATAGCCAAATGATCAAGCCCTTAACAATGAAGTATGTGCAGTTGTAATAAAAAGTTAGTGTGGCCCATAAACTCTGCTACAAATTCTCTTTCACTCTTTCCACTGACTGCATGGAGGGGAATTCAAGGGTCAGCAGAAGACAGAGCTATAAGTTGAGTTTTATTCTTCCTAATATTACTACAAAAATTCTCAAAATGACAAATACGGCTTTTGTGTCCATTTAGCGAGAAGAATTTTTGGCTTCCAAGAGGAAAAACAAAACAAAAAGATAAGAAAGTTAAGCAAAAGAAAATAATAGGACAAAGATAAAGACAACAGCTGGAGAAAAGAAGTTTATGGGGTTGTATGCTTAAAAACCTCTGTTCTTCTTAAAGTTAAGGCTTCTCTCCATGACTCCCTCACTCCCACATCACCACCTCCTTAAACCCACTGCTAAGGCTTGGAAGCAACTCCCTAAGGTTCTCCTTAGTAGCTTCCTCTCTCTCTAGCCATACTGCCTACTTATTTGTGTTGCCTCATAAGCAAGCAATGTTTGCTAACAAAACCCTTCTTGTATTTCTCCTGTCAAGACTTGGCTAGCTGGGTCAAGGGCTAACTGAATCTCATAACCTATCTACTGCCAAGGGATCAACCTGAGTAAGCATGAAGAAGCTTGAGAATAAAATTAATAAGACTGCTAAAGAAAATATATGGGAACTCTCAGAACTTTTTCTCAATTTTTGCTGTGACTCTAAAACCACACTAAAAAAATTGTCTATTAAAAAATGTGATAGGACTCCAAGTAGCAGCAACTCTGAAAAATACTAACAAGTAAAAACTTCACTGGCTCAGGTCTGAGTTAAGAGACAATTCTTGGCTAGTTGTGATCACGAGTAGGGCCAAACCGGCTATTAGTAGAGACCTTATGTATCTTGCACAATCTAAAGCCAAAAAAAAACATGATAAAATACAGCACATCCTTCCTCCCTGGTGATTCTTCATTTGCCATATTTTCACCCACTCAGTGTCCACTTCACATACAGAGGCAAGAAGATGGGGGAAATGCTGATCAATGGGTCAAAAAGAAATTTAAAATGGAAATCAAAAAATTCAAAGCAAATGCAAGTGGAAATGCAACATACTGAAATTTTATTCAATACAGTAAAAGCAGTTCTAGAGAGATTATAGTGATAACACCTACAGTAAGAAAAAAGAAATGTCTCAAATAACAATTTAATACCTCAAGGACTAGTAAAAGAAAAACTGGAGTTCCTGTTGTGGTTCAGCGGATAAGAACCCAGCTAGTATCCATGGGGATGCAGATTCGATATCAGGCCTCACTCCGTGGATCAAGTATCCAGCATTTCCATGAGCTGTGGTGTAGGTTGCAGACATAGCTCGGATCTGGCATTGCTGTGGCTGTGGTGTAGACCGGCAGTTGCAGCTCCAATTCAACCCCTAGCTTGCAAGCTTCCATAATGCCTCAGTTATGTCCTTAAAGAGAAAAAGAAGAACTAAACCCAAAATTAGAATGAAGGAAAGAAATAAAAACCAGAGCAGAAATAAATGACGTAAAGACTAGAGATACAGAAGAAAAGGTCAGTGAAACTAAGATCTGGTCTTTTAAAAAGATAAAAAATATTGACAAAACTTTAGCTAGACTGGCAAAAGAAACTACTCAAAATCAGAAATTAAAAAAAAGCCATTAAAAGGAATAACAAAGAAACATCAAAGATCTTAAGAAATAAATATGAGGAATTATATGTTAACAAATTAGACAACCTAAAGAAATGGATCAATTCCTATAAACATACAGTGTGCCAAGACTAAATCATGAAAACACAGAAATCTGAAGATCAATCACCAGTGAAAACTCAGTAATCAAAAGTTCCCAACAAATATAAGACCAGATGGCTTCACTGATAATTTTTACTAAATATTTAAAGATCAACACCAGTCTTTCTCAAACTCTTCCAAAAAACTGAAAGGCAGAACACACTTCCAAACTCATTTTATAAGGGCAGTACGATGCTAATACCAAAGCCAGACAAAGACAGTATAATAAAAGGAAGTTAACGGCCAATAACCTTGATGAACATACATGAAAAATTCTCAATAAAATATTAGCAAACCAAATTCAGTAGCCCATTAAAGGCATTATACACTGGAGTTCCCTGGTGGCTCAGTGAGTTAGATTCATCCTTGTCACTGCTGTGGCTCTAGTTGCTGTTGTGGTGTGGGTTCAATCCCTGACCCAGGAAATTCCACATGTTATGGGTGTGACCACAAAAAAAAAAAAAAGATTATCCACTATATAAAACAAGATTTAATCCTGGCATACTAGATAATTCAACTACACAAAATCAAGCAATGTGATACATCACATTAGCAAAGTAAGAGATAAAAATCATCATCTCAATAGATGTAGAATAAGCATATGACAAAATGAAATCCTTCCAAGGCTAAAAACTCTCAACAAGTTTGGTATAGATGAAATGTAACTCAACATAATAAAGGCCACCTATGACAAGTCCACAGCTAACATATTCAATGATGAAAAGCAGAAAGCCTTTTCTCTAAGATCGGGAACAAAGCAAAAATCCTCACTCTCACTACTTCTATTCAACACAGTACTGGAAGTCCTAGCCAGAGAAATCAAAGAAGAGAAAGAAACAATCATCATCCAAATTAGACGGGAAGAAGTAAAACTGTCTTTACTTGCAGATGGCATGATCTTATACATAGAAAACCCTCAATACTCTACCAGAAACTGATATATTAATAAAGTTACAGGATATAAAAATCAATATAAAAAATTAGTTTCATTTTTATATACAAACAAACAACTACCTCAAAGATAAATTAAGGAAATGATCCCATTTATAATAGCATAAAATATTTAGGAATAAATTTAACCAAAAAATCTATACAGTAAAAACTAAGATGGATGAAAGAAATTGGAGACATAAATATATGGAAAGATCTCCAGTGTTCATGCAACAGAAGAGTGACTAGTTTTAAAATGTACATACCACACAAAATGATCTACAGAGTCAATCCAATCCTACCAAAATGCCATGGCATTTTTGTACAGGAATGTGTAGCATGCTGACTGTAGTTGATAATACTATATTGTATAACTGTAACTTGCTAGAAGACTAGATCTTAAGTGCACACATACAGGAAACTATGCCAAGTGATAGACGGAGTAATTTACTGGGTGGTAGGAATAATTTCACAATGTTTATGTGTATCAAATAACACAATTTTATTTCTCAATTATATTACAATAAAGCTGGAGGGGGAAGCATGTGAAGTGAGGGGGGAGATTCTGTTCTGTTCTTGTTAAAAACTGCACTCAATTCAGAATACCTAGGGTGACTGACCTAAGATGCCTTCTTTTGCACATGTGCAGAAACATGAAAAAGTATTTTCTTACCCAGAACAATTAATTGAACACAAAGACTAAGCACTGCTCCAATGTCCAATACTAGATATAGGTCAGTTATTAAGTTATGATTTTTAACCCCCCAAAAAAAAGTTCATCCACCACCTACCAGGCAAAATGTAAGACATTTACAAATAAGCATGATAAAAGATAAAAAAACACATCTGCCATGAAGGAGTGAGAAAATTTACAGGTATCTAGAGAAGAGAAGAGAAATTTTCACTGAGAGCCAAGAACTACTTCATTGATATAATAGCCCTTGAGAGAATACTTGAAGGACAGATCCAGGTATTGCTCTCAAAGACAATTGTTCTCAATTTCCCATGTGTGTTTTTTTTTTTTTTTGTCTTTTTGCCTTTATGTAGAGCCGTACCCGCATCATATAGAGGTTCCCAGGCTAGGGGTCTAATCGGAGCTGTAGCTGCTGGCCTACGCCACAGCCACAGCAACGCAGGATCTGAGCCGCGTCTGCAACCTACACCACAGCTTACAGCAACGCTGGATCCTTAACCCACTGAGCAAGGCCAGCGATCGAACCCGCAACCTCATGGTTCTTAGTCGGATTCGTTAACCACTGAGCCACTAAGGAAACTCCCCTCAATTTCCCATGTTGAGGGAGAATTATATATCCCTGCCCTTTTGGATTCAGAATGTTCACGTGCTTTGCTGTGAATTGAAGTGTACATGTACTTACCTTGGCTCTTTCCCCTTTATGGTTGGGACACCTGCAATGTCCAAACAGGGGTTGCTCTATCAGCATCACATAATATAGAGATGTCCACTGAGGCCTCTCCTTTCCCCCTCCGGCTACTCTCTTCAGCCACTGCCAAGACCATCAGCCCAAGCAGAGAAAATTTCCTAAACTTTCTAAATTCACAGACTGTCATTTTTTTCCTCTTCATTTTTAATGCCCTCAACAGAAACCATGTTTGCTAACCTCACTTGCCAACATTTTCCTTCTGTCAGGACAGGGCTTGCCACATTCAGTCTATATGCTGACCCCAAACCCAACCTGTGGCCAAAGGGACTTTCTGCTCATTGGAAAAGAACAATGGATGGGTTTGTGATACCAGTGGAGAAAAACAACCTTGTTGTCACTGAGATTTAGAGAGCACTGATGACTGCAGCCTAATTTATTCTATCCTGGCTGATTCAGCAGGATTTGAGTATGTGGCAAGAAATAGAGTGCAGATAAATGGAGAGAATTCTGGAAACATTTGTGAAGAGCAACAGTTCAAAAAGCATTATTGCTTAAGGTATATAAAAATAAAATGAACCCTGATGTATTTGAACCTATGTGTTACGAAAATTTTCACGTTCTTATAACCAGTGATATCTATTCCTAGTTCGTCTTTTTTTTTTCAAATCTTCAGTGATTTCTCTACCCATTTTTATTGCTTTCATTTAATCTCACACCAAAAAATTAAGTCAGTATTATTCCCTCATCTCCAAGTGACATTTAGAGATTGAATTAAATCCAGCAAACTCTGATTTATGTGGCTCTGATAAACCATGACATTTCCCAAATGAGTCTATAAAAAATGCATAGATGATAGATTCTACTGATGCTCTGAGGGGTATGATGATGATTTCTGCACTAAAGAACACATAAATTCTACCTTTTAAATTGTCATTAGTATATCTATATTCTCTTGATTTAGTGGTTAAAATGAATATACTATGAGAGGAGTACTGTTCTTCAAAATTTAGAAAATATCCTCTGATTAGTTATGAAGATTCTGGACAAGAAACTAGCCTCTCACAGCCACTTTCTCACCTTGTAATGGAAATTAATATAATTTACAACTATTTTATAGTAGTTTTATTGCAATGGAATGACCACATATATCCTAAAGTTATCATTTCTCTTTACTTTATAAAAAATAAAACCTATCTTTTCCTATAGGCTGTTACTAGCCAAGGTTTTGCATACAGAATCTCATTTAATGCTATTAAAAACTCAGAGGAGCCTCACTGCACTCATTTTGCAAATGAGGACACTGAGTTTCAGAGAAATTGTTATTTTTCTATCAATTGTATTTATTATAAATTTAAGCCTAGGGAATTAAAGACAGTAGAGCAAGAACTCAAACCCCTAAATCCTGGCTCCCACTATTTCAGTCAGCTTGGTATTCTTCAATATCCATCCTTGAACGCTCCTCCCTCTATGGATGAAGTCACAGGTTCATGGTAAATGCTCTACCCTTCTCTCCAGCTGTGCTGGCCCATCAGGTTGTAGCAGCTCCTCTGGTCTTGCCAACACTAGTTGCAGAGTCTTACTGCCTATTCAATCTGTGCTTTGACCTTGAAATCCTCCTTGACTCCTGAGCTCCTCTTTTACATCCTTCTCAAATGAAAATCAAACGTGGTCCCTTCCCTCTCACTCCTGACTTTGATTTCCCAGGGGGTCTTAAGTAAGCCCCAAATGCTACACTTTACAGGGAACTCAGCATTCCTTCTATTTTCACATTTTACAAATCCTTTATACATATATGTGCATAGTGAGCTCTTGTATAAAATTACTCATCTGTCCTACATGTTTAGTCCTTCAACATGTTTTTCTATAAAAACCTTGCATATTTTAAACCTCTATCAGAACTAATACAATGTTTCTGATTATCTATTCTTCCCACCTAAATGGTTTGGGATTTATGTTGTTTGTCTCTATGTCACACACACACGTAACTGCTTACGGTGACTCCCTGCAGCTCACAATACATTTGACCAACTGTATTTTATACACAAAGCCTTAGTTCAACAGCACGTGTCAAAAGAAGTCAACAACTATAAACACCCCCAAGACCCCAAAAAATATGCCACAATTCAGCAATAACATGTATGAGGGATGCCAACACATGTTGGCTTAACATAATTCTTCTTGACCAGATATATCCCAGGCAGTACAGAGGTCAAAAGATTTGCTAGTATGTATGTGATAAGTTCAGAAAAGCATGTGGCAATGTAGCAATTCCTTTTTCACTAGCCAAGTGATCTTAGACACTATCCCTGGCCCTCGTCTAGAGATTCATAAGAAAACTTTTTTTTTTTTTTTGGCCATATCCAGCACAGGTGGAAGTTCCTGGGCCAGGGATCAAATCCAAGCCACTTCAGTGACCCGAGCTGCGGAAGTAACAATACCAGATCCTTAACCCACTATGCCACCAAGGAACCGGCCAAGAAAAGAATTTTTAAATGGTAACAACGTTTTTTAAATCTGGTGGAAAAACTCAAACTGAGATGATCTGGCAAAAATGAACCTGAAGCTGTTCCAACTTGTGAGCTTTTACAAAGGTCAGTGCCATTCTAATTTTAGAGAATTTTGTTGTTGTTGTTCAAACATAAAAGCCATGCCCACATACCTCTTGTAGCCTCCAGAGGGTCTAGCACAAAGTAGCGCACTTAGATCATGATGCAGTGGATGACTCCTGGACTCTAAGTCAGACCACACTCTTCCTACTCCAAGCTCTTCATTTACCTTACAGACTGTTTTTTTAACCTCTGCCAACTGCTTGCTCATCTGTGGCATGAAGGGAATGGCCTAGATGACCTCTTCCAACTTTAACTTGTTGGGCTCTCCTGACCTCCTTTACCCTGTGCTGGTTGATAGTAATAGGCTTATGCAAACAATGCCCTGACCCTTCTCTTAGGTCCAGGGTTGACAAAGTTCCTTTGTGGAAATTTGCTGGTAGGCATCTCCCCTGGTCAAGGATATCTTACAAAAGTAAAGTAACAATAAACAGTGTAGAAAAAGAGAACAGTATCTTTATCAGAGCCAGCGGTTTAAGCCAAGCTTAGGGAATTGCTCACTGAAAAAAAGAATGAGAGCAGATGAAGATAAAACAAATTGAAAAGAAAAATAGAATTGTTATTTCTATGGGCCACTGGCTTTATCAAACCCTGACAAGCCACTTGACCTTGGTTCTCCGAGCCTCAGCAATGTTTCCTATGATGAATTCAGCAGCCCCACCTGATAACCATGAGCCTGGGTTGGTTTTGTGAGTGTCTGATGGTCAGTATTCACCGCTTTTGAACAAAGAGCTGGTGGCAGCAGAGTATTGAGTTCTCTTGCCAATATCTATTCTATTCCTTATCTCTAGAAAGAAGAAAAATCAATTTGGCCTGACACAGTTATCAACTGACTTTGAGAGTGGTACTCTCCTCGTGGAGTTCCCATGAAATTATTAATCCCAGCTCTCAGCTGCCATTACAAGCTATCATATAAATGTTAAATTATTAAGAAGCCAGAATGTTTTTTACTTATCCAGATATGTGGTCCATATCAGCACCTCCAAAGTCTGCTCTTCCCCAAATATTTCTGCTTCTTCCACTGCCTCTGCCACCCTCTCAGTAACCAAGGTTTAAAGCCTTAACATTGCTACTGAACTTTTCCTTCTCTATACCTCAGTCTGGTCAGTTGACCCAGCCTTAGGTTGCATCACCAAAAAGTTTTTGGAATTCACTCTGCCTTCCCCACTCCCACTCTCATTCTCCTACATATCCTGTAATTCATCTTGGCGAGACCATTAAAAAAAAGTTTTATTTTTTTTCTTCCCTACTTAGCTTCTCCTTTCTCCAATCCACCTTCCCTTGGAATAATCTTCCCAAAATACATGTCACAGCTCTGCTCAAAACTTAGAAGTCTTCTTTAGCTATAGGATAGAACCCAAATGCCCTGGCCTACCATTAAAGTACTCTTGGCTTCTACTGTCTACTGCCTATTATTTTTAGGTTAATTAGCTGCCATGGTTAATTTTATGTGTCATTTTTGGCTAGGTCATGTTGCCCAGATATTTGGTCAAACATGATTCTAAATGTATCTATGAGGGTATTTTTAGATGAGATTAATACATTAAAATGAGTAAATTTTGAGCAAAGCAGTTATCCTCTATAATGTTGGTGAGTCTTACCAGACCAGTTGAAGGCCTTAGTAGAATGAAAACTGACCTCCCAGAGTATAAAAAAAAAATTCTGCCATCAAACTGCCTTTGGACTCAAACTGCGATACAGCAGCTGCCTGCCTACCTAAGTACTTTGATCTTGCCAGCCTCTGCAATTCTGTGAAACAATTCCTTCATAAATATCACTTTCTCTTTCACTCTCTTGCAAAAAACAAACAAATGAAAATTCAATGGATAAATATTTTCAGGAATTCCTAATGTGAACGAGAAAGAAAATGTTTCTTTACACTCAGTCTTCTAAAATCCAATATTCTCACGTGCACTCTGAAGCACCAAGTCATACTCATTGTTTCCCCAAAATGAGGAAGAAAAACATTGCCAATGACAAGCTCGTTGTAGCTTGAACTAGCTAGAAAAAGAGGATGGAGGAGAATATCTACCTGATTATAAAAGCGGGGGCTCCATCTTTAAGCATAGTACAGATGTGAGAGGTCTAGAAAATGTGTTCAATTATTCTACACAATAGGTGAGTTGGAAAGTTGGGGCTGTCTTTTCCTAAGTGAGAGACCTGCTAATTTTCAGACTTGTGTGTCTAATGCTAGGGGCAGACCTAGCATTAGAATGTGACTCCTTAATGGAACATGATGGAGGATAATGTGAGAAAAAGAATGTATACATGTATGTGTGACTGGGTCTCTTTGCTGTACTGCAGAAAACTGACAGAACACTGTAAACTAGCTATAATGGGAAAAATAAAAATCATTTAAAAACATAAATAATATGAACAATAAAAAAAAAAAGAATATGACTCCAACACCAGGCTGAACTCAAAGTTGAGGATGCACACTCAACATGGAAGAAGAGGTGAAATCGCAGGTGAAAAGAAAGACTAGAGATCAAAAAACAACCCTGAAAAGGCAGTTTCTGAGGAAGGAGGCATCCACAAAGTGAAGAAGTTCACTTTGGAAAACAGAGGGGATCTGACACCTCTAAGATGAGAGAGAAGGGACTCCAAGGTGAAAAGAAAAGGGGCATGACAGAAACATTGTGAGGCAGAGAGAAGGGAAGTTGGAGAAGTATGTCAAATTCTCTCATCTTCTCATAAAAGTGGGGGAGGAAGTGTAGGCTTCAGATTCAGGGCCTTGATATGAATCCTACCACTTACTGTCCCTCTACCTAAAGCAAGTTACTTTGTTCCACTGTCCTGAGCTAAAATAGGGCACATAGGAAGGAACCAAGGAAGGTTTATTGGTGTTTGTCATGATGCTCTAGTCTTATGTATTTAACTAATTATCTATACAGTGCTTACTATGCGCCAAGCACTAGTTATCAAGCTTTACAAATATTACCCTACGGAATAACCAGAGCAAACTAACAAGTAGGTATGATTATTATATCCCATTTTACTGATGGGTCAATTAGGGCCAGAGAGGTAAAGTATATTTCTGAAGGCAATAGGTGATACATAAGCTAGACAAAGAGGTATATTTCTACATGTGCTAGAAGCCAAGCATCTTTGTCTTCAACTGGAGGCTCATCAGATTTAATCATTAACTGTGCACTCATTAGTAATACACTGGGGTCAAACAGCTCAAGCATATTAACAAAAATTAACAAAATTAAAGATACTAAATGAAATTATTATAACAGAGTCTAATATGATGTCTCAAAGTCAAAATACAATTTGGGATTTTATATTTTTGGCATTCTGGGAATAGAAAACCTCTTATATTAAGTGTGTTGCTCAATTTTTAATAGTTTTATAAGTTTCTAGAAATCCAAAATATATAAAAATAGAGGTACTCTGTTGTACTTACACATAAGACAATGGAGTTTATATTTTAGGGTAAAGCATCTATTCAAAATATCTTCAAAGGGTGATACATAAGTGTGTGTGTATACTTAAGTAAAAGTGTATGTACTTAAGTATGTATACCTAAATATTCTAAAAAAGTTAGAGAACAAATTGGAAAATTATTAAAATCCTAAGTTTTTATTCCTCTCTGAAGGGTACAAGTACTTCCACATACACACACATTCCATTCTATTTGACACCATGGTGGGCAGCAGCCACGTGACACAGGGCAGGACACAGCTTTGCAATCAGGGAACTTGGGTTTGATGCATCTGCTCCCTGATGCTGACTGCTATGCAATGTTGAAAACTTGTTAAAGTACAGGTGGCTAAATTTTCTCAAGTCCAAAAATGAAGAGAATAATGACTACACCAAGTTCTGTACAATTAAAATAACTCATTTAAAAATTTCTAGGAGTTCCTGTTGTGGCTCAGCAGTTAACGGATCTGACTAGCATCTATGAGGATGAAGGTTCAAGCCCTGACCTTGCTCAGTGGGTTAAGGATCTGGCGTTGCCATGACCTATGGTGTAGGTGGCAGACGTGGCTGTGACATAGGCTGGCAGCTACAGCTCCAATTCGACCCTTAGCCTGGGAACCTCCATATGCCATGGGTGTAGCCCTAAAAAATAGTAATAATAAAGGAAGCAATAAATAAATTAATTAAACAAAAATCTCCAATACCCAGCCTGGCTCATTTTAGAGAGAAAGTAAACAATAACCTACAAGGAGTTAAAGTTCTCCTGGCCCATTTTAGCCCACCCTACTCAGTGATGATACAGTCACCATTCACATTGGTCATGTTCTTATAAAGGAAATACTGTGATCTTGAAATTTTATTACCCATGAGAAAGACAGTGACTGTTTCTCACTGACTTTTCTTGGTAGTGTGCCTTGAGATCTCTAAACCTCTCTCCTTCAAACTGAGATAAAAATTCAATTTTATTCAGAAAAGCCATAGGTTTGAGTTTTATGTCAAAAGGTATAGAAAACAGGCCTGCATGTCATCTTCATGTGCTATTTGGATGGTACCTTTAAAAATACTGAGGACTAAATGCCATACAGTATTCTGGGCTCGATTTTGGAACAGAAAAGGACAGAATTGGAAAAAGTAGTACAATGTAAAGGAAGCCTGGTATTTCCTTACTACTGTTAACTTTTTCACTTCTCACAAATGCACCAGGGTTATTCGAGATGGTATTGTTAGGGGAAACTGGGTGAGAAGTATATAGGAACTTTCTGCATGACCTAGACCTATGCAACTTTTCTGTATATCTAAAACTATGTCAAAATCCAAACTTTTGAAAAATTATTAAGGGGAACCAAATTCCTTACCACTGGGGGGGGGGAGGGAAGTTTCAAGTATGAAAAGGGAAAAAACAAGAACATCATCTGTGGACCTGGAACCACCAAAATGTGTTCAAGGAATATCGTGACTTGTTCATTTTAAAGCCCAACACAGATCAAGAAAAAGGACCTTGTAAGACATGGTAAAAAGTCTGCCTTTGTTCTGAGGCAACAGTTCAAAGGCTGTGATGAAGTTTCCCAGGCTTTTATCTCTACCAGCAGCTAGCACGGTACTGGTGCCTTTAGGAGACAGCCTGGATCCCATGTGCAAATTGGGGGTAAGTTGAGTAGAAACACCACACTAAGGGACAGAATCCTCAGTGAGTGAAGGTGTGGGCAGTCTTCAAGGGCTATGCCTGGTCAGCGATCAGAGTCATAGAGAAGTGGGAATATGGCCTGGCACCAAAGCAATGGAGGGAAGGATGTGCCAAGTATGGAGTGAGTGCTTTGGATCAGGAATTAGTCTGTAAACAGAAAATGCATGTCTGTGAAGCCCAAGGCACTGGGCAGGAAACAGGACAGGATTGGGTCTTAAGGGGCTGGGCAGAACCAGGCCATGCTCAAAAAATCTTAGCCAATCACTGAAATCCAAGAAGCTCACTGAACAAGCCAAAATCCCTGGCCGGTGATTGTAGAATCAGCACAGTTCAGATAGGGGACTTGGGATTCTCAGTTTCCTTGATACATCATGGAGACCTGTATTCTCCTCCACAACTCACCCCAGGCCACTGTGTGAACTCAAAGACATTTCACCCTCTGGACCTCAGGTTCCTTATCTGTATCTGGATATCAGACTTGTTGATCCCTGAGACCCCTTCTAACACTGGTGGTTCTGTGGCGCATGCTTGCCATTTAAGTTTGTGAGAGCATGAAGAGTCGTGTCAATAGTATACTTGGAGAGTCTGCTCTGGAAATCTAAGCACAAGTGATACAGCAATGAACAAAACAGGCAAAGGTCCTGCTCTCATGGAGCCTTTGTTCTAATGCAAGAGACAGAAAACAAAGTAATTACATGTACGGTGCAATGCCAGGTAGTGACAAATACCATGAAGAAAAATTCCAATAGGAACAGGTAATGGTTATTTTAGCTTCACCAGTCAGGGAAGGCCACTTTGAAAATATATCATTTTAGCAGATGCATGAATAAAGTGAGAGAGCAAACTATGCCAAGATTTAAGGCAGGTAATTCTGAAAGAGGAGAAAGAATCCCAGGGGCCAAGGTCCTGATTTAAGAGAATATTTGGAATATTCCGGTACGGTATGCCTGGTGTGGAGAGCACAGGAGAGCAGAAATGGGACCTGGGGGGCTACAAGGACAGGCAAGAAATGATAGTGCTTTGAACTTGAATCATGGAAATAATAACACTTTCTACCCACCACTTTTTTAATACCTGCCTAAACTCATCTAATCATCATGCAACCCTTTGTGATCAGTACTTTCTTTCCTCCCTTTTACAGATGAGCAAGGAAGAAAGAGATTAAGGAACATGCCAAGTTTACACTGCTAGTGAGTAGAAGGGCCAAAATACAAATGATGAGAGGTTGTCTGAGCATGGTGAGAAGCGCCCAGAGGTAACTTTTACTGGAAGACTCAAGTGGACCTGCTATGGGGTTGGATATATGGAGGGAGCAAAATAATCAGAGCTGGCTCCATTTCCTCTACCCTGCCTTGCTCTTACCTCTGCAGATACTTCTTTGGGGTGCTTTGCCCCAAGGAAGCTCATCCACAAGAGAGGGAGCAGTCAGTCCTTTAACCTTCCCTTTGTAAGCAAGAGCAAGAATTTAAAGTCAATTAGGCATGTAACAAAGGGCCAGGCACACCAGTTGTCACCTTAGTTTCACTGTGATGGGTGATCATCATTGCAGAGCTCTGTATTTACCAGGCTTGATTGTCAGCTTCTTCAAGAGCAGCCCCCAGCTTTCCCCCACTGCAGGGATCTGAAGCACAGCTAAGAGAGTCACATGCCCTGAGAGCAGGGGTTAACTCACAGCTGAGCACATAACAGCACTTTATCTTACAAAGATGGCCTGTTAATCTGCTGGCTTTCAATGTTATCAAAAGTCAAAGAAAGATAAAAATCTAGGTGATGTATCTTGCTATAAAAGAAACTTAAAGCCACCACTCTGCTCTTGTTTTGTTTTTTTGTTTGTTTGTTTGTTTTTAAAGATACAAGGCACATTGTACACTTGGGAGTCATTTCCCTGAATTCTTAGGTATCAGCAGAAAACTCAGTAAGATTCCTTAAAACAGATAAATGCCTCAGTGTCAGCACAGAGCAAAGATGGCAAAGAGGTTTCATCTTGAATGCCATCTCCAAGGCTTAGTAGTGGCTGCCCAGAGGCTCAGTGATAAAGCAGCATGATCAGTTAGCAATGTCTGCCAAGGTGTGGGAAGGAGATGGACATGCAAGCCATGTATTTCCATCTTTCTTCCACAGGGAGAATTCTAACTACTAAATATTCATATACAGCATGGGCATAGTTTCCCTGTCACTGGAAATATACACTCAAGGGAGGCTGCTGGGTTAGTTACCTTTAGTACTTCCTGTGTGCCCATCAGCAGATGCTAACAGTTGTTAATTCTGGGGGTAGAAATGGGGGGGGGGGCTTTACAATCTCTTTTTTTGTACATTTATGTGTTGCCTGAATTTCCACAAAACAGTTATACGTTATTTTTGTAATTAGATAAAAGGCCATTTTTTATTTAGGTTAAAAAGTATTTTGAAGGTAGGAGCCCTCTTGGTGTTAGGTCTGAGGGAGAAAAGATTATGAAGACAATCATCTCTCATTTTGAGAATCTCTTATATCAAGTTCTTTAATACGAAGGTTTTACCTCTAAGACTTTTCATAAAATAGAATTTCATTCATAGAGTACAGGACCCAAGAATCAGTTCTGTAAGAGATTGTCAGAAAAAATAGATAGGAGATGGGGGAGAAAGAACAAACCCAAAATTAGGAATAGAAAAGAGAACAAAAGCAGAATTTTTTTTTCCCAATGACTTATTTTTTTTTTCTCTTAATGGATTTTATTTCACTTATAGGTGTGCATAAATCATCACAAGTCAATTTTACAGATTTTGTATCCCAAACCCCCAGTGCATCCCCCCACCCCCCCAGATTGTCTTATTTGAAAAACCAAGGTTTTCCAAAGTCTGTGAGTCATTGTCTGCTCTGTAAGAAGGTTCATTGTGTCTTTTAG
>PVHT020001751.1:18189163-18269355 GCA_004024745.2 Catagonus wagneri
AATCTCCTCAAATATTTTTTCTGTCCCCTTCTCTCTCTCTTCTCCCTCTGGCACCCCTATAATACGGATGTTGGTGCGTTTAACATTATCCCAGAGTTCTCTGAGACTCTGCTCATTTCCTTTCAATCTTTTATCTCTTTTCTCTTCTGCATTAGTGATTTCCACTAATCTGTCCTCCACCTCACTGATTCGTTCTTCTTCCTCCTGTATTCTACTGTTGGCTGCTTCTAAGGCATTTTTTATTTCAGTGATTGTATTTTGCATCTCTTCTTGTTTAATTTTTACAGCTTGTATTTCTCTGCTCAGTGTTTCCTGTAAATGATCGATCTTTGCCTCCAGTTTATTTCCAATGCCTTGCATCATTCAGCATCAACAGTCTAAAGTCTCTTTCTGGGAGGCTGATAATCTCCTCATCACTGAGCTGTTTTTCTGGGCTTTTCTCTTTCTCCCTTATCTGAGTTAGAGTTTTCTGTCTTTTCATTTTTGTAGGTTTTTGGTGGGGTGACTTTTGTGTCGACAATAGAGTTGTAGCCTCTCTTAGTTCAGGTGTTTGCCTCCCCTGTGGCTAAAGTTGGTATGGAGGGGGCTTGCTGTAGGCTTCCGGATGGGAGGGAGTGATGCCTGCTCACTGGTAGGAGGGGTTGATTCCTCTCCCTCTGATGGATGGGTCTTTGTCTCTGGATGAGATTAGAGGCTGGCTGTGTGCCTGAGGGGTCTTTAGGCAGCCTGTTTACTGATGGGTGGGGCTGAGATCCCTCCTGAATTGTTGTTTGGCCTGGGGCTTCTCAGCGCTATTGGGAGGAACCAGATTTTTCCCAGAAATGTCCACCTCCAGAGAAATGCAGGCTGCTGAATGTCCCGGAGAGCTTCACCTCCAATGCCCTTCCCCCACAACAAGGCATAGTCACCCCTGTTTTCTCAGGAGATCCTCCAGGAATTGCAGTCAGGTTCCACCCAGATTCCTCTGGAGACTGCTTTGCCCTGGGACCAGGGGCACGTGAAAGTCTGTGTGTGCCTTTCAAGAGTGGGGTCTCTGTTTCCCCCAGTCCTGTGGAGCTCCTGCACACAAGCCCCTCCGGCCTTCAATGCCAGATGCTCCACAGGCTCTTTCTCCCTGTGCCCGATCCCCAGGCGTGGAGTTTTGATGTGAGGCTCAGAACTCTCAGTCCTGTAGCTGAGTCTCTGTGATGGCTGTTACTTTCCAGTCTGTGGGGCTTCCCACCTGGGAGGTAGGGGGTTGCTTCTATCGCGTAATCGCCCCTCCTACCTCTTGATGTGGTCTCCGCTGTGTCTTCTGGAGCAGAGTATCTTTTTTGGACGTTTACAGTCCATTTGGTTGAAGGTTGCTCGGCATTTGGCTGTATTTTTGCTCAATTCCCTCTGGCTCCTAAAGGCAAAATGGGCTCCCCCAGGGTAGAATACTTGGGTTGTTGCTGGCCAAGAGGTGGCTTTTTGTTATGCGGCAAGTTCCTCTTTTGTTGTTATGATAGCTGCCTTCCGTCTCCTGGTCCAAAAATATGTGTAGCAGCTTATTGAATGTTTTGACAAAGGACACCGGTGAACATCCAATGGAAGAGAAGCACAGCACCAAGCACGGGGTAGGAGCTTGGAGCTTCCATGCGCCCCGCAGACCCACAACCCAAAAGCAGAATTTTTTCAAGGAAACTTTAAGAGAAGGACAGAAGGCTAAGAGACTATCAAATCAGATGTAGATGAGCCTCCTACTGGGTGAGAAGAGTAAGAAGTGAGAGGCCTGGATTCAGGCACAAAGATCTCCTGGCCAGCACTAAGGCAGCACAGCCCCAAACGTCCAGAGTTCCCCATGAGCCATGGTCAGGAGTACAACTCCCTTGTCACATCAGAAGGGAACCCTGGGTTGCCTCCTTACTGGACTTGTGACCTCAGGTAAGTCACTTTATCTCTGTGCCTGTTTCCTTATCTGTAAAATTGGGATATGACTACATCTACCTCAAAGGCTTGATGTAAGGAATTCAACAGTCTGTCCAAGTGAAATGCCTAGAACAGTGCCCCATACGGTAAAATAAGTACTCAAAGCATTTAGGGTCCCCCCCCCCCTGCCTTTTAGTGCCACACCCGCTGATAATGGAAGTTCCCAGGCTAGGAGTCGAATTGGAGCTGCAGCTGCTGGCCTACGCCACAGCCACAGTAATGGCAGATCTTAGCTGCATCTGTGACCTACGCTGAAGCTTGCAGCAACACAGGATCCTTAACCCACTGAGCAAGGCCAGGGATCGAACCTGCATCCTCATGGATACTAGTTGGATTCTTAACCTGACCAGGCAAAACAAGAACTCTTTTTCTTTTTTTTTTTTTTTAAGAATACAAGGAATAATTATAATCAGTAAATTAAAATAAGAATCTCCAAAACTTTTTCCATCCAAAATATCAAAAATGCTTTTGTTTCTGTGGTCAAAGTAAGGCCTAGAGAACAGATCAACAACTGTCAGAAAATAATAAAGTCTGTGGAAAATTAGACTACATTTTGAAAACATCTGAGTGGCAAATTATTTGCAGTAATACAAAATGAATTTATAAACATCCTATTAAAATCCTCAAAAAATTCTAGCATTCCTCTGGGAGGAACTTAATTGCACAATAACCATTATCACTAAATTAAGACATGTGAAGCAATATTTCTTTCAGTTTGCTATTCTCATTATTTTTACTTAAGTAAACATATGAAACCATTGTGATAACTGTTTTCCTAAGTTTATTCATAACTTGGGCCTGACCTTTTTTTTTTTCACATAATTCCTATAGTTTTTCTAACTGTCTTTATCCTAACAAAAAACAGTTTTAAAAATAACTCCCATGAATAGGGTTTGGCTAGATTTAAACAGATGTTGAACCCAATGTTTCTGAATTATAACTGACATGGTGAAGGTTTTCATCTCTGAGGCTTTAGATTATTTTTTAATTTATTTAATTCTATAGGCAATGACTTTCACCAGGGCACACCAGAAATATTGTTTATTCTATTCTTCTTGAGGTATAAAAAGTAAAAAAAATTTACTAGAACCGCTTCCAATTTACTGCTGGCCCTGACTCCGAATCCAGGATTCATTTCAATAGCAAAGCAGTTCTGGATTGATGGCAAGAGATTGGTTCCTGGGGTCTGGTGATCTGGGCTCAAATCTTAGGTCCACCATATTTATATCATTATCATTACATTAGGCCTTATTATCTGTGCGAATCCAAGCAAGGTCTTAAGCCTTCTCCAACTCTAATTTTTAATAGTTTTCTTTATATTAAATAGAAAAAAAGTAAAACCTAGCATATATGACAATTATATGAATTGATATATACAAATATGACTGTGATGTTAGATAAATATTTTATGTTCCCCAATCCTCTCCACCCCCTTCCCCCCAAAAAAACTGAACAGGCTGAAAAGAGATGAAAAATATATTGATTCTGGCACTTTCAGGAGGGAATAAAGTGTAGCTGCTCTCTCTCCCTCCCCCACCCCCAACTTTTAAATCACAAACTCTGAGGATAGGTAGCGCCTAAGGGGTTAAGAAATGCAAACAGTTTAGAAAGGCTGGTTTGTTTTCCCTTCCTCTCCACTTCTCTAGTTCCTTGCTACATTTCTCTCACCACCCTCTGCCCCCTGCTGGGCTTCCTTGCATCCCTTCCTTCCTTTCTAGCAAGCAAGCATATCCACTTCATCATGAACAGAAGTGGTCTTCTGCTGCAAGTCATTTCTCTTTGGAGCCTTAGAAAGATCCACAGTTAGGTTCAGAAGAAAGGAAGGAAGGGGCTTGCTGACTGGAGCCTCCTCCAGGTTGCAGGGGGAGGTAGCAAAGATGTCTGAGTCAGTGAGAGCTCAGTCATCCTTCAAACAGAGCAGGATTTAACACAGCGAAGTCAATGATCAGTATTTTGGAAGTACTGGAGAAAACGAAGTCAGAGAGCTAAAGTCACTCTACCAGAAATCAGGACACTGCAGCTCAAGGATAGCTGCATGCTGCCCACTAAATGGAGAGGGACAGCAAGGCACAGAGCCTAAGGAAGCCACAACCACACCAGTGCTGGTACCCTTGCTGGTCTGCATCTGCCACAGCCAGAGAAGACTGCCCACACCCCTGCCTTCCAAACATCACACGAGTCCCTCTGTTTACCATGCTGGCAAAAGCAGTTCTCAGGCTTGGAGCACTGACAGCAGAAAGAGCATAAAAGGAGCAGGCATGGTGCTAAGGGCCAAGCAAACAATGGGTGGCATATACCCACCTTATGTTATTCTAGCGTATGTTTTCAGCTTACCCAAAGGATAATCGAGAAGTCAGGAATTCAAGGTTAACAGAAGATACACCTTGGCTGGAGTGTTCCCTATACCAGTATTGAAGGACTGATTTTTAAAGATTTTACAGTCGCTGTATATATAGATATATACATAGCCATCCAGAAAGGTGGACTTTTTCCTAAATGACACAGTCTTTGAAACCAATCTTTTTTTAAACTTTACCTATAGTCTAGTTAAGTTTTGTTTCCACTCATAGTGAGAAGATGAGATGTTAAATGCTATTTACTTTATATCCTATGGTTATGTAGCTTTCAGTAGGGTCTGAGAGCCAGTTCAGCATTGATACCTAAAGCTGTGAGCCAAACCTCTCCTAGAAAATCTGGAAATGATTTATTATCTCTATGAATCAGTATGCAAACAGAAAGCCAGTTCAAGATCAGCACCTAAGAAAGGAAGCTTGCAGCAACTAATATTGAAAGTAATATGATTTGCTTACGCATATCTCTGGAATTCTCTTTTACTCAACAGTTGGTTAAAAGTAGGTCAAATCATCATTGAGATTCATCAATTCAGCTCACTAATATAAAGACTTTTAATTAGTCCTTAGAAGCAGATGGGTAGAGTACAGTTGTTAAGGCTCTTAATGTCCTCTTCCCTCACATTCTGTTTTATTTTTATATGTGCTAATAGCAATTCTACAGCTTTTAAAATGAGTTGAACTATCCATATTAGTTTACGTTTTTAATGTTGGAATGAGGAATACAGTCATATCGATAAATACATCTGAGGGAAGAGAAATGTTTCCTAAACATACCCCAGAACTAAAGAGCCATGATAGAAGATATTGATACATCTTACTACATCAAAATTGATCATTTTAAAATCTACTCTAAACAAATTAAATTAGTAAGAAGTGATATATTGGGAGAAAATGTTTACAGCATGGATAATAGATAAACAACTCTCATGAATTTATTTCTTAATCCCTACTAAAAAAATTATGATAGCCAGATATTAAAATTGGGCATAAAATGAAAATGAAGCGCACAGAACAGCCCAAATGAGCAATAAACATGTGAAAACATGCTCAATATCACCATGTTGAGAGTGTAAAATGTTTTGAATTTTGTCTATCAGTTTGGTAAAAATTACTAAAATACACACTTTTGAGGCGTAATAAAGACCTAGAGAAATAAGTCTTCATTTTTTTTTGTTGTTGAGGGAATTTAAATGGGAACATTTTCCAAGGCTATTTGTCAGCATCTAATATAATTTTAACTGTACACTCATTGTGACCCAGAAATTGTACTCTTTGTTATTTACATACTTGGACCTATTGGAGAAGAGTCTGCATGCCAGTCTCCTTTGTAATGACTAAAGAAAAAATAAATATCTGTCAACAGGGGAATGGTTAAATAAACCATTATACATTCTATGTCATCACAGTATACAAGACTCAAAAGGGAGTTGGATCTAGGAGATGAAGTTGAGTTTTTAAAAAAAAAAATACTGAAAAGTCCATATGCTTTGTATTTAAATGCAGAAAACAGTATTTGTCTTTCTGTGTTTTAAAATCAATATAAAAAAGACATGACAACACTGATAATCGTGGTTCATTCTGAGAAAAAAAAAGATTGAGGGGATTTGGGAGGAAGGATTAGTAAAAGAGAAATCTCATTTTATCTATTATAGTTAATTTTTTCCCAAGGACATAGGAGTCATGTACTACTTTTTTTTTATTAAAAATCATTTTTAAAAATTTTCAAAAATAAAAACAAATACTAACACTTCCACCCTGATCAAGCAGAACTATTTATCCGATTCTCTAATTCTATCTCCCCTGTGCCCAGCAATTTCCGATTTAATAGCCCAGCTTATACGTAACTTCATTTACAAAGCATTTTTTGACCAATTTCTAACCAGATATTCTACTCTCAAATCTCTGTTCATTTCTCTAATGTGGATTTTAACCCATTATATTATATAACAATTAACTTACTTCATCTTTCTCAAAACAATGAAGCTTTCAAGGGCAAAGAATATGAATCCATGGTCTGAAATGTGGGATCTGGTCCATAAATAAAAGAATAAATGAAGTCAGTGTTTAGATCTCCTCTCTGCTAAGTTAGAAGAAACCCTCATCTTTCTAGATTCCTAATAAGATTTAACTCAAATCTTACTTCTCTTGTTTATAAAACACTCACTTAACCTTTTAAACAGTAATACCCCCAATTCTGATTAGGCCCATTTCCCATTCTTACTTGTCTTCATTCTCCTACATCATCTCACTGGATGAAGACAGGATATTGTACAGCAGGGTAGAGAGAGTGAGGCAGTCTTTTAAGACAACCACCAAGTCATGTGAATCTTTAAATCTGCCACATTGATGGCAATGTCTCTTACCTGGTAAGCACTTGTTGAATGAATGAAAATAAATGCCAAGAATGAAATTCAAATAACCACAGCCTCAGAGTCACCATTCCTGGGGAAGATGCCCCCAATCCTCAACCCACAGCAGCAACCCAACACTTAGGTCCTATTATCAAGCTATAATTCTTCTGCATGGATAAAATAAACATCAGAAGTTCCATGGACTAGGATAAGTGTATTTGTCGGGGAAGCCACATAGACCCTCCTTGAAAAACTTACTTTCATTTTATGTGCAATTTAAGCAGTACAGTGCAATAGTTATAGGAACTGGAGAGTCAGACATCTGGCTTTGAATCCTGGCTTCTCCCGTTTACTAGTTATGTCAGCTTGTTTGGAGAGAGCTACCTACTTGCTTTGACTCTTTTTATCATCTATTAAAAAAAAGTAAGTGCGAATAAGTGCATCTGTCTAAGGACAGCTGTGCAATGGTGCGAAGTGCCTAAGACAGAGCCTGGCACCTGTTTGATAGAGACCAACTATTACTGATCTTATCGTGGGCTGCTTTTCTGCCTCACAGAAGAACAATAGCAGAACATTAGAAAGAAATATAGCTAAATATGTAAGATAAATCAAACACTAAGGAAAAAAGGAGTTGCTAACATTTATGAAGTCATTTATCTGTGGTCTTTCCATATAGATCCATATTCATCAATAGTTCCAGAAGTTTTGAGAGAATTACAACCTGGGTCAATACTGCTGACCACATGAATGTCCAAAAGACAGAACAACTAGGATTCTGTTTATACTATTTGAGAAAACAGAAATATGCATGACAGCAGTTTTTAAATATATATTTGAGTGACTATTATAACCATTCCCTTTAGGAAGAGAGCTGTTTATTTAGGAAATGTTTAAATCATTCTAATACAGGTATGTCGGTTTAACTCAATGGTTTCAGCTGGTCCCTGGAATGCAGAGTAATAATAAAACAAAAACAAAATCTACTCTCAATGGCAGAATAGGATATGCTAGCCAGGTTATTCCTGGCTGGAAGGTGATGTGAGTGGGATGACAGCAAGTAATGGACGTGAAAACACAGAAAACTGAACAAGATAGCGAAACTGAGAGGAACTCCTCCCAAGATTTTCTTAATATTCAGTTAAGTCTACACAATTCCCTGAATCGCCACATCCCAACCACCTCTGCCTCTGTCCCCCAACAGTCAGGTTGCAAACCACCATCAGTGGTATCGTGACCCTAGAAGCTGAGTCATTTTCCCAGGCATGGAGTAACCTGAGGCTTTGCAACAGGCCATACCTGCGAGGAACACAAGCCGCTGCTGTCCACATCCCAATCCCAACAGCCACTTCCTCCCAAAAGGAGACGTAACACCAAGGCCAGGCTCCAGTCCTGGTCCTGGGCTCTGAGGAAGGGGAATCGGGAGTTCCTCCAGTCTACACAACTTCACTCACTCCCTGGATCGAAGGCCACTGGACTACTTAGCCATCATTTACTGTGTTTAAGATACTTTGCCTATTATTCCATTAAATCCTCACAATAAATCTGAATAGGGCTCTTGTGCACATAGCAATGAGAAGGCTGTCCATCAGGATGCCTTCAGCCTTGTGTTAAACAATTCCCAGTCTGAGTGATTTACATAATTTCAGTGTGGTGGTTAAGAATGCAGGCTTTGGAGACAGAATGGTGGTTTTCAAATCCTTGTTCTGTGTTTATTTGTGCGGGAAAGTTTGAGCAATTTACATAAAGCACTTTACACTTCAGCTCCCTCAGTTTTAAGGTGGAAAAATAATGGTATCTTCCCCCTAGGATCACTGCGAGAGCAAAAATGATTAACACCAGCAAAGCACTTAGAACAGAGCCTGGCAAGTCCAGGGAGTCTGGGGTGAGGCAAGTTCAGGTTGAGTTCACTGTTTCTGTGCCATCAGAAGTAAGCGCTTCTCAACTTTCTGTCCTGTCACCTTCAGTGTGTTGACTGTTAAGCTCATGTGACAAAATGGCAACCACAACTTCAGGCATCACTTGGAGAAATAACATCTGACAAGGAAGAAGAAAGCTGTTTCCTCTCTTACTTCTCATTTTTAGAAGAAAGAAAGCCATCCCCAGAAAACTTTTCTTTCATCCCTTAGATGATAAGGGAGGCTGGGAAAGCAAGTATCAAGATTCTCAGACTCTAGTGTAATTTCTATTAGCAGGGCAGCTGCAACTGTGAAGATGACCTTTGCTTAGGCCATTAACAATGTAAGAAAGCTGATTTTCAAAGCTGTTAAGTTGCTTAAGGACACCCAGCTAGTATATGGCCGAGCTGGAAAATAAAACAAGCCTGGACCTTTTACGAAAGATTCCCCCTCCCAGATCACTGCACATAGATTTTATCGGTCTTCTAGGTCTATTGTGACAAAGCAACGCATACTGTGTGGAGCATAAGCAACAGAAATGTATTGTTTTGGTTTTGGAAGCTAGAAGTCCAAGGTCAAGGTGTTAACAGTTTGTTCCCTCTGAGGGCTCTGAGGAAGGTGTTTCAAAACTACCCCTTAGCTTATGGTGACCTGGGAATCCTTGGCATATCTTGCTTTATGGGAGCACCACTCTTACTTGTGGCTTCATTTCTGCATGGTCATCTGTGCATCTGTCTCTAAATTTCCCCTTGATATAAGAACATCAGTCATATCAGATGAGCGTCTACCCTAATAATGTCAGTTTAACTTGATTACCTATATAAAGACCCTCTCTGCCGTGTCCTGTATCTGCAAATTTCACAGATGAAAGGAAAATTACATTCTTTCCACTGCCCCCACTCACCTAGTTACCATTCCCTGAGGAACCATTGTAATCAAGCATTTGCATATCTTTCTGGAGACTGATTATGCATTTAACCTCTTGCACTTTTTAAAAACAAATACAAAAAAAATGAGTCTCATCTCCATACCTGGATTAATGAAGTGCTGAGCAATTTCATGGAATGTGAGGGGCACTGCTTATGGTACTTCAAAAGAAAAGTCATTCAAATGGGAATAAGCCGCAGACTTAGTTTGGCCAAGACAGGCCCCCACGGTCCTTTCCGTTAACTACAGAGCCCTTGAAAACTTCCTTGTAATTCCTATAAGATACTTAGGTAGATTCTACCCTTACGTTTTGTTCTGATTACCTGTGGACACTGATTTTAGCAGCTTTGAGATATAATTGATATACAACAAAAAACTACACATGTTCAACGTATATAATTTGATGAGTTTTGTATATGCACACACCTGGGATATCATCCCACGATTAAAGTAATGAAGATATCCATCACCTCCAAAAAAGCCTTGTGGCAGTCACAGAATCTTTAGCTCCTCTCCAAAGCACCTAGATTACAGTATCGGTGGCACATATCCTGCATTGCTTTACAGATGCTAAAACCCCTATCAGTTGAGAGAAGTTAACTACTGGACATCCATAAGCACATAGCCCTAAAACCTAAGGGAGCGTAAGGATTAATAATGTTAACCCCTATGATAGCAGGCTTTTAGCTCACCATCAACCCATGTATGAGCTGATCACACACGCTGCGACTCCCCTCTTTCACCTGGCCTTTAAAAATGCTTTTCTGAACCGCATGGACTTGGAGAACCGGTTTGTGGTTGCCAAGAGGGAGGGGGAGGAAGTAGGATGGACTGGGAGTCTGGGGTTAATAGATGCAAACTATTGCCTTTGGAGTGAATAAGCAATGAGATCTTGCTGTACAGCACAGGGAACTATATCTAGTCCCTTGTGATGGAACATGATCGAGAATAATGTCAGAAAAAATGTGTATACAAATATGTGTGTGTGTGTGCATGTCACTGGATCATTTTGCTATACAGTAGAAAATTGACAGAACACTATAAACCAAATATAATGGAAAAATTATTATTAAAAAAATAAAAATGCTTTTCAGAAATCCACTGGGAGTTCAGATTTTTTCTTTTGGAGAATTAGCTGCCCCAGACTCCTTGTCTGGTACCTTATAATAAATGCTCCACTTCCCTTCACCACAACCTGCTGTCAGTAGATTGGCATTACTGCACACAAGTGAGCAGACCCAAGTTTGTTTCAGTAACTGTACTAGGTGTTAGGACTTCAATAAACCAATTTAGAAGGAGTTGCAGTTTAACCCATAACAGTGGTGAAAGGCACCTTAAATGGAAACTAAGAATCTAGTGATTTAACATACACACTTAGCAAAAAATGAGGAAGGGGGTGCTGTCTTTCCATTTATCCAACTGATAGAGAATTAATTTAGAAATAATGGTCCAGACAAAAATATCCACAAACATAAAACCAGGAAAATATAGATAAACTGAGCTCAACATAACTAGTAAATGTTTTGAGGAGCAAAACACGTGCTTTCTGATCCTTTGCATTTTTGTCTCTGAAAAGGGATAATGCATTATTCATAATGTAATAATGCTTTGCTTGATGGAAGTACTTTCAACTGAAACCTTTAGGGCAAAAAAATGGAACAGATCTTATCTGCCTTCTTATTTTCTAAGAGGTGAAGTATTGAAGGATTCTAAAATTTAGTCTATTAAGGACAAGAGCTTTGTTCTTAACTGTTATTGTGGGTCACTCATCCCACTAAACTAAAGCTTGTCATTGGGCACTAGCAGATGAAGAAAGAACTTCAAGGGTCACACTTGGGAAAAACAATTCTCATGCTTCTGAATATTGTGATCACTGTTTTTAACTGCTAGAACTAAAAAGTAGCAGGCAGTAAGCAGTCACGAGGTGCTAAGCACACAGCTAAGCAAAGCAAGGCACTTTCCAAGGGTTATTCATTTAGTTCTAAAAAAAAAAAGATTATCAAAAGTAACTATTTACATGCCCTTGCTGTAGATAGAGGCTAAACCATAGAAAGATTGTTCAAGACCATCTCTAGTAAGTGGCAAGGCCAAGGGTTTGAACCCAGGTCTACTTAATTTCAGAGCTCATACTCTTAAGAGAGAAAGTCTTGCCATCCATTGGACTAAATGTCAAGATACTAGTTTTGTTGCTCATTCTCTCTAGGAAATATTTTCCTCTGTAAAGTATGGATAAAACTGTCTAATCAATTATGGGAAAGCTGGCATTTTCCTTTCGACTTCTCACCTTTGAATCAAAAACATCCGACTCTACATGTCCTTTGTCCTAATGAGGTAATTGCTTTAGACTTTAGGCCCACCACGCAAATGTCAGTTGTCTAAATGAGGGTTATTCCTGACTCCCACCCCTTCAATACTTGGTGGGTAGCCTCTCCTCTTGCATCCCTTTACCTTGTTTTCACCAGCGTTGCATCTCAGCTCAAATAACATCAGTCACCTTCTACATCCAGGGCCCTTCCCTTCTGTTAGCTATTCCCTGCTTTTAATGCCATCTAGAACTGCACAGCTGCTGGTAATGACTTTCTCTCCCCCTCTTTATGTGGCTCAGGTCTTCATACAATAACAGGATTCCAACTTCCATCTTGTAGAAATGATGAAAATGGGAGCCACAGAAGAAAAGTGGGGCACCATTCATCCTGTTCTTTCTCCTATTAGAGTAGATGAGCAGCCCCCTTTACCTAAAATTAAAATTCTGCCTAGGCTTTAGATTCAACCTCTTTGTGCTTCTGAGGGAATATTCACTATTGAGTTTCTCTTCGGTTAAACCTCCAGGTTTAGAAGTTGTGTTAATGATCCCTAGTTCAAAGCACATTTTCATCACTGTCCCATGCAAAGTCCCTATTTATCTGTGTTTTTTTCACCACATTACCATCTCCCATCTCTTGCGACTCCTCAGGCAAACATAGCATCCTGTTTTCATGTTCTTCTTTGTAAGCTGTATTAGTCAAGTTTCCAGAGTCAAAAGGAGGAGGCCATACATGTGGAGGGGGGAAGGAGAGAGAGGGAGACTGCACTGGCGAGGAGGGTGGCAGGCTGAGATTTTGAAAGTGGGCTCACACAATTATGGGAGCCAGCAAGGTTGAAATCAGTAGGCAAGTGATCAGGCTGGAAGCAGCTGATATTGTTCTTGTGAAACCTAAATCTACTGACCAGAAGTTCAGACATGATTTCTATTATTTCGAACTGAAGAATTGCTTCTTATTCAGGAAATCTGTTTTTGTTCCTAAGACTTCCACTGACTGCTGAGACCCAATAACATTTTGGAGGATAATCTGCTTTACCTCCAGTTAACTGATTTTTAAGTGTTAGCTACATTCACAAATACCTTCACAGAAATATCTAGACTAAACCACTGAGTACCATAGCCAAGACAACACAAAGTTAACTATGACATATGGATTAAAGAAAAGTGTATCATTGCTGTGTGTTTTTGAATTTATGTAAATAATAATGTGTTAATCATTCCTCATCTAAGAGAAGTCCATTGTCAGGCAGCATCAGCATCAATTGTGTCTTAAATAAATGCGGAATCTCAGGACTACCCTAGACCTACTAAGTCAGAGGCTACATTTTTATAATATTTCCATTATTTCCTACCCAACTCAGAGAGATACTGACAGGTTAAATTGGATAAGGAGTAAATTTACTCTTAAGTATATATAAAAATAAAACGAAGTTATACATTCCAGGAAACATGTTAAGAATCCCCTTAGCCTTATTAATTATGATATACAAATTCACAGCAGAATGAATAAACTGTGGTATATTTTACACATTGGAATGCTATACAGTCAGAAAATATACAAGATGTAGCTACTTGCACCAGCAAGGATGGATCTCACAATACTTAATGTTGACGGAAAAAGACTATACACAGAAGAATATGTATTGTGTGATTTATAAAAAATTCAAAAACAGTCAAAATGTGAAGCACTTAAGGTTGTATATATCTATCAGGATGATGAGAAAAGGAATTACAAGGTAATCAGAAATGGCCACATGGCAGGCTTAAGGGAAGGGGGAGCTGATACTCTCATTTCTTCACCCAAGTAGTGACTACATAGGTGTGTGCTTCACAATACTTCATTAGACTGTGCATTTAAGTGTCTGTGCACTTGTCAGTATGTTTTATTTCACAATGAACTTAAAGAGAATTAAATGGGAGAAAATAAACAATGCCAAGACATTCAAAAAAATCGAAAGTTACATTCCAAAATATATTGGATATATTCTGCCTGGTGAAAGTGGTTTAACTCCAAGAATTTCTTCAGAGACATATTAAAGTTTTAATATCCAAGTTTTATAATGACAGTGGTAGGAAATGTCAAATGGTAACCAGCTTGAGTGATTTTTGAATACTGTAAAGGAAACCTAGGACATGATTTAGAGAGAAAGATACAAAGACCTAAATTTCTCTAAACAAGAGAATAAAAACAAGTTAAGAGAGTGGTCTGGAGTCTTATGATGAGAGGAAGAAGGACTCAAGAGAAAAAACAAAGATCTAGAAGACATAGATTACTCCCTACCGCAGGATCAAATATAGGCAAGGCCTCCCTTCCTGAGAGGGGTGAGGGATGAAGATTTAGGACAATGTCTAATGTTAATTGTAACTTGTTGACTGATAACCAGACAATAAGCTTATTATCTGTTATTCATTAATCAGTGTGGTACAATCATCAGTAAGCCCATTCTCAAATTTCATTAAAAGTTAGCCACACACAACAGTCTTATGATAGGTGGTACTATAAGAAAATGAAGGAATATAAATAATGCTTAATATGACCAAAACAGCCTAGCAAGAGGACAGCAGTCACAAACGCAGGAAACCTATAGAGGTCTAGGAATCCCTAGATGTGGAAGACCAGAGCAAGACATGACCAAGAGAAACAAAACCCATGAAGCTCCTTTTAGATCTGAGGCAAGAAGCTGGATTTCCTACAACACGTGGAACATGGGAACCACTCCACTGAAATGTTTCAGGGAAGAGTAATTCCAACTGTCTGAAGGATCTGAAGGGGCCAGTAATTAGATGCTTTGTCATCTCCATTTTATCAGCATCCAGCATGAGAGTCAATGTCTTTACCTATAGCTCTATAAAGGTTTCAGTTAACTACTATTATAAATGAAGGCCATTTCCATGTGGGCATGTGGAGCTGTGAAACCAGGGTCTCTTAACACTATGACCAAAGACTGAAGTTCTCCTTAGAATGTCATAGTCACTCAACAGTGCCATGTGTTCCTGAAAAGACGTAGCCACTCATAATCATGAGAGTCCACCCACAAGAATCCAGGATTGGTGTTATGAGAAAGTAAATAAATAACTCAAAGTTCAATAAGTTAAAAAAATATAGGAAACTTTGGGCTCATTAAAAAAAAATATCCTACGAGCACTTTAGTGGCCTTAAAAATCCCAGATTAAAGGCTTTCTGTGTAAAAGGAAAAGTAAAAAACACAACAGGTATGGTTTGTGGTTAAAAACAAAAAGTGAATCTGACAAGTACCATCCACACTGCCCCAAAAACTTAGCTGCTGTAGTAAAGTCAATTCCTGAAGTCATCTCTGTTTTCTCCCATAACTTTTTCTCTGCCCTAGATAGGTTATATGAATGAAGGTCATGACGTTTTATTTATCAACACATCTCCTTATTGATAACCCTCATATCTCAAAAAAAAAAAAAAAAAGGTTGAGACCTCAAGCTCCTAGAAAGCTTACTCAGAGTGAAGAGTGAGAGGAATTTGGTTTCCTCTGCAAAATACACACATCTGGGATGGAGAGGGTATAGAGGAATGCAATCACCCAAATGATGTACTTTTCTTCTCTATACCAACTGCCTACACACCACACCATCAAACATACCCCCTAAACACTGATGACTCATGTTGGTTAACATGGTGCGGTAGTGACTTCTCTGTAAGAACATGAAGGAGGAAAAACAGAAACCTCTCACTATATGTTTAAATTCCAAACATTGTCCTTCCAAACTTTCATGTCAAAAGTCAAAGGCTAATAAACAGGGAGAAAGTAAAAAAACCATCTTCTTTATATACTTACAATTAAAATTAAAAGTCAAATCTGATATTTTGTAACTAGAGAATATATAAAAAGGAAAAAGTTCCATTACTTGTGCTTTTCCTTTAACAGGGTCTTCCTCCCTGGACTTTATTAATGCAAATCATACAATCATCCCATCTGCCCCTCTCCTTAGATTTAATTCTTTTGGTCCTGCATTGTACCTATGTGGTCAAGATGTGTAGCCTCACATTTCTTTTTTTTTATTTCTTAAAAAAAAAATGCTCTCTAGACCTCAAAGCTTTATTTAGTCATGCACATAATTTTTAAGATACTAAAGCACTGAAGAAGAAAACAGTAATCTAGGCAGCCCCAGGCATATGAAGTTTTTATAGAAAAAAGTCTCATTTTCCAACCCTATATAGCCTCTTTGGGAGAGGTTCAGTCAGTTAACTTCAACACATTGTTGAGGTTTCTGCCATCACTGGAGAGCAAACCAAAGCTGGGAATCAAAGTTTAATGTAAAACTAATGGAAACCGAACAAAGTCAAAAATGCATTTAGGGTAAGAATTATATAGCAGACCCCAAATGTGATGGTATCAAACACCACGAAAAATCACTGCAATGCAGTATCACAAAAAGAAAATGACAATTTTCCAAAACACAAAGACATGGAATATTGTGGTCTAACTGATTAAGAATTTTCAATAGTTATTATGAAGAAATTCAATAAGCTACAAGAAAACTCAGCAAGGCAATACAATTATGTCAGGAATAAATTAAACAGAATGAGCATTTTACCCAAGAGAATGAAATTCTAAAAAAGAACCAAACAAAAGTTCTGGAACTAAAGAATTCAATAAATTACATGAAGAATGCATTAGAATGCTTTCAACATAGAGCAAATTATATGGAAGAGAGAATTAGTGACCTCAAGGATAGAAATATAGAAATGATTCAGCTGGAAAAGGACAGCTGAAGATTTTTTAAAAAGTGTCGAAACCATCTGAGAAATGACTCCCTTAGAAGTGCCAGCATAAGAATAATGGGTATCCCAGAAGAAGATAGAGAAAGAAGCAGAGCATATTTAAAGAAATAAAAGCTGAGAACTTCCCAAACCTGTGGAAGGAACTGGATATACAAGTTCACAAAGCTAATAGAACAAGTTTCTATCTCAAAGCATAAAGACTTTTTCCAAGATACTTTCTGTAAAGAATGTCCAAAGTCAGTGATAAAGAATTTTAAAGGCAGAAAAAAAAGACATCACCTAAAAAGGTACACCTACATTTGACTGTCAGCCGATTTCTCAGCAGAAACTCTACAAGCCAAGGAATAATAGTCTGACATACTCAAAACACTGAAATGTGACAAATGCCAGTAGTGAATACTCTAAACTGAAGGGAGTTCATCACCACTAGACCTGCATTACAAAAAAAAAAAAATGTTGAAAGAAGTGAAAGATAAAGACGAAAATACACGAAACTCTGATGGAGGAGGTAAATATTCAGAACACTAACTTTTTTTAAAATAATATATTAAACTCTTAACTAAGACATAAAAGTTAAAAGAAAGAGCAGTAAAAGTAACTATAGCTAGGGAGTTCCTGTCATGCCTCAGTGGTAACGAACCCACCTAGGATCCATGAGGATGCGGGTACAATCCCTGACCTCACTCGGTGGGTTAAGGATCCAGATTGCCATGAGCTGTGGTGTAGCTCACAGATGTGGCTCAGATCCCGTGTTGCTGTGGCTATGGCTGTGGCCAGCAGCTGTAGCTCTGATTCTACCCCTAGCCTAGGAACTTCCATATGCTGTGAGTGTGGCCATGAAAATTAAAAAAAAAAAAAAAAAGCTATAGTTAATATAACTTTATAAAAATCACAGCATAGGAGTTCCTGTTGCAGTTCAGTGGTAACAAATCCAACTATTAACCATGAGGATGTGGTTTGATCCCCAGCCTCACTCAGTGGGTTAAGTATCTGGTGTTGCCATGAGTTGTGGTGTAGGTCACAAACATGGCTCAGATCCTGCTTTGCTGTGGATGTGGTGTAGGCCAGCAACTGTAGCTCTTATTCGACCCCTAGCCTGGGAACTTGCACATGCCACACATGTGCCCTACACACGCACCCCCAAAAAAAAGCCAAAAAAAAAACCACAGAAAATAACTTGTGACATCAAAAAATATAAAGAGATTGAACTTTTTTTTATAGGCAAGTGAAAATAAATTTCTATTAGCAAAAAAAGAATTATTTTAGCTAAAAAAGTTTATGTAAACATAATGGAAGCAAAACTCTAGAGCAGGAACCCAAAACAGAAAACAAGGAGGACACTAAGCAAATCACCATGGAAAACCATCAACTTACAAAGATTGACAACTGGGGGAGGGGGAAAGAGACACAAAACAACCACAAGGCAAAATATAAGTTGGCAATAGTAAATCCTTATGTATCAATAATCAGTATAAATATAAATGGTTTGAATGCACCAATCAAAAGGCAAAGGGCAGCTGGCTGGATGAATAAACAAGATCCAATTTTATGCTGCCTATGGAAGACACATTTAAGTTTTGTAGGCTCCAAGTGAAAGGATGGAAGATGATATTCCAGGTAACTGAAAATTAAAAGGCAACAGGTGTAGCCATACTTGTATTGAGCAAGATATCAAGCCAAAAATAACAAGACAAGGTCATTATACAAAGGGACTGATACATTAAGAAAGATATAACAATTGTAAATGTATGTTCTTTTAACACCTGAGCACCTAAATAAACTGATTAATAAAAGATCATAAGGGAGAAATAGACAATAATACAATAATTGTAGGGAACTTCGATATGCCCTATCAGTGACTGATAACTCAACCAGACAGAAAACCAACATGAAAATGTTGGAATCAAACCACAATGTAAAACAAGAACACTTAGACATTATACAAAATATTTTCTCTAAAAGTAACAGAATACACTTTCTTCAAGTGCACATGGAACATTCTCTAGGATACGTAATATGATAGGCCACAAAACAAATCATAGCTAATTTAAGAAAACTGAAATCATAACATCTTTTCTGACCACAATGGTATAAAACTACAAATAGATAAGAGCAAAGTGAGAACATCAATAAATATTTGGAATTGAAACAACACAATTCTAAATAGCAACTGACTCAAAGAATAAATCAAAAGGGAAATTAAACAGCATCTCAAAACAAATTAAAATGAAAATATAATATCAAATATTGTGGGATGCAGCAAAAGCAGTTCTGGGAGGAAAATTTATAGCAATAAAAAGCATATATTAAGAAATTAGCAACATGTCAAATAAGCAACCTATATTTTTACCTCAAGAAACTAGAAAAGGAAGAACAAGTTTAATCCAAAGTTAGTTAAAGGAGGAGAAAAGGGAACCCTATTAAACTATTGCTGGGGATGTAAATTGGTGCAACCACTATGGAAAACAGAATGGACATTCATCAAAAAACTAAAACTAGAATTACCATTTGATCTAGCAATCCCACTCCTGGGCATCTATCCAGAGAAAACAATGACTCGAAAAGACACATGTACTCCAATGTTCATTGCAACACTATATACAATAGCCAAGACGTGGAAGCAACCTAAATGTCCATCAACAGAGGAGTGGATAAAGAAGATGTGATACATAAACACCATGGAATATTAGCCATAAAAAGGAATGAAATAATGGCATTTGCAACAACATGGATGGACCTGGAAATTATCATGCTAAGTGAAGTTAGTGAGACATCAAAGTCATATGCTACCACTTATATGTGGATGTAAAAAAAGGAAAAGTGAACCTTGCAGAACAGATACTGACTCAAAGATCTGAAAAACCTATGGTTTTCAAAAGAGACAGGTTGGAGGGTGGGGGGAGTGAGCTGGGGGTGTGGGATGGAAATGCTATAAAATTGGCTTATGATCATCCTTGTACAACTTTAACTGTAACAAAATTCTTTGAGTTAAAAAATTAGCAAAGGAATTAAACAGTAAGAATCAGAGCAGAAATAAATGAGAGACCAGAAAAACAACAGAAAGAATCAACAAAACTAAGAAGCAGTTAGTTTTTTCAAAAAGAAGAAAAAAGGAGGGAAGACTCAAATAAAATTAGAAATAAGAGACACTAAAACTGATACTATAAAACACATACAATTATGAGAGTAACATGAAAAATTATATGCCAAAAATTACATAACCTAGAAGAAAGGGGTACATTTCTAGAAACATACAACCTACCAAGACTGAATCACAAAGAAATAGAAAATCTAAACAGACCAGTAGCAAGAGAGATTGAATCAGTAATCAAGAAACTCCCAACACAAACTCAGGGACCAAGGGACTTCACTTAAGAATTCTACCAAGCATTAAAGCAAAGAAAAACCCACTAATCCTCCAAACGCTTACAAAATATCGAAGAGGAGAGACTACTTCCAAACTCACTTGACCAAGCCAGCATCACTTTGGTATGAAAACCAGATAAGGATACTGAAAGAAAACTGTAGACCAATATCCCTGATGAATATAAATGCAAACATTCAATAAAATATTATCAAACCAAGTTCAAGAACATATTAAAAGGATTATATACCATGACCAAGTCCCTGGGATGCAAGGACAGTTCAACATATGAAAATGAAAAATGTAATACATCAAATCAATAAAAGATAAAAACCACTGTTTCTGTATCCTTTTCCCATAGATACAGGATAAAAAGCATTTGATGAAACTTATCCTTTATCCTTTCATGATAAAATACCTTTAATAAACTCAGTATGGAAGGAACATATCTCAACATAATAATGGCCATATATGACAAACCCACAGCTAACATTATACTCAATGAAGAGCAACTGAAAGTGCTTCCCCCAAAATCAGGAACAATCCAAGAATGCTCACTCTCATCATTCCTATTCAATATAGTTATGGATGTCTTATTAAAACAATTAGGCAAGATGACAGGAATAAAGGCATCCAGATTGAAAAGCAAGAGGTAAAACAAACATTGGGTAATGATATAATCTTATATGTGGAAAATCCCAAAAGCTCAATCAGAAACCTAATGGAATTGAAGATTTAAATAAAGTGGAAGGACACAAAATAAACATATACAATCAATTGCATTCCTTTACCATAGTAATAAAGCATCTGAAAAAAATAAAACTATCCCATTCACAATAGTATCAAAAAACAATAAAATACTTAGGAATAAATTTAACCAAGACCATGAAAGATCTATACAAAACAACCACCAAATTTTGCTGAAGGAAATTGTAAAAGACACAAATAAAAGAAAAGATACACTGCTTTTATGAGTCAGAAGAATTAATATTGTGAAAAATGGCCATACTACCCAAAGCCATATATATTCAAGGCAATAATCATCAAAATTCCAAAAGCATCTTTCACAGAAACAGAACAATTCTAAAATTTGTGTGAAAACAAATAGCCAAAACAATCCTGAGAAAAAAGAACAAAGACAAAGGTATCACACTTCCAGATTTCAAATTATAGTACAAAATCATACTAATCAATACAGGCACAAAAATAAACACATAGGCAAATGGTACACAATTGAGAGCCCATAATTAAACTCCAGTATATACTTTCAACTAGTATTTGACAAAGTAAAGTGAAATGGTAGTTATTAGGGGTGAGGAAGTTTAAGGGAGATGGTGTTCCAGGGTACGAACTTGTATTAGTAATAAATAAGCCACAGAGAGCTAATGCACAGTATAACAAATATGGATGGTATTTTATAATTATGTGACATGATAAATATTAATACATCAGCAATCATATTACAATATAGAAGTACATCAGTAATATGCTCCACAGGTTAAACTTATACAATGTTTCACATCAAATTTATTCAATAAAAATTAAAGGAAAAAAATTAATTCCATAGCCAGAAACCAGGCATCTAGAAACAGAATAAGAGAGTAGAAGGAACCCTGGAGTAGAAGTTTAAAATTTTAGGTCCAGGAGTTCCCGCTGTGGTGCAGTGTTAAGAATCCACCTGTAATAGCTCAGGTCACTGCAGAGGCATGGATTAAATCCTTGGCCCAGCACAGTGGGTTAAAGGATCTAGCATTGCCATGGCTGCAGCATAGGTGACAGCTGCAGCTCAGATCCAATACCTGGAAGGGGAACTTCCATGTTCTGCCAGTGTGGTCATAAAAAATAAAAATAAATAAAAGTAAAATCAAAATTTAGGTCCAACCCCAGTTCTTTCAAGAACTAGCCTTTTTACCTTGTAAATATCATGTGCCTTCCCTGCTCATCATTTACTTTTCTTATCTATAAAGTGAGAGTAGAGCATTTACCTTGAGTGTTTCTATATGGATTAAATAAGATCACTGAATGAAATCTTCAATCATAATAGTAAGTGTAAAAAACATAGTAAGTATAATAAACACTCAAATATCTAGGAATCTGAATCTAGCCATTTCATGATCCCCAATATTCATATAAGGATCAAATCCCCTGCCTTCCAACTTTGTGGTGTTATAATCATGTTAAGATGTCACTCCCCCCTAAAGAATCTTTGTACACACCACACCATACTTTCCTAATCTGACAAGGCTCACACGTCCTTGTCATAATTAGGCCAGCTGCAAAACTAGGTGATAACCAGAGTCTTCATTACTTTGTAGTTTTCATGGGCCCTGGTTAGCATAATGCTTGGAGCTCAAACAGAATTTTGATACATGTAAGAAATGTATAAATATATTTAAGGGAAACCCTACAGAACTTTGTTACTCAAAACAATTAACTACAATAGTGGTAAGATATTCAGGCCTATCAAAAGGTTTCTTAAGTATGATCTCTCTTGCAAATGCAGTTCTTGTGTTAATAAAAAAGGCATACTTATCTAGCTGACTAGGAAATGAAGCATCTATAAAAATGTGATTGAAATCTCTCTTCTAGCTAGAGGTCGTTATCAAAAAAAAAAAGGCAGTAAGAGTATTGTATCCTACGACTGTGTTATTAACAAATATGATGTATTTTAAATTTTTACAAAGTAAATCCTTTCCTAGTCATTTCCCTGATATTATCATAAAGATTACACTTTAAAAATAAACTGTGAGATTTCTACTTAGAAACAAGCATAGTAAGAAATACAAATGGCAAACAATACTTAATGAAACTAGGTAAGTCAACCTCAAACAACAAAATGTATCAAAAACCTTCCAAATGCCCTAAGGACAAGCAAGCATGCAAAAAGATTTTGAGAAGACATCTCAGACTGAAAACTTTAGAAAAAGGTGGCAGAGATCAATTCTTCAAATAGCTGTCACACCCAAAAGGCAAGTCTGTCAGAATTTGATCTTTGTCATGCCTGTCAGACCCCATAGCTTCCAATTCTTGATGACTACAGAGAAGCAAAGGCCAGAAAAACCCATTTAACATACACAGTGTATTATAGGAAACGTCTTTTATAGGAAAGAGCACTTCTGGTAGCCAGCCTGAAACATAATGATGGTTCTTTCCCCATATGAACCTCCTACAAATATGTAGTACAAGCAGAATCCATCTCATTCAAAGATGAGTAATAAGTGAAAAAGAAACCACCACTAGAGTTACACAAGCACATCACAATTTTATTTTAACATTTGGAGTAAAGAATTTAAAAACTAAAAGCAAATCATACCAAAAGAAATCATCGTATAGGAAACAGAAATCAAAGAGAGAAACTGAATTTAGAGTAATGAAATAATTACCTCCTTAAAAGTAGCTCACTAGGTGCATAATAGCCATGGAAATAAGTGATACAAGACCACAGCAAGAGAGGAAAAAAAGGAAAAATATAAGCATGCTGAGGTCAGAAAAAAGACCGAAGAGAAAACAAAATCATTATGGAGATGAATATCACATTGAAAACAATGTAAATCAAAGTAGACACCACTTAGAAAAGGACAAGAGAGATAAGAGATAAGAAAAATAAGTACAAGAAAAATAAGAGAGAAAAGAAAAATAAGGATCTCCCATTGGCTCAGGGGGTTAAGGACCCAATGTAGTCTCCATTAGGATGTGGGTTTGATCCCGGCCCTCATTCAGTGGGTTAAGGATCCAGCATTGCCACAAGCTCATTGTAGGCTCAGCTCTACCATTGCTGTGGCTGTGGTGTAGGCTGGCAGATGCAGCTCTGATTCGACCCCTAGCCTGGGAACTTCCATATGCCATATGTGTAGCCATTAAAAAAAAAGAAAGATAAGAAAAATAAGCAAAATTAAGTGACAAAGCAGAGTTTTAAAAAAGAGAAAATAATGGATATAAACACAAAGACATTTTAATACCTAATTTTTTCTGACGATAATCCCAAAGACAGTTTAGAGGAAAAATACACACACACAAATATATGTGCTGTGAAGTGCTACACACTTCAAACTATAGTAAAGCAGCACTTCTTAATTCGCAAACTATTTCAGGCTGATACACTTATTTATTGTACTAACAGCAACAATATCACAAGAATGTCAAATGGCTATGAAACTCCAATTGCTTACTCATGTTTTCTCTGTTTATCCCATGGACAAATAATCCATAAACCAGCATTGCTCCACAGACCACACTTTGATTACCTGGTTTTCACATAGGTGAAAAAATTGCTGAAAATGCAGCACAGAGATATTGACATAGAGACTGAAATCTCGCAAGAAAATTTAAGAGGCAGAGGTGGGCAGAATGAGAAACACTAGAGTTCCTGAAAAAGAGAATAGAGTGAACAGAGAAACCTGAAAAATATTTTCTGAAAATTTTTTTGGTATCACTTGATTAAACTTGTAAATCATCTGATATAAATCATAAATCAAAAGCAAAATGAATAGGAAATCTACATCTAGCTCTATCGTGGTGAAAATGCAGACTACTAAAGACAAAGAGGTATCATAAAAGCAAGCAGAGATAAAGATAGCAGATCTACATAGAAATCATCATTACACTGATAGAAATAAAATGTAGAAAGATATTATAGTATCTTCAAAATGTTGAGAAAATGATATTTTCAAGGTGCTGAGAAAAGCTATTAACCACAAATTCTATAATGACTTAACCAGTAACAAAAGATAACAAAATTAACATTTTTTCAGACAAACACAACCTTAAAAGAGTTTAACAACAATAGATTCTTACTAAAGGAATATTAAATATATATTTCAAGAACGACAAAATTATTAAACTCCAAAAGAAGTAATGAAATGGGAAAAGAAATGATGGGCAACCACGTCATAAACATGTCAGTAAATACAAAAATGGACTAAAGTTAACAGCCACAATAGTAAAGAAAAATTTGGAAAATAAAAGCAAAACAAGCTAAAATTAAAATACTGGCTAAAAATAACACACACACCAATCTTGTTTTCTCATCTGAAATTATAAAGTTTGCAGTTCTGTTTTTGCATGGATAGCACATGAGCAAATGGATGAAATTGTTTTTCTCTTTATTTTTGACTTTTTCTAACAAACTTTGAAAACTGATCATCAAATAAGACCAAAGAAAACAACAAAGTTATTAAAATAATTTACCAGTAGAGACGTAATATAGATACTATCTATATCCTCTAGTGTTATTCATTTTCATATTCTAAGCTTTTGAAAATATATATAATTCATATGGTATTTTCTAATTATTTAAGGTTTTTACAGCTTAAAAATGCTAAAAAGATGCTATAATTTGTAGGCACAAATACTAAAGATATATGCATTTACTTTTTGCTTTAGCTTTATTTTTTGTGACCTTTAATTTGAAATAATTCAAGCTTGAATAAAGTTTGAAGAATTCAATTTCCATTTACCCTTTACCAAGATTGTCCACTGTTATTACTACCTTTACCTCTTACTCCTGCTTTACATTTTTTCTGAACCATACATGAGAATAAATAGCAAACCTAAAGTCCTTTGTATTAAGCACTGCAGTGCGCATTATCTAACAATTAAACTAATCTGACGTAACCACGGTGTAATCAAAATCAGGAATTAAAAATGATGTACTACTCTTATCTACCAGTCTCTTTCAAAGTTAACTTTCACAGTTCTACTCCTTATAGATTACTTAGGTCTAAGATCACACATTGTACTTAGTCATCAGCTCTCTTGAGTGTATTTAATGTGGAATAGTTCAGGGTTTTTTTTATTATTATTCATGACCTTGGTGCTTTTGAAAAGAAAAAGAAAAATGTAATTCATTCAGATTTTTCTGACTTTTTCCAGTGCTTATATTCAGCTCATGCAAGGTTTGTAAGGTAGACGACTAAATGTCTATCAGGAGGCACATGATGTCAGTCTGCCCCATTCCTGCAGATCGCAGCTAATGACTTGGTTTAGATAGTGTCTCCCAGGCTTCCCCTATGAAGAGCTACTCTTTTTCTCTCTGTAATTAATAAAGAGGTTAGGGGTATATTTTGTGTAAGTCATTTTCTTCAACCACACTGATGATTCTTGCTTGAACCAATTATTATTATAATGGCTATTTTTACCGTTATGAGTTTACATTTTGCTGCAAAAATGAATTTCTCCACCAATTCTTTCTTCTTTTTGTAAATTTATGTCAGTGTGGACTAACAAATTCCTATTTTGCTCAATGGGATAGAGCACATTATGATTTAATTATTTTGATATTCAAGTTCTCCCTATACACTTTGAGCAGTATCTTGCTTTTGTACAGAAAGATACTTTAAGCTCATGTTGAACTTTGCATCCCTCAGCTTTGAAATTAGCTATGTCTCCAAGAAGAAGTGATTCTTTCTACTGGAGAGTGATGTTTAGAAACCAAAGCCTGGCCATTACAGGTGATCATTGACACTGATGGGTCATTGTTTTGAGGTCATCTCAGCAGCAAGTGTTGGGAACTAAACTTATGTATACATGAATATGTATTTTTGTATACATACAAATAAACATTATGAATTCATACTGAAAGCTCTACTTCCAATCTATCACTATGCTTCATTCAAATATTCCTTTTTCCTATAATAACTCATTTCTAAAATGAGCGATATGTCACCCTTTACCTCAAATATATACTTACACATTATACACAGAAACTAACTTTATAAATGCTAAGCCATACGACTGCAAAAATAAAATTACTAATCAGCGTTCAATATGTGATTATTGTTTATTGTGATTTTAGTTTGAGAGTATACTGTCAAAAGAATGACAATTTTTTTGTTACTCATTTGGAATACAGTTAGGGATAATTGTTTATATTTATATTGCTTTATAGGGAATCATTTTCCCAATCTTTAGTAAGGTTTTGTTGTTGTTTTGTTTTCTTTTTTACACATGGACAATATTAATGTGTTCTAATCCTTTGTTTATATTTTTCTTCTGTGTTTCTTGAATATACTGCTTCATTATTCCCTTTGTTTGCTGCTTCTGAAACATCTAATTTAAGTATAACTCTCTTGGCCTTGTAGGTCATTTGATTTTAACATGGTTCCAAAGTTCAAAATTATACAAAATATATTCTTAAAGAAGTAACACCCCCCCTCCATCTCATCCACCTCATTCTAATGCATCTGATGCAGGTAAACAATTTTATTATTTGTCCTTCCTTTGACTCTTTGCACAAAAAGAAGTAAATACACATATAAATGCCATTTCCCCTTCTCCTTTACACAAAGTTAGCAGTTAGCATCATAGGTGAAATAGGTGAAACAAAGAGAAAAAATATCACTAACAATACATCTTGGAAATCACTCTATAAATGTTCATAGGAATATTCCCCATTCTTTTTATACTTCTATGATAACTACATTGTGTTCATGTACCATGGATTATTTAAATACTCTATGTGTGGATATTTATATTATTACTAATATTTTTCAAATACCCAATGCTGCAGTTAACAAACTTCAGCATATACCTTATGTATATATTGCTCTATGGCTCTCCTTGGAATTGCTATATCAAATGACATACATATTTAGTTTTCTTAAACACTGCCAAATAATGCTTCCTAAGACTAGTATAAATTTTTATTCCCACTAATAAAATATGAAAGTGTTTCCCCAAATGTTTTTCTATAGTCTTCATACTTGACAGATTTTCTAAATGTAAAATCTATTTATATTTTCCTCATTTCTTGAAAATAACTGGTCCATTATTCTGTTACTTATTGCTTCTGAGAAATCTAACACAAGTTCAATTATCTTGGTCTTTTAAGTCATTTCTTTATTTTCTCTGAAGGCCCTCTGAGTTTTTCCAAGACTTTAAAGTCTGATGATTGTACTATGATACATCTTAGAGTTGATTGTTCATGATGAATTTTTCAAGGTCCCCTTATAGTTCCTTTCAATAAATAGATTTGGGTCTTTTATTTCTGGAAAGTTTCTTTGTTTTCCTATAGGAATTTTTTAGGATCCAGTCTTACATCCATTTTTGTCCTTAATCCTTCTTGAATTTATGTTTGTATACGGTGTTAGAGAAGTCCTGAATTCATTTTCTACAGGTAGTTGTCCAGGTTTCCCAAAACCACTTATTGACGAGACTGTCTTTTCTCCATTGTATATGCTTACCTTTGTTATCGATTAGTTTACAATAAATGTGTGACTATTTCTGTGCTTTCTATCTTGTTCCATTCATCTATATCTCTGTTTTCACAGCAGAACAATAACGTTTTGATGACAGTAGCTTTTTTTTCTTTTGCTTTTAAGGGCTGCAACCATGGCTTATGGAGGTTCCCAGGCTAGGGGTCAAATGGGAGCTGCCCCTGCTGGGCTATGCCACAGCCACAGCCATGCCAGATCCGAGCCACCTCTGTGACCTACACCACAGCTCACAGCAATGCTGGATCATTAACCCACTGAGCAAGGCCACGGATCGAACCCACGCCCTCATGCTTCCTAGTTGGATTCATTAACTGCTGCGCCATGACGGGAACTCCCAAGTGTAGCTTTCTAATATGGTCTGAAGTCAGGGAGTTTGATTCCTCCACCTCCATTTCTCTTTCTCAAGATTGCTTTGACTATTTGAAGTCTTTTGTTTTACCATACAAATTTTTTTTAAAGTTTTGTTCCAGTTCAGTGTAAAATTCCACTGATAATTTGATAGCGATTGCACTAAGAGATTGCCTTGGGTATTTAGCCCTTTTGAAAATATCTAGTCTTCCAATCCAAGAACATAGTACCTCTTCCCAATTAAAATGTCGTCTTCGATTTCTTTCATCAAGTTCTTAATAATTTACAGAATACAAATCTTTTGCTTCATTAGGTAGGTTTGCTCCTAGGTATTTTATTTTTTTAATGTGATGTTAAATGTGATTGTCTCCTTAATTTCTAGTTCTAGTCTTTTATTGCTAGTGTGTAGATATGCAAGAGATTTCTGTGTATTATGCGTATCAACTTTGTATTCTGCAACTTTATGGAATTTATTGATGATCTCTAATTTTTTGCTAACTTCTTTAGAATTTTCTACATATAGTATCATGGCATCTGCAAAACAGTAATAGTTTAACTTCTTCTCCAATTTGGACTCCTTTTATTTTTTACTGATTGCTGTGGCTGGGACTTCTGAATCTATGTTGCATAAAAATGGCAAGAGTGGATATCCTTGCCTTGTCTCTGATCTTAGAGATGTTTTCAGCTATTCATTGTTGAGAGCAATGTTGACTGTGGGTTTGTCATGTATGGTTTTTATTATGCTGAGTTATGTTTCCTCTATGCCCACTTTCTGCAGAGTTTTTTCATAATGGATGATGAATTTTATCAAAGAATTTTTCTGCATATATAGAAATGATCATATAGTTTTTATTCTTCAGTTTAACATGGTATAATACTGATTGATTTGCAGGTATCAAAAAGTCCTTGCACCCGGGATAAATCCCACTTGATTGTGGTGTATGATCCTTTTAATATATTGTCAGACTGATCTACTAATATTTTGTTGAGTTTTCCATCTATATTCAACAGTGACATTGGCCTGTAATTTTCTTTATCGTGTGATATCTTTGTCTGGTTTTGCTATCAGAGTGACAGCAGCTTCATAGAATGAGTTTGCAAGTGTTCCTGCGTCTGCAATTTTGTGGAAGAGTTTCATAAGGATAGGTATTAACTGTTCTATAAATGTTTGGTAGAATTCACCCGTGAAGGCTGTGAAGCCTTCTGGTCTTAGACTTCTGTTTGTTGAGAGTTTTTAAATTACTGATTCAATTTCAGTGCTGGTAATTGATCAATTCATGTTTTGTATTTCTTCCTGCTTCAGGCCTAGGAGATTGTGCCTTTCCAAGAATTGATTCATTTCTGCAGGTTGTTCATTTGACTGGTGTATAATTGCTCACAGTAGTCTCTTAGGATCCTTTCTATTTCTGTGGTATCAGTTTAACTTCTCCACTTTCACTTCTGATTTTATTGATTTGGGCCTTTTTTTTGATGAGTCTAGCTAAAGGTTTATTAATTTTATTTATCTTTTCAGAAAAACTATTGGCCATTTTTGATGGTTTATTCATTGCTCTTTGTTAAATTTTGTCTATTCCTTCTTGGGCACTTTTATTCATTTACTGATTCCAATAAATACTCATTTCTTTGTATTTACTATCCATTTCTATTGTTTTGAATTTCTGATTTATGTTACTTCACATAAGTTTATGGCTATTTAATTCAGTTTGGAATATAATGATACTCTTTTTCTATTTCGTGGGTGGTTTTGTGAGAAACTTATCACCACCCCCAAGGTTTTGATTCTTGTTTTATTTTTTTTCCTTAGATAGTTTTGTATAGATAAGATAGCTTATATCTGTGTATTGCAAGGACAGAACTAGCATTGGGGATGGTTTACAAGATGCCAAGTTCAAGAATGCTCTCCCTTGAAGTTCCTGTCATGGCTTAATGCTAACAAACCCAGTTAGTATCCATGAGGACGTGGGTTTGATCCCTGGCCTCTCTTAATGGGTTTAGTGTTGTAGTTTGCATATGAGAGTCAGATCTGGCATTGCTGTGGCTATGGCATAGGCCAGCAGCTACAGCTCTGATTCCACGCCTAGCCCGGGAACTTCCAAGTGCCATGGGTGTGGCCCTAAAAAGACAAAAAAAAAAATCCCTTCCTCAGTGTAGAACTTTATTTAATATGTGGCTTTGTTGAGAATTCAGAGAGAAGAATTCTTTTTTGTCTTTTTAGTTTTGCCTGGTTGGATTTGAAATTTCCCTGTTTTTTGTTTTTGTTTCGTTTTTTCCTTTTCCAAAGGATGACAATTTCTATTCTCCTTTTCTCCTGAAGTATTTCCCTTTCTAAGACTTCTTCCTAAAGCCTGCATACACTTTTAAATCCCTTCCCTACATCATTGCTCTCATTTCCAATGACTCCTTTTCCTTATTGTGGTCTTTCAGTCTGAAAATCTAGGACTTCCTCTTTCTAGATGTTATTTCATAGTACTATCTTCTTTTTTCCATAGGGTTTTCCCAGTTTTGTTTTGCTTACAAAAGCTTGAGGTAAAAACTTACAGTACAGTTCTACTGAAAATAACTGCTTATTTTTCTATTTACAGGTAACTAAAAGTTTAGTCCCATTTGTATTTCACCTTCTAACCACAAACAGTTTATCATTAATTAGCACTTACTGAAGCAATGTGTTTAGGAACAACTGAATTAGTTCAGTGACATAACTTAGACCCAGAAAGGTTAGAAATTCATGTGAGCGCTGTGCCCAGTTCATCTTTTCTACTATATCATACTGACTTTTTTATGTTGTAGTAATAACAGTGAAGACTTTTCACAAAGGCTGCATGTGTTTTCTGTTTTTCTGTTTCTTTTTCCTTTTTTGGTTACTCATTAAATGATAAGTCTATATTGCCAAACTTTCATTTGCTTGGTCATGCACACTATTATTTTACTGACAAGCTTTCTGAAAAGTTCATCAGAAAACTAATTTTTTTTCCTCACTTTACTTAATTTTGACTAATAAGCTGGAAACATAAACCTTTCAAACTCTCAATGGGGAAAAAAAAAATCCTACCATTTATTTTACATTTCACAGCACATTATACAACTATATTTGGATTAAAATGTATGAAGGACTCTTGCACCAAGAGTTAGGATTCTAGATACCTATTTGCATTACTACTGATGCAACATTGTTTTGTCAATGAGGAGTAAATTCCTAAACTCCTTTGCCTCACATATATCTTACGAAAACACTTATTATATTTGCCTAGAGGGATAGAATTAATCATACACTGAATGCTGTGTAATGTTCTACCATCACTCAAACTTCCCAAATGAGCCAGAAATGTGTGCATTCTAAGCTAGCTATCCAATATATTAATTCAAGTCTCTTGATGCCTTACATTTTTTGTCCTTTTTTTTTTTTTTAGGGCCGTGCCTGCACCATATGAAGGTTCCAGGTTAAGAGTCAAATTGGAGCTGTAACCACTGTTCTACACCACAGCCACACCAGATCTGAGTGTGTCTGTGACCGACGCCACAGCTCACAGCAACGCCGGATCCTTAACCCACTGAGCAAGGGCAGGGATTGAACCTGCATCCTCATGAATACTAGTCAGATTCATTTCTGCTGAGCCACGTCGGGAACCTCAATGCCTTACATTTTTCAGAGTTTCTATTGAAAGCACTGCACACTGCTGCACAGATAGCTTCAAACAAGAGATGATAATAGTTTTCCAGGAAAATGATCTAAGGATATGAGTCCCATCCCCGGGCAATGCTATTTTCCTAGGTAACATATATAGAACGGATTACAGTTATTGTGTTTTGCATGAGTAATTCAACTCTTTTAAGTCGTGATAATCACCATTAAGTAGAGCTTACTAGATACTTATTGGTTATAAACATTCTACCAAAACCATAGAGGTTTCCAAAGATTCAGAACAATCTCTTTTTCCTTGTAATACAAACATCATGTTCATAATACATTCTTGGCAGTAGTAATTTACAAACTGGGAGAATCACCCATGCCTAAATATCTACCTTTTGAAATTCAAAAAGATACACCCAATGTTTATTGCAACACTATTTATAATAACTAAGACATAGAAGCAATCTAAAGATAAATTAATGGAGGAATAAAGATGTGGTACATATATACAATGAAATAGTGCTTAGCTATAAAAGGAACGGAAAAAAATGTATGGTCCTAGAGATTATCACAGTAAGTCCGTCAGAGAAGGACAAATACCACGTAATATCACTTACATGTGAAAACTATTAAAAATAACACAAAAGCACTTATGTACATAGCAGACACAGACCCAAAATTTCAATATCAAACTTATGGTTACTAAAGGGGAAACACTGAAAGGAACCATAAATTAGAAGGCTGAGACTAACATATACACGCTACTATATGTAATTAAGTAACTAACAAGGACCTACTATACAGTACAGGGAAATCTACTCGATATTTTTTTTTTGTCTTTTGTGTTTTTAGGGCCTCACCCACGGCATATGTAAGTTCCTAGGCCAGGGGTTTAATCAGAGCTGTTGCTGCCAGCCTATGCCAGAGCCACAGCAACACCAGATCCTAGCTGAATCTGCAACCTACACCACAGCTCACGGCAACACCAGATCCTTAACCCACTGAGCAAGGCCAGGGATCAAACCCCCAACCTTACGGTCCCTAGTTGGATTTGTTTCCGCTGTGCCACGACGGGAATTCCTACTCAGTGTTCTTATAATAACTATATGGGAAAAGGATCTGAAAAAGAATAGATAAATGCATATATGTATAACAGATTCACTCTACTGTACACCTGAAACTAACAACATTGTAAGTCGACTATACTCCAATAAATTTTTTTTTAAGTTCCTGGGCAAAGTGTGATAAGAAAGAGTAGAGTATATGCTTAGTCTCAAAGAACCTGACCACTTATTTTACTTATGCATATATCATACCTATCATAGATGATCATACTTATACAGGAAAAGAAACAGTAACTTCACAGTGAAGCAATCTGGCAGATACCTCCTTAAACAGATGATCAAAGATGATAGCATAATAATAAGATAAATCAGCATCATGTACTCCCTAAAATGATGCATGAGGAGATCACATCACTTCTGTGTTATGTTTGCTGAATCTGTACATATAACCTCAATCTAGCAATGAGAAGACATCAGGAAACCCGAAGTAGGGACCAATTTCCAAAATAACTGACAAATATATCAAATAACTCAAATATATCAAAGTCATGAAAAACAAAAGAGCCTGAGGAACTGCCACAGGCTGTAAGAAAACTGGTGAAATTTGAGTAGGGTAGGCAGATTCGTTAGTGTTACATTGATACTGTTGATATGTGTAGTACCTTAATATTACTGGCTTTGATCATTGTACTATGTACATTTTAAAATAGGGGGTGATGGGCTACAGTTTATGGGAACTCTACAGAATTTTTACAACTTTTTAAAATTAGTTCTAAATAGTTTTTTAAAGTATAACCTAACACTAAATTTTGGTTATCAAGTTTTCTATTGAAATGCTAGCAAATGCTATCAAAATATCTGAATTCGTAATATTTCAGGGTGCCTAGTATTTGCCAGGCATCATCTTATGACAGAAATACAGTGGCAAACAAGACAGTAAAAGTCTACATCTACTTTGCTGACACTTATGTTTTTAATGGCGATTAGGATAGGGAAAAAGAACAAATAGTGTATAAAGAGAAATAAAAGAACAGTAGACTGCAATGCAGGCAAGGGGAAGAGCTAATGTGATGGCTCTGAGTCAGGAATATGTGCGAAGATCAACTGGATATTTATCTCTTGCTTACTTCGCCTTTTTCCCATGGGAAAATAAATTCACATCAGCCCCAAATAATTTCTCTTCTTACCAGGTATATGTTCCAGCCTTTAATAGCTTTCATAATCTTTGTTTGCCATGCAACTATCTATCAACAGTTTCCACGTCAATCATAACTACAAAATCCTGGCCTAACCTCACAGCACCTTGTGGTATCAGGATTGTGTCAACTTGGCGTTAACAAATGTTCACAGCCCGGTGATACTTTCCCAAGTGGTTCTGAAGAGTAAACTGAGATCTTATGTAATGCAGCACCCTAGTGCATCTGTGCAACTCAAGTAATCTGAATTGTCTCAATGATGAGTAAAGGCAGTCTCTCACAACCCTATAGAGTAGGGATCTTGTTTTCCCCAACTAGAGGGGAAAATTATAGGACTGGGAAACTGTGCTTCATCATAAATAGAAAAACTTCATGTGCTCTGTGTTGGTATAGCAATGATATGAGCAAAAAGTGAATAGACTCTAACAATTAACATAAGTTCAATGTCACAAGGTCATTTACTACTACAGATGAAGTGATGCTAACAACTCTAAGCTCCGTTTCTTACCTTTGCCCTCATCTGTTTATGGAGAATATCTGAATCTAAAATGCCCCCTATTCTGCATCCCGTTTTTTCTGGAAGTGCCCAGAGGTGTTTGACATGCACAGGCTGCAGCTGCCCTGACTTTCCTGCTCTTCCAGAGCAACATCCTTTGCTCAGTAAGCTTCCTCAGAGTATCAGGCTTCCACTGCATAATACTCTATACCCCCAAAGAATGACTATGTCTGTAAAGATGCTGTCCATTCCACATCTCCGGTGTCCACCTTCCTCATGCTGCAAAACACTACATTCCAAGAAGAAACTGGGAAAACATTTCCTAAATCACCACATCATGCTTTGTTTGCTGGTACACCTACACAGTCTCCCCAGGTTCCATGAGTCAATGTCCATTCAAATAAATAACTTGAATATCTAATGCACTTTGAATACAGAAAATAGTTATTATAATAACATTACTAAGAGACTATATCTTAATTTTTCCAACTGCTAAAAAGGTAATTATGTGACATGATAGTGGTACTAATTATCTCTACAAGGGCCAACATGTTACAATATATAAATCTATCAAGTCAACATGTTGTACACTTTTAACAATACGCAATGTTTTATATCAAATATGTTTGAATTAAAAAAGGAAAGAGCCTCTCTCTGGTTTTTCTTGAAAGAAACATCTCTTACATGCCAAAAAAATAACAAAGAAAAATTCTGTAGGGTTGATAATTTTAATCCCTCTATTCTCATCTTTCCTAGAAGACGAGAAATAGTTCTTGTTTTTTCATTCAGTCAAGAGGAAAACAAAATTCTCTTTTATATTTTTTAAAAAATCAGACACATTCATCGCTATGTCACTCAGCTGGGACCACCCACTAGTTCAGCTGCAGGAATTTCCAGGTATTTTCCAATATGACTATTTGTCACTACTGTTAGTTTTGAGAAGCATCTTTTAAACTATAAAGTATTTCACAAGTATTTTGTTGAAGACGACTTGACTAACAATACCATATTAGTTTCAGGCATATAACATAGCGGTCTGATATTTTTATAGGTAATACTCCAAACAAGCTATTGACTAGCTACTGGCTACATTCTCTCTACTGTACATATACCCTGTATTTTATAACTAGTATTTTATACCTTTTAATCCCTTTCACCTATATCGTCCCTCCCTTAGCAGTAAACACTAGTTTGTTCTCTGCATCTGTAAGTCTGTTTCTTTTCTGTTATAATTATTTTTTACATTTCACATGTACATGAAATCATGCAGTGTTTGTCTTTCTTTGACTTATTTCACTAAGCATAATATCCTCCAGGTCTATCCATGTTGTCACAAATGGCAATTTCTCATTCTTTTATATAGCTAATATTCTGTTTTTGTGTGTTGGCGAGTACGTATGTGTATGTGTTTGTGTGTATGTATAAATATACACACACATATATGTTATATATGTATCACATCTTTACCATTCATCTCATGACATACTTTGGTTGTTTCCATATATTGCCTATTATAAGTAATGCTGTAAAGAATAAGGGTGTACATTTATCTTTCAAATTAGTGTTTTCATTTTCTTTGGGAAAATACCCAGAAGTGGAATTACCTGATTTTTATGTGATTCTGTTTTCAATTGTTGGAAAAACCTCTATACCGTTTTCCATAGTGGATACATCAATCTACCTTCCCATCAACAGTTCATGAGCATTCCCTTTTTCCACATCCTTGACAACACTTGTTACTTTTTTATAAGAGCCATTTTGGCAGGTATTAAGTGATATCTCATTACAGTTTTGATATGCGTTTTGTCATGATGTTGAGCATCTTTCTAGGTGCCTGTTAGCCCTCTATATATCTTTGGGAAAATGTCTATTCAAGTCCTCTGCCCGTTTTATGATCAAGTATCTTGCTTTTTTGATATTAAGTTATATGTGCCCTGTACTTTGCATATTAACCTCTTATCAAACTATCATTTGCAAACCTCATTCATTAGGCTGCCTTTTTGTTTTGTTGATGTTCTTTGCTATGCAAAAGCTTTCAAGTTTAATTAAGTCCCATTTGCTCTTATTTTCTTTTTATGGCCACACCCACTTATATGGAAGTTCCTGAGCCAGGGATTGAATCCAAGCTGCAGCTGTAGCAACACCAGATCCTTTAACCAACTGTGCGGGTCCGGTCATTGAACCATCATCTCCGCAGCAACCCAAGCCACTGGTCTTGAAAGCAAGTCCTTATATGGAAGCACACCCATGTGCCCAGTGGTTTCGTGGGAGATCTGTGTTTAAAGCAACCAGGGGCCGTATCTTCCTCCACTACATACTGTCATTTGCCACCTTTCTGGGGCGGGGGGGGGGAAGGCCTGAGCCAGAGAGGCTAGATCCAGTGCCTAGCATCTAAGTCAGGGTTTCCCCTAGGCTTGATGGAGTTCTCCACCTTGGTTGGAGACTGGCAGTGGAAATTTTGCTTTTCTGTGAAGCCATTAACAGTCTCTGTTTCCATGGGGAGCAGTGCCAGAGCAGAGAGGCTGGAGGAGGAGCCCATTGAAAGCTGGAGAGGGGAAGAGAGCTGATGGGGCACACCAGGCAGGCCAGCCAGAGCACCAGGACACTTCCACCTCCTGCCTCTGTGCTAGCACTAGGAGCAAGAAATTCTGTGTGTGCAGTATTCAAGAGCAAAGTCTGCCTACTGCCCTTGGATAAACAGTATTGCTTTCTTAAACCAGTCCAAGGAATTTTTCCAATACCAGAGCCATGGGCTAGGTTGCCCAATGTGGGGCTTGAAACACCCACTCCTTAGGGAGGCTCCACGAGCCTGTTTTATGTCCCTCCTCTTCTAGGTTACTTGCCAGAAGTGTGAGTCCCATCTAGAAACTCCTTCCAGTTTCTTGTGGACTTTCTTTATAACCTTGATTGCAGATGAGTTATTCTGCTAGTCCTCAGATTGTTCTCAGAGAGTGTTGCTCCATGTGTAGTTGTCGTTGTGATATGTTCATGAAAGGAAGTAACTCAGTCTTGATCTCCTCTCTCTCAAGTATTAACTATTATGATTTAATCAATGAATTCCTATAGTACATAAAAACCGGTGCTCTGTGGTTCCTCTCCTATATTTTTTTTTCAAAAGGTAAAACTATTTTTTCAAGCAGAAGGAAAGTCATCTTTCATTTAACAATAACTATGCCTAATAAAACTATGGGATTTTGTCTCCGCAGGACCCTTGTTGCATTTTCATACCACTGGCTTAAGTACAAGCAAAGGTATTCAGAACAAACAAAGCTAACCCAAACTGTGATAAGAGAATGTAGAGCAACTAATACAGTAAATTGCATTCACCAGTCTTCTTCTGCTTTCCTTTGGACACACTTCTGTCATAGTACCCTACATAATGTACAATTACGCTCACATCCATGACTTACTCCTCCAGAACTTAGTTTTACTCCTCTTTGTGTCCCTAAATCTAGGAACATTTCCAAATATATAATAAGTACACAATATGTATTTGATAGCTGAGAACGAAAAAAATTATTTTAAGTGATACAGATGGTCTAGATCAGAGACCCCCCATCACTAATCTACACATCATATCTCATCCCGATTTGAGGCACGTGAACATTTAGAAATCAGAAATGTTCACCCCTCAAAATCCAGACTGTTAGTTTTTCTTCAAGTATCAACACTTGTCTTACATTTTGAGCATGGCATCATTAGCTGGAGATGCCATGCTGCCCTGTGAGTACAACACAGTCCCTCACTGTCCCACTTCACTCATAACCCATTTGACTCCAAAGACATCTGATTTTATGAATCTTTGACCAGATGATCTCTATAGTTTCTTCTATTACAAATTTCATTAGGCTATATTCTCATATATACCCCAGGCATCTCCTGAAACATTGGTTTATTTCTTTCAGAAGAATCACAGAATATACTTGGTTCAATATGACTACATTCCCAGCAGCTGAGTCCTACCATAGAGAATATATTACCTACTTCAATAGAAGATGAGTTGCATTTTTGCACATTCTGTAATCCACATCATTTTGTAAGATAAAAATTCAGAGTTTTAAAGACTTTGTGTAGAGCTCAACTGCTTTTAATCCTTTGGTTTCCAAAAGAGAAAAAAAAGCAGTATTCAAGTCTTCTTAGAAAGACTGTGATTTAAGCAGCTAGATACTCAGGAAAAAAAAATAATAACTTGATATATTTTGTTATACCTATAGTTATACCTATCACTTGCTTCATTATTTTTGCTTTTCAAATACCTTTAATATCTATTATATCATTATTCTTTAAAGCAACTACAAAACTCCTAACTGGATAATACAGACCTCCTACTTTCAGTTTATAGTCAGGTGACGTCACAGAAAGGCAAAGGACTTAATGTACTCCAGATGAAGGGACTTCAGATTTTCTAGTTTCTAAGAACAGAAAATAGAAGCCCAGAGAGCATCAAGTTTGTCTCAGCTCACGCACCTAGCTAGTGGCATAGGGAAGAAGCCAGTCCTACTGTAATGCAGGGTGGGAATAAAATCAAAGATTCTGTGCTCAAGAAGATTAAATTTGCAGGATACTTTTACTGGTTTGATTTCCTGCATGGAAACCTGATGGAGATGTTCACATAGTCCCACATTATGAGAAACAGAGCTAATTTCCCTCAAAAATGGAAAAACTATAGAAATTCTTACTTATAAGTAGTCATGTCAATCATCCTTATCATAGAAGATACAGCCAGATCACATCAGAGAAAATCCTTTCATTTGGCAAGAAAATACAAATGATAAACTTCAAATATTCAGTCTCTAACCTCAAAGATCATCCAGCACAGACAAGTGAGCTCTCAGAAATTAAATATCCTCCTGCCAAGTTGAAGGATTTTTATTAGAGTTTTTTTCCAATAGCATTTTTAAGGTTTGAGTATAAATTAACCATTCATTTCTCTTTTAAAAAATTCATATGAACAGCACCAGATTGCAGGAAATACATGGGTCAAAAAACGTAGTTATATATTGTTTACCCATCTCAACACATTTGGATAATATGGTGTTCAAGTTAAAATTTTAATTTAAAATTACATAATTTTTCTAGTTTTCATAAAGTCAAAGGGAACCACTGCAAAATGGCTCCAATAATAACTGAATGTATGAACTTGAAGTCTCCAAGTTCTCCTTTCTCACATGTGCAGTGAATTTACAAGTGCCTTAACTCACTGTGCTCTTATGAGGATCCAAATAGATTCACCTCACCTGATACACATGCATTTGAACCACACTGGTATGGGCGTCAGGAGATCCCACGCAAATCCTGGTTATGACAAGGAAGCCTCTCTGCGACACTGATCTTTAAAGTGAGGGATGTTAGAGAGGAGGGATAGATGGGGTGCTCTCTAAGGTCCCTTGCATTTTTAGTCCATGAACACCCTGTGGTTTACACATGAGTTGAACATACTGAGAATAATATACCAAACCCGCAGAGGGTGAAGGATCAGGGACATGCTAGAAAACCAGCTATAGCTTTTTACCAGCTGCTGAGCAGGCAAAATATATCAAGAATATCTTTGTATCCTGCTACAAAGGATATCCTCTCCTTTCCAGGAGTCTGAAGAAGGCATGTCCCCTCAGGGAATAACAGGGGTGTGTGTGTGTGGGTGGGTGTGGGTGTGTGTGTGTACATATATTCTAAAGGAGAAGACAAGCACGGAAGAGTATGGATAGGTGGAAACATAAAGGGTGGTGATTAGATAAAAAAATTAAAATGAAATACATCAGGGCCTGTCAGTGGAGCAAACACAACCTGAGTTTTTGTAAAACTAGTAGAGACTTAAACACCCCTATGGAATGTTATATATGAGATGATATGCTTAAAATCTCCTTGTTTAGGGCTGTTGCCTGATTTGTAAAATTGGGGTAGATCAAAAAAGTGGAGATGTTTACCTAGCTAGCCCTTGGGATTGGTTTTAAATATCAAGGAGAACAATGTTTAGGATCAGAAACTAAAGGACTAGTTGAGTTGCTGGCACTCGCTGTGTTGCTGCATAGGGCTAGATGATAAGATGAGACACAGAGCAGAGAAAATTGCTGTTTTCAAGCAGACCCTACCACACATCAGCTACAAAAGACAGTGGCTCTGAAGACACCAGGAGAAGGCACCCTGGGTACAGAAAATGGAATCCTTATGTTCTAGCTCAAACAACGCTAGAACACTTTCCAAGGGATATGAGGGTAGAAGACAAAGGATGCTGAAGTAATTACAGAAGGTCTCCAAGGTGTTAGAGCTGACAGATGTATTTGAAATGAATTCCCAGAAGTACCAAGATAACTTTGAAAGAAACTGAAGGTCCTGCATTATCAGATGGGTTAATGACTCTAATATAATCTTCATTTATAATATCAGGCTTTACAAAATTTCATTCTTTCCTCCATTTTTAATTATATTAGTGTAGCTTCTATGTGGATGCTTTTAAGGTATCGAGTCGAGTATCACAGAAAGAGCAGACCAGTAATTACCAGCCCCCAAATTCCTCTCATAACCTGGCTTGTAAGCAGTGCAATTCATCTAATAACGCAAGAGTCAGTCGAGACTCCCCCTGTCTTATTACCTACAACTAATCAAATCCAGTCAGTTTTTAATGGCTCTTAAAGTTTCCCCATCCTCTTTAACCCTACTCATTTCTTACCAGATACAATGATCTCATTATTGATTTCCCTATCTCAAGTATAATACCTACATTTATACTTTGCACTGTTTATTAGCATACACTGTTCTTAGAATCCTTCAGAGGAAACCAAGTCTTTAGAATAAAACCCAAATTCTTAGGTACGACCGATCTAGCTCCTACCTACATTTCCACATTAAATGGCATGTTTTCTCCTCTTGCTCTCCACTTTCACAGAACTCCTACAGTTACCAAAATTCTTCCTTCCCTCTTATAGGAACATACCTTTATACTTGTTGCTCCCTGTAACTGAATCCCTTTCCCCACCCCTTAATCTACCTAGCCAACTCACAGTCTTCATTCAAACCTCACTAACATGTTACCCACACCAGGAAAACTTCTCTAAATTCATAGACTGGCTGAGAGGACCTTCTTTGTGTTTCCACAGATATTGTCATATTTTCTCCTGTATTGTCCTGTTATTACTACATTGTCTCCATTCCCAGCCAAGGGTAAGCATTTTAAGGCTAAGTTTTAGAATTTGTAGTGTCTAAGGTCAAATCGGGCATATAGCTAACACAGGTTTTAGAGGAGTTTAAAAATAAGATGAATGAATGAATGAATGAATGAATTTGATTTCCAAGTCCCCAACTTCTCATCCATAAACTAGAATAAGCTGCCTCACATTATAATCTAGTTTGATAGCTACAGTGATATTATTCAAAACTTTGTTTAAAGTTAAAATGCCAAAGAATATAAGTTAACTGTAAGATAATGCTTATTCTATTTTTTAGAACCTTCCATCTCTTGGCCGTCCTCCTTCCACATGACTTGCTCTTCCAATCTCCAACTTTGGAGTAACCTCACTGTCCTTTTATTCTCCTTGTGCTTCTGTGTCTAGCTTGTACAACTTTGATGGAGGGGGAATTTTATAAACAAAATAATTAGCTCCATTATAAATTTACAGTCTTCAACCTCAGCTAGGTCTACAGTGCCTCTCAGTACCTATATTTCCTGACTTTTCCCATTTCAAATATCAGCTATTAAAACATTAACTATCCTCCTAAAGTTCTCAGAATCACACCCCTCATTCTCAGTGAATAATCAAGTCTAAAAATTCATAAAGGCATTAGTTAGGTCAATTGTCATCCCATCAGCATCCAGTCTTAACTCCAAGCATAATATTCTCCTTACACCTCCATCTCAAAATAAGGCTTTTGTATATGCCAAGTTCAACCCTTCTACTAATTTAGTAGAAATTTTTATATGTAGCTATTTTTCCCATTTGTAAATCCATGTGTTAACCAAAGTTGCCTGATACCTAAATTGTAAATAAAAAGTTGTAAAAGTATTTGTTAGATTCCATTATCCAAATTAGGATGCTTCCAGATGAAATAAAAAGTCAACTAAAATCAACTTACATAACCAAGAAAAAAATTTGATAAAGGTAAAGTAGAACAGGCTCAAGACTGGTTGATCTATCATTTCAACCACATCACCCAAGACCTACATGCTTTCTGTTTCTCCACTGCCATGTACAGCCTCATCATAATTCTGGTACTCTTTGCAGTTGTTAGTCAGTAAAAATTTGGGGCTATAAGTTGCTTGTTTATATATGAGGGAGAAAAAAGACCAATTTCCACAATTTCCCAGGCTCTCTGAAGAAAAATTTCCTTTAAGATTCAGTATACTTTTCCTTGCATCATTAAGTTACATGACCTTTTCTGAGCCAATTATTGACAAGAGGGGTGAAGATACTTTTCGGTCATTTAAGTCCGCCACTAGAGCCAAGGATAATTCTCTAAATCACATTAGGACGAGATGGAAATTCTATCAGGACTTCAAGCACAATGACCAAACACTAAGCAAATGACCTTCTCATACACTAGTGCGTTCTACCTGGAGCTGCCTCTTCTAACTTGGCAACAAGATTTCCTCCAACCTCACCAGGTTCTCACCCTTATCCTCTCAAAGTTCACTGCCCACAAAGCCCTGAAGTGTAACATAGCACCATTTCTAAAGCTCCCAATGTTCTCTAGAAGAATGAGGTTCTGTTAAAGTAGGTGTAGATACCAATATTCTCTTCAGTTATCTTTGCATCTAAACTTAAATTTACTCCATACATAGGTTTAACAATTGGGTCCATATGCCCAACCCTGGGTTGGGATTGTCAAGTAGGAAATGAAGTTCCTTTATCCCCAAAGATGGTCTTTTCCTGGGAAACCTGGACTAGACTTCAAAACACACAACATACCATCCTCCTTAATCTTGTCTCCCAAGAAGTTATGGTTGAACTCCTTCTGCCACCAGACACAAAGCCTTCATGCAAAGTATCTCATGCAAATAGATTCTTTACCAGTTCCCTACTAATTCCCCCCAAACGTTCAGACTTACCTGCACCCAATCTGTGGACATAACCTAGGGAAACTAGTATGTAATGATGGAATATGATAAACTTTAGAAATAGAGAACTTCAGGCACAAATATCAAGTCAATACATTTTAGGTGAATGAGTATATGAATATATGAATGTATTTCACTTCTCTCAGCCTTAGTTTTCTGAACGAAGAATTGGGTTACGAGCCAATCTGACATGAGTGAGTCATTGTTGATAAGCTACTTTATCTCTTCTAGCCTCAAGTTCTCTCCACTGCCAAATGTAGTTTATAGGGAGCATAGCACAGGGCTTTTGTGTCAAATAAAGTAGCAAAGTATATGAAAAGATGCCTGACTCACTGTAGGTTCTGATTAAGAGTTGATCTCTTTAAATGTAGTAGTGGAGATGTAACAGTAATTGTAAGTTATTAAATTTGACTATGTTCTAGGCACAGTGCAAAGCATTTTATATAAATATTTTTTCCTTCACATGAACAGTCAACATTAGCATTAATGTCCTATATTTTACACATTAATAAACTCAACTCAGAAGCTGAACAACTGACACAAGATTACATACACATAAGTAATAGAGCCAAGACCCCAATCTAGACTTTAATTTTGGCGCCTATATTCTTAGCTGTTGTATCCTCAGCCTCACTAAGAAAGATTCAAAAGAAATAATGGCAAACTTGGGACTCTTCTCTGAATATGTTTAAAAAGTACAAAATTTGGCTTGTCAAATTGTCTCCTTCAGTGGGCCTTTCCCTTTCAGTGAGAAAGAAATTGTAATTATCCATTTTACCCTTGATCTACCTGCCAGAATATGTCCTACTAATATCCTCTTATCAAGCTGTATGATTTTCAATAAGCAACAGTCTCCATAAAGTATATCTCTTCATCACTAACATTGGATTTTAACAGTGTTTTTCCCATAGGATTTTAAAAGCATTACATGATAACATATTTATAAAGCATTTTGCCTACATATAATACTGTCCCAATTAATAATAACTTATTATTTATGACTCAACTGTTGCCTGGAGTTACCAGGTCTCTTAAAATCTAGTTAAGATTCACAGCAACTCCCACTTTTACATAGTAAAAAGTCTCATGACTTTCCAATATTTTTGCAAAGTCCTAAGAGAGCAGAGAGAGATTTTATTCTTGTTATCTCTGGCTCCAAGCTCTCACTCATTAGCTCAATTTATGAAGTGTTTTGCTGTCCCATGTATGCTATTCCTATTCCCAATTTTCAATTACTAACATGAGACTCAGTTCCTCCACCTGATGAGTAATTTTATATATTCTATTTCTCTATTAACACACAGCCACACACACAGAGGTGGTGTACACATCATTTAGACAATTCTTTTCTGTGTAACTGATAGAAATTATGTTGCAGCAAACAGAACAACATTAAAAATAAGTATTAGATGAGTTCCTGCAGTGGAAATAGGATAAGCAGAGTCTCTAGAGCACCAGGACACAGTCTTGATCCTTGAACTAGCATACTGCATTAAAGGATCTGATGTTGCAGCAAATGTGGCTCAGATCTGACCCCTGGCCTGGGAGCTATATGCCATGGAACAGCTGAAAAAAAACATTTATCAATATTAGAAAATATGAATATGCAGAACATTACAAGTTCTGAAATTGAAAGTACGGATTTAGCAGTTGCCAAAAACACAAGTTCAAGACTAGATGGCTTCACAGGTGAATTCTATCAAACGTTTAGAGAAAAGTTAATACCCAATTCTGCAGAAACACTTCCAAAAAATTGCAGAGGAAGGAATATTCCCAAGCTTATTCAATGACACCAAAATCACTCTGATACCAAAATCAGACAAAGACACAACAACAACAACAAAATAGAAAATTACAGACCAAGGTCATTCGTGAATATAGACATAAAAATCTTCAACAAAATTTTAACATACCAAATCCAGCAATACATTAAAAGTATCATACACCATGATCAAGTGGCATTTATTTCAGTGACGTGAAGATTCTTCAGTTTATGAAAAGAAATGTGATACACCACATAAATAACTTGAAGAAAAACCACATGATCCTCTCAATAGATACATAAGAAGCTTTTGACAAAATTTAACATTCATTTTTCATAATAATGCTCCAAAAAGTAGGCATAGAGAAAATCTAACTCAACATGATAAAGGCCAACTCCACCCAACATCATTTTCAACAGTGAAAAGCTGAAAGATTTTCTGCTAAGATTAGGAATAACACAAGGACATCCATTCTCGCCACTTTATTCAACATAGTTTTGCAAGTCCTAACTATGGCAATCAGAGAAGAAAAAGAAATAAGAAGCCAAATTGGATAAGAAGTAAAACTCATTGTTGGCAGACAACATGGTATTAGACATAGAAAACCCTAAATACACTACTAGAAAACTACTAGAACTCATCAATCAATTCAGTAAAGTTTCAGGATAAAAAATTAATACACAGAAATCTTTCGCACAATGAAAAATCAGAAAAAAATTAAGGAAACAATCCCATTTACCAGTTCAAAGAGAAGGAAATACCTAGGAATTAACCTACCTAAAAAGCCAAAACATCTGTATTCTGAAAACTATAAACACTGGTGAAGAAAATCCACAAACAGATGGAAAAACAATGCTATTTGATTGAAGAATCAACACTGTCAAAATGACAATACTACCTAGGGAATCTCAGATTCAGTGCAATCACTATCAAACTACCAATGGCATTTTTTATTGGACACAAGTAAAATTTTTTTTCATTTGTTTGGCAACACAAAAGACCCCAAATTGCCAAAGCAATCTTGAAAAAGGAAAATGGAGTTTGAGGAACCAGGTTCCCCAACTTCAGACTTCACTAGAAAGTTACAGTCATGAAAACTGTATGGTACTGGCATAACAACAGAAACATACATCAATGGGTCAGCATAGAAAGCCTAGGAAATGATCAAAGGATCAATCCAAGAAGAATATATAACATTAGTAAATATAGATGTACCCAAAAAAGGATCATCACAATATATAAGGCAACAGCTAACCATCTTAAAAGGAGAAATCAACAATAACACAATAGTGTGGGACTTTAACACCCCACTTACAGCAAAGGATAGATCATCCAGACAGAAAATCAACAAGGAAACACATGTCCTGAATGAAGTAATAGAACAGATGGACTTAATACATATTTATAGGACATTCCATCCAAAAGCAACAGAATACACATTCTTCTCAAGTACACATGGAACATTCTCTAAGATTGATCACATTCTGGGCTACAAATCGAGCCTCAGTAACTTTAAGAACATTGAAATCATACCAAGAATCTTTTCAGACCACAGTGCTGTATGACTGGAAGTCAACCAAAAGAAAAAAAGCTGCAAAAAAAAAAAAAAAAAAAAAAAAAAAAAAAAAAAAAAAAAAAAAAAAAAAAAAAAAAAAAAAAAAAAAAAAAAAAAAAAAAAAAAAAAAAAAAAAAAAAAAAAAAAAAAAAAAAAAAAAAAAAAAAAAAAAAAAAAAAAAAGCAAACACATGGAAACTAAGCAACATGCTACTGAACAGCCAATGGATCACTGAAGAAATCAAAGAGGAAATTAAAAAATACCTAGAAGCAAATGACAACAAAGATGTAACACTCCAAAACCTATAGGATGCAGCAAAAGCAGTTCTAAGAGGAAAGTTTATAGCAATATAAACCCACCTCAGGAAACAAGAAAAAGTTCAAATAACCTAACTTTACATCTAAAGCAGCTAGAGAGGGAAAAACTGACAAGACCTAAAGTTTGTTGAAGAAAAGAAATCATAAAGATCAGAGCAGAAATCAATGAAATTTCAGAAACGAAGAAAAACATAGAAAAGATCAATGAAACTAAAAGCTGGTTCTTTGAAAAGATCAACAAAATTGATAAACCCTTAGCCAGACTCAACAAGAAGAGAGGACTCAAATCAATAAAATTAGACATGAAAAAGGAGAAGTTACAATGGACATCACAGAAATACAAAGGATCATGAGACTACTATATGCAACCATATGGCAATAAAATGGAAAACCTACAAGAAAAGGACAAATTCTTAGAATAGTACAATCTTCCAAGACTAAACCAGGATGAAATAGAAAATATGAATGGACCAATCACAAGTACTGAAATTGAAACTATGATTAAAAAACTTTCAACAAACCAAAGTCCAGGACTAGAAGGTTTCACAGGTGAATTCTATCAAACATTTAGAGAAGAGCTAACACCTATCCTTCTGAAATTATTCTGAGAAATTGCAGAGGAAGGAACACTCCAAAACTCATTCTAGGAGGTCACTGTCACCCTGATACAAAAACCAGGAAAAGAAACCAAAAAAAAAAAAAAAAAGGAGTATCACAGGCCAATTTCACTGATGAAAACAGATGAAAAAATCCTCAATAAAATACTAGCAAACTGAATCCAACAATACATTAAAAGGATTGTACATCATGATCAAGGGCAATTTATCCCAGGGATGCAAAGATTCTTCAATAGCAGCAAATCAATCAGTGTGATACACCAAGTTAACAAACTGAAGAATGAAAACCATATCATCCTCTCCATAGATGCAGAAAAAGCCTTTGACAAAATCCAACACCCGTTTCTGATAAAAACCCTTCAGAAAGTAGACATAGGGGGAACCTACCTCAACATAATAAAGGCCATATATGACCAACTCACAGTTAATGTTGTTCTCAATGGTGAAAAGCTGAAAGAATACCCACTGAGATCAGGACTAAGACAAGAATGTCCACTCTTGCCACTACTATTCAACATATTTGTGGAAGTCCTGGCCATGGCAATCAGAGAAGAAAAAGAACCATGGCAATCAGAGAAGAAAAAGAAATAAAAGGAATCCCCAATTGTAAAGGAAGAAGTAGAACTATCACTATTTGCAGATGACATGATACTATACCCAGAGAATCCTAAAGACTCTACTGGAAAACTGTTAGAGCTCATCAATGAATTTGGAAAAGTCACAGGATACAAAATTAACACAGAGAAATCAGCTGCATTTCTATATGCTAACAACGAAAGATCTGAAAGAGAAATTAGGGAAACAATCCCATTTACCATTGCATTATAAAGAATCAAATACTTAGGAATAATCCTACGTAAAGAGATAGAAGACCTGTGCTCTGAAAACTCTAAGACACTGATGAAAGAAATCAAGGATGACATGAACAGATGGAAAGACATACCATGCTCTTGGATTGGAAAAGTCAGTATTATCAAAATTACTATACTACCCAAGGCAATCTACAGAGTCAATGCAATCCCTATCAAATTACCAAGGACCTTTTTCACAGACCTAGAACAAAATATTTTAAAGTTTGTTTGGAAGCACAAAAGATGCAGAATAGCCAAAGACATCCTGAAAAAGAAAAATGGAGCTGGAGGAATCAGGCTTCCTGACTTCTGACTATAATCCAAAACTACAGTCATCCAAACCTTATGGTACTGGCACAAAGACAGAAATATGGATTAGTGGAACAGGATACAAAATCCAGAATTAAACCCACACTCCTACAGTCAACTAATCTATGACAAATTAGGCAAGGATATACAATGGAGAAAAGACAGCCCCTTCAATAAGTGGTGCTCAGAAAACTGGACAGCCACATGTACAAGAATGAAGTTAGAACACTTCATAACACCATACAGAAAAATAAACTCAAAATGGATTAAAGACCTAAATCTAAGACCAGATACTATAAAACTTTTAGAGGAAAACATAGGTCAAACACTCTCCAACATAAATCACAGCAGCATCTTCTCAGATCCACCTTTTAGAGCAATGACAATAAAATGAAAAATAAACAAATGGGACTTAATTAAACTTAAAAGTTTCTGCACAGCAAGGGAAACCTTAAACAAAACAAAAAGACAACCCACAGAATGGGAGAAAATATTTGCAAATGAAGTGACTGACAAGGCATTAATCTCCAGAATTTATAAACATCTTCTGCAGCTCAATACCAAAAAACAAAAAAACAAACAACCCCATCAAAAAATGGTCAGAAGATCTAAACAGACATTTCTCAGAGAAGACATACAGATGGCCAAAAAGCATGTGGAAAGATGTTCAACACCACTAATTATTGGAGAAATGCAAATCAAAACCACTATGAGGTACCACCATCCAGGATGGCCATCATCAAAAAGTCTACAAATAATAAGTGCTGGAGAGGGTGTAGAGAAAAAGGAACCCTATTACATTGCTTGTATGAATGTAAATTGGTGCAGCCACTGTAGAAAAAAGTATGGAGAGTTCTCAGAAAACTGAAAACAGAATTACCATTGGATCCAGCAATCCCACTCCTGGGCATCTATCCAGAGAAAACCATGACTCGAAAAGACACGTGTACTCCAGTGTTCATTGCAGCACTCTATACAATAGCCAAGTCATGGAAACAACCTAAATGCCCATCGACAGAGGAGTGGATAGGGAAGATATGGTACATATACACAATGGAATATTATTCAGCCATTAAAAGGACAGAAATAATGGCATTTGCAGCAACATGCATGGACATAGAAATTATCATGCTAAGTGAGTCAGTCAGACAGGGAGACAACAAGATCAAATGCCATCACTTACATGTGGAATCTAAAATGGACACAAAGAGCTTCTTTGTAGAGCAGATACTGACTCACAGACTTTGAAAAACTTATGGTTTCCAAATGAGACAGGTTGGGGGTGTGGGAAGGTGCACTGAGGGTTTGGGAGGGAAATGCTATAAAATTTGCTTGATGATTGTTGTACAACTATAAATGTACTAAAATTCACTGAGAAAGAAAAAAGCAAAAAACTGGAAAAATTTGAATGTGGAATGTACATTAAAGAATACTGTGGAATTATTAAAAAAAAAAACCTAGAAATAAACTCATGCACTGATGGTCAATCAATCTATGACAAAAGGAGGCAAGAATATACAATGCAGAAAATACAGTCTCTTCACTAAGTGTTGCTGGCAAAACTGGACAGCTACATGTAAAAGAACAAAATTAGAACATTCTCTTACATCATGCACAAAAATACTCAAAATGGATTAAAGGCCTAAACCTCAGCCCAGATACTATTAAATTATTAGAGAAAAATATAGGCAGAACACTCTGACATTAGTTGAAGCAGTATCTTTTTGGATCCACCTTCCAGAATATTGAAAATGAAAACAAAAATAAACAAATGGAAACTAATTAAACTTAAGTATTTGCACAGCAAAGAAACCTTTGAAAAAAAAAAAAGACAACCCACAGAACTGGAGAAAATCTTTGCCAATGAAGTAACTAACAAGGGATTAATCTCCCAAATATACAAACATCTCAGGAAGCTTCATATCAAAACAACAGTCCAATCAAAAAAAGATCAGAAGATGTAAACAGACATTTCTCCAACAAGACAGATGGCAAAAAAAAAAATTTTTTAATTAAAAAAACGTGGAAAGATGTGCAACATCACTAAGCTTCGAGAAATACCAATCAAACTACAAACAGCTGGTGGTGAGAGATCACCTCACAACCAGTCAGAATGGCCATTATCAAAATGTCTACAACCAATAAATGCTGGGGAGGGTGTGGAGAAAAGGAAATCCTCCTAAACTCCTGGTGGAATGTAGGTTTTTGCAACCACTATGGGGAACAGTATGGAGATACCTTAAAAAAAAAAGAAAAAAAAAACTAAAAATAGAGCTACCATATGAACCAGCAATCCCACTCCTAGCATATATCTAGAGAAAACAGTAGTTTGAAAAAATATATGCACCCCAGAATTTATTGCAGCTCTATTTACAATAGCTAAGACATGGAAGCAACCTAAATGTTCATCAATAGAGGACTGGGTAAAGAAGACGTGTCAGATATACATACTGGAATGTTACTTAGCCATACCAAAAAAAAGAAAAAAAAAAGATGGACTTACAGATTATAATACTGAGCGAAGTAAGCCAGGCAGAGAAAGACAAATACCCTGTGTGGTGACTTATATGTGAAATCTAGCAATAATGATATGAAAGAACTTGGTCACAAAGTGGAAAGAGACTCAAAGATTTTGAAACCAAACTTACGGTCACCAAAGGGTAAACACTGGGGGAGCGAAGTATTGGGAGGTTGGAACCAGCATATACGCACTACTACATAAAAATCCATCGGCAACAAGGACTTACTGTATAACTCAGGGAAATCTATTCAATACTCTGTGAGAGCCTAAATGGGCAAAGAATCTGAATAAGAATGGATATATACGTGTGGCAGATTCATTTTGCTGTACACCTGAAACCAGTACAACATTGTAAATCACCTATTCTCCAATAAAATGTATTAAATAAAAATTTTAAAATCTATTTTGCTTTGCTTTACTCCATAGAGCTATCTATTTTTCTTATTTTGTATATGTTTTATCTTCCTATGTTTTGTAAGGGCCTGTTGTGTTCCAAAGGGATTAGGAGCAGAACAAGAAAGTTCACTTTATAGTACATTCAGACATATAAACAAACAAGCAAATAAATGAACAAACCAAACCAAACAGAAACAAATAGGTACATACAGAAAAGAGAAGTGATCGCCAGAGGGGAAACGATGGGGTGGGAGTAGCAGAACAAGTGAATGGGATCAACCGTACAGTGATGTACATAAAAGTAAATTTTTGGCAGTGGGCACACTGTAAAGTACACAGAAGTAGAAATATTATGCTGTATACATACAAACATACATAATACTATAGACCAATGTTACTTCAATAAAAATTAAATTTAAAATAATTAGCTCTTTGTTATTCAAAAATCCCTTGGCCTGTTTTGCATTTCAGGCTCCAACCTATGGAAGTATTGCTTCCTTTTCTTCTCTCTCTCCTCTCCACTACGGTCTTACAACCCTGGATTCCAGTGAATTTCTAAATAGAAAAATTTGTCTCTCCTTTGTAGCCTTGTCTCCTGTTAACCTGCTCCCCAAGAGTAACAACTTCTTCTCCAAATGAAGAATCATTGATCCATCCTTGGCCCTCATTCTCAGGGCTTCTGTCAGTTTTTTGCCATAGTTCAAACTTCTGTTTAACAGTGAGGTTGAAGAATAGAAAATAAGACTTCTTTAAATTCATTTGTTCACTAATTCTCTCAGTGAATATTTATAGAATTTATTTGTGCTAGAAAGCAATAAATTCTGAGGATATCTCACCAAGTAATAAGACAGACTTGGTCACTGTCTTCACAATGCTAAATCTATCAATACATACAAGGTTCTTAAATTGAATCAATTAAATTGTGGTGGATATCATAAAAAAGGGAAATATAAAGTACCATGAGCATATGTTACAGAAAGATGACCATGGACTTAGGGGAAAACAAAAACACAGGAAGAAAAGAAATGGAAGAATTACAAAAGACCCAAAGTGAACAGATGAAAATTACAGTACTTGAAACAAACATGTTATTAGGTTGGAATAACAACAGATTAAATATTACAGAACGAAGTATTACTAAACTTGAAAACATAGCAGTAGAAATTATCCAAAAGGAGCTAAAGAAAGATGACTGAAAAAATAAGTCATTAAGTGACCTCTCTAATCATACCAAGCAATATAATACTGTGTAATCGGAGCCCCATAAAGAAAGAGGGAACAATTTTTTTTCCAATTTTGATTAAAACTAAGTCCACGGATCCAAGAAGCTAAATGCAACTCTGATAAACACACACACACAAAATTAGTACCAAAGCATAGCATAATCAAATTGATGAAAACCAATGATAAAGTGAAAACCAAAAAAGGAAACAGTGTTGAACACATTTTGATAAATAAAAGCATTATCACATATTTTAACATGAAATCTATTCTAGCAGGAAGGACACTTGAACAAAGTACAACCATACACCTAGACTTCAATATTCAACAAAAGTATTCTTTTTAAATGAAGGCAAAACAAAGACTTTCAGACAATTTAAGAACTGAGAATATCTTTCACCAGTATATGCTCAGTACAAGAGATCATAAAGGAATTTCTCCAAAAAAAGCAAAGTTGCAAAAGATGGACAAGATGTGAGAACCAGAAATGGTGAATAATGTTTATGTTAGTTAAACATAAACTGTATTATTACATTTTAAAATTTATTTAGGAGAGAACTGGCTGTTTAAATATTACAATGCATTGTTAAGTTTATAAAACACATGGAAGTAAAATCTGTGACAACAGAACAGAGATGGGAGGAGAGAATATGACAGACTCTTGCAAGTTTCTTATGCAGGAAATGATAGATTATTTTAAAATTTGGGGATAGACTGAACAGTTATAGTTGGATATTCTAAACCTATGGCAACCACTAAGAAATTTAGAACAGATATAATAAATAACCCAATAGTGGAGATAAAGTGGAATTCTGAAAAAATGCTCAACTAGTAAAAAAAGATAACAGAAAAAGAGGGAAAAGGGGAAAACAAATGAGATAAGCAGAAAACAAACAGTACAGATTTAAACCTAACCATATAGATAAGTATATATGTAAATATAAATATTCTGAACACTCCATTTGATGGCAGAGACTGTCAAACATGATGAAAAAGCAAGACCCAATTATCAACTGTCTACAAGAAATCTACTTTATATGGAATGATACAGTAAGTTTGAAAGTCAAAAGATGCGAAGATATATTTCAAACAAAAATTGATGGTAAGAAAGCTAGAGTGCCTGTATCAGAAAAGACAGACTTTTGATCATGGAATATTAAGAGGCATAGAGTAAACTATTTCATCCAAAAGACATAATAATCCTAAATCACATGGACCCAATGACAGAACTTCTAAATAAATAGATCAATTCTGATTGAAAAGAGAAATAGACAATCTGTAATTAGGTTGAAGATTCAATAATCTTCTTAGTAATTAATAGAACAAATTAACAAAAAGCCAGCATAGAAAAGTAAAAGATGAACAATATTATGAATTGCAACCTAAATGGCATTTATAGGACACTCTATCCCATAGAGTTGAATATATATGAAACATACACCAAGACATAAAATATTCTGGGATATGAAACAATTATGATGAATTTTAAATAAAATTAAGTTATGTCAAAGAGTTTCTCTTCACAGCAACATTGAATTACAATTCATTATAATGGGCAAATTCAAAGTAATTTACAAAGTATTAAATAACACATGAGCTAAAGAATAATTCACAAGAGAAATAGAAAATAGTTTGAACTGAATTAAGATGAAAACACAACATATGAAAATTTAGGGAATACAAAACAATGTTTGTAAGGAAATTTGTGGCTTTAAATACTTACACATGTAAGAAAAACGCTAAACTAAAAAATCTAAGCTCTCAATTTAGGCAGATTGAAAAACAAGAGCAGATTGTATTTCAAATAAGTAGAAGAAGTTAAAGAGCAGAAATAAAATAGAAAAGAGAAAAAATGTATATAAATCAAATCAAAAGCTAGGTTTTCAGGCAGGATTGAATAAAATGATAAATCATTAGCTAAACTGAGAAAAGGGAACAAATTACAAAGAATTAAAAAGGACAGCATTGCATATTATTCAGATATTTAAAAGCTATTAGGAGAATACCATTTAAAATTTTATGTAAATAAACTCAATAACGTAATAAAACAGGAAATTTTCTTGAGAGGCACAAACTTGTATAACTGACTCAGAGAAAACTTGACTTGCCCTATGTCTACTGAGGAAACAGGTTATAATTAAAAGCCTTCCTCACTTGCAGTAAATGAAAAAGTCTGATACCAGGCCACGTGGCTTCACTGCTAAATTCTACTCAACGAATTCTTACAAAATACAGAAATTGAGGGAACACATTCCAACTCATTCAATGAGGCCAATATTACTTTAACACAATACTGGTCAAAGATATTACCAACTTGTACCTGTATTCACTTATCTCTCATGAGTACAGGTACAAGTTTCCTTAAAATTAGTGAATAGAATCAAACAACACATTAATAAATAGTAAATCATGACCAAGTAGGGTTTATACTAGAAATGTGAGGTTTGTTTAATTTTGAAAATCTATCAGTGTAATTTACCATTTTAATAGCTTGTGTGTGGGGAGGGAATTCAACTGTCAATCCTGCAGAAAATAATTTGACAAAATATAATATTTATTAGAGAAAAAAATTTCAACTACTAAGAAGACATGAAAACTTCATTCTAATAAAAGTCATACACAAAAATAATATCTACAACTAACATCACACTTAATGGCTGAAGACTGACTGCTTTCTTTTATGATTAAAAATAGTATATCCACTCATTTCTAATAGTTAACATTGTGCTGGAGGTCTAGCCACTCTAATAAATTAATAAGTAAATATATGTATGCATGCATGAATTATGAATGCATGCATGCATGCCAAACATACTGTTAAGGAAGAAAAAATATATATACATATATTGCAGATGACATGATCTTAGGAAGTCTTAAGAAACTAGGCAAAAAAATAAGAGTTTGTTAAGCACATAGGGTTTAAGGTCAATAATGAAAAAATCTATTTCTACATGATAGGAATGGAGAGTCGGGAATAAATGTTCATAAATACCTTTTATAGTGGTATCAACAAAACAAAAACAATTGGAGTATGCTAACAAAATATGTGCAAGATCTCTACAATGAAAACTACAAAATATTCAAAGAAAGTAATGAACACTTAGATAACTAGGGAGATATACCATGGTTATTGATTGTTAAGATTAATGTTATTAAGGTACCAATTTTACAACCGTCTTTAGGTATGAAATTTTTTAATTGAAGTATAATTGATTTACAACATTTTTGTTAGTTTCAGATGTACAACAGTGATTCAGTATTTTTATGGATTATACTCCACTTAAAGTTATTTCAAAATAATAGCTATATTTCTGTTATAGGCTTCAAGTCCCCTTCAAGGAGATTAAACCCCAAACCTCTGGCCATGTCTCATTGTAATGCCCTCCCCCCACCTTGAGCAGCCTGGCCTGCTCACTCCCTCCCAGGGAAGCAATGTTGCTCATTGCTCACCCTGCCTCTTTATAACTTGTTCCCCATGCAAATTGGTCTCTGCCAGAGACCAATCAGAAGATCAAATATGCCCCATACAGAGATGGGACAACACTCAGCCCTTACACAGTCAAAAGGGGCCAGAGGAGGAGAAATTAGTGGACCTGGGGTGGGAGAAATCAAGTCCACAGCATGGGGGTATAAAAACACCTGTAAAACATGGTGCGCTCTCTATTACCCACAGGTGATCGCTCTCTCTTACTTGGGCAGGGGGGTGGAAAAATTTGTTCCAGAATGACAGAATTGCATTGTTTACTCAGTCCCCATCCCACCCACTTTAGCAAAGCTTTGAAACAGCAGGCATGTTACAAATGTATTAAAGTGAAAGAGAGAGAGCAGGTGCACAGGGGCAGGCGGCCACCCCATGAGTTAGAGAGAAAGAGAGTGTGCACTTGCATGTGGGTAAAAGAGTATGCCTCACTTTACAATTGTTTTTATATCCCCATAAGGCAGGATACCTTATTTGCATGGGAAACAGGTTATCTAGAGGCAGGGTGAGTAATGAGCAACACTCCTTCCCTGGGAGGAAGTGAGCAGGCCAGTTTGCTCAAGGTGGGGGGTAGGCGCATTACAAGGAGGCAGGGCCAGATGCTTTTGGGTTTAATCTCCTTGAAAGGGACTTGAAACCTCTAACATTTCCCCATGTTGTACGGTATGTCCTTGTTACTTATTTTCTGCTCTGGAAGTTCCATTTGAGTGGGAGAAAATAGCCATGGACCATGACCTTGGCCAATATCTCTTTGTCTTCATGACTGGAAAAAAATATTGAAAAAATTAAATATAGGATAATCCATTTCAAGTCTACAGTAATGGAGTAAACCATAAGGTTCCAGTTTATTTTAGAGGCAGACCAGGTACAACCTGTCCTGATTACTTATTTAAGGATTCTCTATTCCATCCTTTTTCCAAAAGTCTCAGGGAAAAGACTCAGCATATATATGATCCCTCCTCAGATTCAATCTGTGAAAGAATTGCGCTCATATCCTTCTCTTATTATGACTCTTTCCTTAACTCACCAAACTCAAACTTAGAGGAGCACACAATTATGTTTTAGAAATAGTGGGTGACTACTTGATGGACTGAAGAATTTTGAAAAGAACATTCTGTTTAATTACCCTAATGAACTATATTTAAGGCCTCTTCATGGCTTTCCACTGGGAAATATTTAGCATGTACTCTTGGTAAGTTCTCTGGAGCTTTAATGGTAGATACGGGGCATGCACCACAGATTAAGCTTTTTGAGCTATGAGTTCATGTGAATATTTTATGTGAGAAAGCAAACAAGGTATATTACCACTTCTTCCACTGGATTAAACCTTTCCCCTACCATAGTTCCAAAGTAGAAAAAAAGTAAATAGTCGTGAAAATTTAAATTGAATAACATACAGCAAAGTGGTGAAAAGAAATCCTCTCATGAGCATCCTCACCAAAATTAAGCAAAATCCTTTGTTTAAATCGAATTATCTAAAAGCTGCTGTATGATCTGTCAGAGAAACTGTGGACTTTCCAGGCTGATTTCCTCAGAGGAGGACATCAAAGTACCCAAGGCACGATATGAACACAGAGCTCAGGCTCGTAGGCAAAGTGAGTTGATGGTTTATTCCTTTTACTGGAGCCACAACTCTCTACCCCAGTCCAGATGTTTATAAACATTTACAAAGAAGACTAATCTAACAAGCAGTCTAACAAGCAGTCTGAGGCAAACCCAGGGCAGTTAACAGAAAGGTGGCTCCTGTAATTTTGGCTAAGTATTTTTCCCTTAGGTTCAGTTTGTAAACATTGGAAATAGTATTTATTTATCATTTAAGGTCAAGTACTGTAAACAAGAATGACTCAGAAAGTCAAAGGACGAGGCATCAGGAGGTTTTGCAGAGACAACTCTGTAGATTACTAAATGAAGACCTATAAGGGAATCCAGAGTGAACTTCTACTTGGGACAGCTCAGAAAGAGGAATAACAACCTTTATTAAGATGAGGGAGGTATAATCCTTTATTAAGATGAGGGAGGTATAAGAGCAAAGTCAATGTGTCTTTTTGTATTCCATGGGTTCCAGACATAGAGAAATTGGCCTAGAGTGAAGATTATCCACTTAAAATGACAATTTTGGATAAGGAAGTACACACCTATCTTCAGGGACTCACCCCATCTCTAAATCACTTTCATCTCTACCATTTGAGTTTGTGTCAAGAGAATATTCTTTGAAGGAGGCATATCCCAAATGCAAAGACTCGAGTTACCACCCGCTATGAGATGAGCAATAGTCATAAGCCTAGAAATAAGAAATAGGGGAAATATAATCGGCTAGCTTTGCCTCTCAGACTCTGAATTACTGCTTCAGGCTGATTAGAATTATAATAAAATGCTGTACCTAGAAATCTTGAAAATATTTAATACATTGGTAAGCACAACTTAGTGTAATAGATCATTCCAAGGCTGCACACACACAAGTTAGACAATTACACCATTGTTATTCTAGGACTTGATGGTATGAAGTGTCAAAATGAGTGGTAACATTATAAATTCAAGAAAGAAGCCTCTTTTATTAAAAATGCATTCATTTTCCTGGTTGGAGATTCTTGAACTATAATGTGAATCAGGTTTGTCTATAAAGTTTTAGATAAATTTAGGGAATTCACATATTCAAATATAGCTTTATCTAAACTGAAGCCCAGAAACATGCGTCTTTAGAAACACACATTTGGTTCTCATGTAGGCAGTAGGAGGCCCACACTTTGAGAAGCAATGCATTGTAGGTATCATCTCTATGTCACATCAGTCCTCTCAGCCTGGAGCCCAGTGCCTTCTAGAGGCCTACCGGACCCATACGCCAATAGACCCAGAGGCCCCTGAAAACAGGCACACTCTTAACATAGACTTTGTAACTCAGTAGGCCCCAAATATCAGAAAAAAAGTTACAAAAGATAGAAGAATTTAAAGAGAAGGTATTATCCGAGCTGGTTGAGGTTGCACAAAAGGTGTTCATTAACCATGACAGCCCTGAAGACCGACAACAAAAAAGATTAGCTGAAGTCTTGATAGCCACTCTTGAGGCTGAGAGAAACCCAAGGCTTTTCAAAGGAGGACCAAAAACCAATACTCAGGGATGACGAAAGTCTCTGGCATGAGACCAATGTGCCTATTGTAAAAAAAAACTTTTTTGGACAATCATTTTTCCAGTGACCCACTTTAAGAGACCCTCCCATACTAAACTTGGGAGATGCTGAATGATGGGGCCAGGCTCTCTAGAGGCCCCCTGAGCCCTTGGTTACCCTTACAGTGGGGGGGCAAAGAGGAGGAATTCCTAGTGGATAGAGGAGCCACTTACTCAGTTCTCAAGAAAGTGGAAGGGCCCCTTATCCAGGCAAAAGTTATGTATCCAAGGGGACACAGGAAAAATTGATTACTATTCATGGACTAATGCCTGGATAACTGATCTAGGATGAGGCACGATTTCCCACCCATTTCTTGTGGTGCCAAACTGCCCTTATCCTTTGTTAGGCTGGGACTTGTTGAGAAAACTAAAAGCACAGATTTCCCTCCAGAAGGATGGCACCCAAGTGACTTTGGAGAATGCCCCCCCCCATAAAACTAATGGTGACTTGTCCGATAGGGGAAGAATATATGCTACTTCCAGAGGGGAAAATGTCTCAATCCCCTACGCTATCTTACTGTATCAACAAAATTCCCAGAGTCTGGGCAGAAACAAATCCTCCAGGTCTGGCCGCCCACCGCCCAACAATTGTAGTTCAACTAACCAGTCAGGCACTGCCTGCCCAGATAAGGCAGTACCCAATAACTTATGGAGAAAAAAAAAAAAAAAGGGAATCTCAGTACATATTAAAAGACTGAGAGTAAATGGGATTTTGGTCCCTTGCCAATCATCATGGAACACCCCCTTTCTCCCTGTCAAAAACCCAGGGACAAATGATGACAGGCCTGTCCGGGACCTACAGGAAGTAGATAAATGGACTGAGACTATTCATCCGACTGTGCCTAACGCGTACACTCTTAGTCTCCTTCCACCAGAGCAGCAGGTTTATGCAGTCCTGGACTAAAAAGATGCCTTCTTCGGCCTCCCTTTGGCAAAGGTAAGCCAAAATATTTTTGCCTTTGAATGGACAGACCCTGAAGGAGGCTTCTCAGGCCAATTGACATGGACCAGGTTGCCTCAAGGATTTAAAACCTCTCCTGCCCTGTTTGATGAGGCCCTCAGCCAAGACCTATTGACTTTTAGACAAGTTCACCCCAAAGTTACTCTCCTACAATATGTGGATGACTTGCTTCTGGCTGCATCCATGATAGAGGAATGTACAATGGCTACAGATTTATTGATAAAACTGTGCAACCTCAGATACTGGGTACCAGCCAAAAAGGCCCAGATTTGTACAACAGAGGCCAGTTATCTAGGATATGAACTAAAAGAGGGAAAAAGAATGCTCTCAACCCGCTGTATTGAGGCCATATTGAGAATTCCTGCCCCAGAGACAAACAAGTCAGAGAATTTGGGGGGACAGCAGGATATTGTCGTTTATGGATCCCCAGGTCTGCAGAAATTGCAAAACCCCTATATACAGCCACGGCAGGGGGAGATACCCCCTTGGTTTGGGGACAAGAAGAGCAAAAGGCTGTTAAAAACCTAAAAGGGCCTTGAGCTCAGGCCGACTTCAGCCCTGCTGGATTTGACCAAGCTGTTTCAACTGTTTGTGGCAGAACAAAAGGGAATTGCAAAAGGAGTTTTGACCCAAACCTTAAGGCCCTGGAAGAGGCCTGTGGCCTATTTATCAAAGACACTGGACTCGGTGGCATCTGGATGGCCAACCTGTCTCTGAGCTATAGCAGCCACCTCGCTTCTGGTAAAAGAAGCTGATAAACTATGGGTCAGGACTTACAGATAGTGGCTCCCCACTCGTAGAAGCTCTGCTAAAGAGCCCTCCAGAACACTGGTTATCCAACGTGCGAATCACCCAGTACCAGGCCCAGCTGCTAGACCAGCCTCGGCTCCACTTCACCCGGACCAGTACCCTTAACCCTGCCACCCTGTTACCAGATGAAGACATCGGTACTCCCCTGCATGACTGCAATGAGGTGATCCAGACCATCCATGGAATCCGAAAGGACCTGACAGACATTCCTCTGGCCCCGCCTGATGAGGTACTGTACACAGATGGGAGTAGTTTTATAAAGAATGGAGTCCGATATGCAGGAGCAGCGGTGGTGAGCCCCACCCAAATTATCTGGGCACAGGCACTTAACCATGGGACTTCAGCACAAAGGGCAGAACTCATTGCATTAATCCAGGCCCCTTGGTTTGCCAAAGAAAAGCGGGTGAACATTTACACAGATAGTAGATACGCCTTTGCCACTGCACACATGCATGGAAGTATCTACAGAGAAAGAGGATTATTAACTTCAGCAGGTAAACAGATTAAAAATGTGAAAGAAATACTGCCACTACTAGAGGCTATTTGGTTGCCTAAGAAAGTGGCTATTATTCAGTGTCAGGGACATCAAAAGGAAAACACTCCAGAGGCCCAAGAAAATCAAGCAGCAGATAAAGCAGCCAAGGAAGCTGCACTAAAACCAGTGGGGCCTCTTGAAATCCTGCTAATAATCCCCTTCCCAGAACTGCCCAAAAAACCTAACTATACAACAGAGGACCTGGAGGTAGAAAAACCCTTCTCCATGCAGACACTCCATTCTGGGTGGAAAATCCTCCAGGATGGACAGATCCTAATCCCCCAGGTCCTAGGAAGACAACTGGTACAAGAAACACATCAAAACACCCACTTGGGAGAGACCAAATTGGGACAGCTTCTACGTAAAACCTAATTCATTCTGATGTGGTCTCCAGATGTTCCAGCTACCAACAGGTAAACTCAGGAGAGTCCAGCAAGTGGGAGGGTATCTGTGCCCTGGGGAACTATGCCTGGGAAGCTCTGAGAAGTGGATTTCACTGAAATCAAACCTGGCAAGTATGGTTACAAATACCTTCTTGTTTTTGTGAACACCTTTTCAGGGTATGTAAAGGCTTTCCCGACAAAAACCAAAACCGCTCAGAAAACCACCAAGAAGCTATTGCAGGAAATAGTTCCCCGATTTGGCCTTCCAAAGGTTGTGGAGTTCGACAATGACCCGGCCTTCACGGCCCAGGTAACTCAATTAATGTCTCAGGCCTTAAAAAATAAATGGAAATTACATTGTGCATATAGGCCACAAAGTTCAGGACAGGTAGAAAGAATGAACAGAACTCTAAAGGAAACTTTAAATTAATTACAGAGACTGGCCATGATTGGATAACTCTTCTGCCTTTTGCCCTTCTCCAGGCTAGATGTACCCCCTATCGACAAGGATTTACCCCCTTCAAAATCATGTTCAGACGGCCCCCACCACTGATCCCTAGACTTGGAGAAGCTGAATTAGCAGATTTAACTAATCATAATCTCAGACAGGCATTACAGATCACCCTCCAACGGACTCATTTCTTGGTTTCTGACAGTCTCCAACCACCAGACCGGGAGGTACTACTTCCCCTGCTGCCTGGGACACTCATGTGGGTAAAGCGACACTGGGCTGCGAACCTTGAACCCAGGTGGACTGGACCATACAAGTCCCCATTATATGCCTGTTCGAACCAAAGAAATAAACACCTATCAATGATTTGATATGAAATTAAAACCAGTGGGGAATGTTAAGATCCAACTCAGAGGGAGACTCAGACGCCCTTAAATTTGACCATGGTGGAGCCATTTTGATTCTCTGCCCCCTAACAAAAAAATATACTTCTGCAGGACTAACAGGTTAATCCTGTTTTGCAAGCCCGACCTTGCCCAGTTCTCCAAGACTGACCCCCTCCCCCTGTCCTTATCTTGTTTTTGCTGCGCTAACTGTGAATTTATGACTTCTGTAACTGCTTGCTTGCTTGTGCAAAACATCATCTGCATATGGTTTTAGCCTTTATAAGTCTAGCACTACTTTGACTCAGGGCTGCACTCCTATTCCATGCCTGGGTTGGAGGCAGTTGCCCATCAGCTAATAAAACTCCTAGCAGTTTGAGTGTTTGTGGATTTTCTCCGCTCAGTGGGATACAACAAACCTACTTCATTAACCCTATAAAAATAAGCATTGAGAAACAATGTTTTGGGCCAAATAACAGTTGTTGTTTTTTTTAACCTGCATAAAGAAGTTCAGATGGCCTGAAAATTCCCCACCTCCAATCAAGTCAGCTGAACAAGAGGCAATGGGTCAAGGAAGGTCATCTGGTTCTAACTTCTGAATTTTTCTCAAAATTCCTTTTATTATCTCCCCTGTTTTCTAGGTTTCTTTTCCTACCAATGATAGTGGCTTTATTAGGCATTAGCCTTAGGATTTCTGAAATATTAGAAGTAGGTCTCAGATATTAATTACTGTCTTTGGAGACTGTATTTCCTGTCATTGATCTAATGTATTCCCTTCTGTTATATAAAGAAACTCTTAAGGACCAAAAAATAAAATAAGCTAAAATAATGAGGTGAAGCAAAGCCATCTCAGCTAGTTGCTCAAACCACTGACTAATAAAACAAATCAAGAGCAAGAGATTGAAAATAATTAGTCTATTTCCTCAAATAGACAGTTCTTCATACACTTGAAAGCACGCATGTCTCTCATTGACCTTCTGTTCCCCTGACTGGTCAGAAACTCACTTAAAATATGAACCATTTATTACTTCATTTTAATATTCAACTGTCAAATCACATTTCCAAAAACCTATTTATACACAGCAAAGAGTTCATAGAAACAACTGAGTTCTGAAATAAGCACAAATGCCATCTTTTTAAGACTGAAAGCTTTATACAGAGTTTATTGTATTTTTTCTCAGTCTTTGCCTTAAGTTTAACTGAAGGTTGGTATTTCTTTTTAAACACTGGTTGTGCGGATAGGAATAAGTTATCACTGAGTATTAGTCAGTATTCCCTTTGCAGGGAATAAAAAAAGATATTCAAGCTAAATTAAGTACGATGGTTCCGGTAATCAAATCCTTAAAGGCACAGTTAATGTTGGCTTCAAGATCAGTCAGGTCCAAGGACTGGAAAAGCCTAGAGCTCTCCACCTTTCACTCAGCTTCTGTGTCCTGGTCTCCTTCACACAGAAAACATCGCTGCTGACTGTTCTGAGGTCATATTCTAAGAGTTCACAGCCTAAGAAGAAGGGAGCTACAGGTTTACTATGATTGGAATGCCTGAAACAGGGTTGACCGCTCCCTCAAAGGAAAGGAGGAAATGCCACCAGAGAGGTTGGGATGGGGAAGAGAAAACAAGTCAGACAGAGAAAAGCCATCCAGACAATTCCCTGCTTATAGCCTGTGTCTGTATAATCGGGAAAGATTAACTGATCAATTAGCATGATTTTTCCTGCAATTGTGCTACAGCTAATACTTGTGCAGAAAAGTATTAAAATATTAAAAGCTGAGTATATTAGCATTCATTTCTTCTTCTTAGTTAGCATATCACTGCATACTTAAGCTTATTTTCATAATTCTTTCTCCAAGCATGAACAGAACGCCTTCTTAGTACTTCTTTAATGGGTAGATTGCATTAGGACTCCATCATGGAAAAATGCAAGCTTCGGGCAGACTGGATGAAACAAAGAAAGAGCAAAACCCCACTCTCCTGAACAGTTTGTCCTTAACTCTTAGCAGTTTTTTTCTTAGGTATTTGTTTTTAGAGAAATATTTGACATTCTAAATATTTTGGAAATTTAGTTTTGGTTTTGTTTTTTCCTATTTCTTGGGTTCTAAGAAGTCCTGAAATCTTTCCACCCATCGCCTGGCAGAAAAAGAGGAAGCTGACTAGAAAGCACAGAGGCAGATATTCTTAAATTTTGCTAGTTATCAGACTCATATACCTATTACAGAGAGAACTCATAAATCCAACATCTACCTCCCTCAGCAGCAGTCTGGCTCCCAATAGGCTCCCAATACCTCCACACTCTCAAGTTCTAATGTTTAGTTCAGCTGATTGCTTCTTAATGATCAGTTATTTGAAAACAACCTTGTATAACTGCCATTTATAAATCAACCACTGTACATACAGTGTATTAAAAGGTTATATAATCCCTTCACAAAGCATACCTGTTTAAAAAAAAATAGCTACATGAAGAGCAATGACAATCACTTTTTTACAACCATGATTATAGGAAATAAAAATATACTAATGTGTCTATTAAGAATGCAACAGCCGGAGTTCCCGTCGTGGCTCAGTGGTTAATGAATCTGACTAGGAACCATGAGGTTGCGGGCCTTACTCAGTGGGTTAAGGATCCGGCGTTGCCGTGAGCTGTGGTGTAGGTCACAGACGTGGCTCGGATCCCTCGTTGCTGTGGCTCTGGCGAAGGCCAGCAGCTACAGTTTCTGTTAGACCCCTAGCCTGTGAACCTCCATATGCCGTGAGCATGGCCCTAGATAAGGTAAAATGACCAAAAAAAAAAAAAAAAAAAAAAAAGAATGCAACTCCCTTTCTGCACAAAATCCAAAAACATGCTCTAAAGTAGATTTATGTGCCTATAATTATTTGATAAATGCCTCAGCTTTTTGTACAAGTACTTCCTAAAGTGATCCATGATTTTCTCTGGTAGGCCTAGGATAAAGGAGGAAAAAACAGTTTCTAGCATCTATCACAGAAAGTCGATCTGTAAAGCTTCTATTTTGGAAAATCCATTGGGATATTAGTGCCCAGCCTCTAAAATCGGGTGCAAGAATTTGAGGAACTGGTATGATTTGTGTCTTAAGTGAGGAATACGTCTTCTTAAACGTTTCTCTAAATGACTATACTAACATATACATATTTAAAACTAGTTTTTTTTTTAAACAAACATCACTTTATTTGGTTGTATATACTGTATTTCATCCTCAGAACAACTATGAAACAAATGCTCAGTTTTAAATGCATAAAAATGAGCTCCCTAATGACAGCCCAAAGACTGTAAAGAAAAGCATTAAATTTAAAGCATTTGATGTTCATCATACAAACACTGAAAGCTTCATAGGTAACTTGAGAGTCAAAATGAATCTGTAATCTTTGTTCTAAGTAGAAAACAATCTTTTATCTTATGTGTGATATATCTATTAAACATGAACACTTTAATTCCTAAAGCCCTGAAATATTCTTTGATTTTATTTTTAAAAGCTAGAAATAAATGCAATTATTGTTAGAGACAAAAGGTAAAGCTACCTTAATCATGTTTCAAGTTTTGTTTCTGGGTTTTGTTACAAAATGCCTATCAAGTATATTTAAGGGGGGAAAAAAGACAGTTATAACTGTTTTGTCCTCTTTAGCTAATTTATGTCAGACATAGAATCATTTGTTTGGGATCATGAAGTCGAGAATGGATTGACAAATGGAATGATGGGAAAATGAAAAGAGACGAGGGGAGACAAGCGAAATCTCTTGTTTCACTTGGGAATAAACTGTTCTGATTTTGGCAAATTTACAAAACATAGCAGGTGCTTTGTGGACCATTTAGTAAATGACTAAATTAAAAAATTACCTTCACTTGTGTAAAGTTCCCCACGTTACCATAAAATTAATTCTGTGACTCAAAGTATTTTAAAGAAATTGAGTCTAAGATTTTTTTACTTAAAAGGAATTACACAAAATAAATCCTTTGTGCTGAACATTGCAATTTTAAGGTGAACCTTGCTGGCAGATTATCTTTCCATCAATAGCTTGTCACAATAGTGGTCTCTAAAAAAAAAACCTAATAAAATGCAGAAAAATACATTATATCAAATCTGCCAAACAAGATTCTCATGTGTTTCTGCTGACTAACTGCTTAATACTGTACCAGGTTTTATGCTTACTTAGGTATTTGCACCAGATACATATAATGTAAAAGTGACACCAGTTACCAATACCTGAATACAGAGAGTAACAGGCTGTGGAATTTTACTTCCCAAAAAATCAGAATCAAAGCAGATGTGACAGACGCATAGCCCAAGTTCCACATGTGAAAACTAAAATCAGACACAGAAAACCTTGTGTTCCTTCAACCCTGGGCCATCTTACTGGCTAATTTTGCTCTGATTGTGGGTTCTTCATCTTTCCCACCTTCCAGAAGGCTCAGTACACCTCAAGATTGGTTTCAGATCCTCACTGTCACACATCTGAATACCTGAGCAGCTACCAAGAGGACTATGACCTCAGCCACACGTTAGCAAAGGGGCAGGGACAGACTGCTGCTGATGTGAATCCCCAGGGTTTGGCCCGAGAATGGCCAGCTCTAGGCAACCACAGGCAGACGTCCCTTAGCCCACAGTAACCCACCTGATGTCCTCCAGAATCAGTTGGCTGTTGGCCAAGGGAGAGCTACAGAGAACAGTGGGACACAGCTGAGTTTTCCCATCCTGCCTCCTCCCAGAGGCTGGAGCTACATCAAGGAGAAAAAGCACAATCAACCCACCAAGGCCCCCTCTGCCCTCTTGCTCACAGTCCCCCAAATACTGTGATCTCATATTCTTAGAGCCAGGCTATAAAAATGTTAGTATCAGTGAAATAGGCTTTTTCATAGTGTGCTGCTGAGACTGTAATTTGGCTCAATCTTTCAGGATGAAAGAAGAGATGCATGTGCTTTGACACAGTAATTTCACATTAAAAATAATCCTAAGGCAATCATCAGAGATTTGATGGAAACTCTACATAAAAAGAGTGTTAATTAGATTATTATTTATGAAATCAAAGACATGGAAAGCAAACAGTGATTTGATTAAATTGTAGTAGGCCAACAAAATTAAATATTACTAAGCATAAAACATTTACTTCTAAACAAGAGTTAATATCATGGGAAAATGTTCATCATCCAAGTAAAAAGAAATCTTAGCAACAAAAATTCCATGTACTGTTTCAATCTTTTAGAAATATATATTTAAGTGCATTTGTGTATAAGGAAAATACAAAGTATACATCAAATATTTTAGTATTGATTCCTTCTGTAGAACAGGATTAATCAATGGTTTTAATTTGCATCATTTTTTTCAATATTTTCTGAAACATTTTAAATGAGCATGAATGGCTGGAACCTTTTTTTCATTATTTGTTTAGTGAAAAAAAATCAAGAAACAGCTGTCAAAAAAATCTAACTATTGCCTTTGGAATGGATAAGAAAAGAGATACTGCTATATAGTACTGGGAACCATAGTCACTTATGGATGGAGCATAATAGTGTGAGAAAAAAGAATGTATAGATTTATGTGTGACTGGGTGACCTGGATGTACAGTGGAAAATTTACACAACACTGTAAACCAGCTATAATGGAAAAAAATAAAAATCATTAGAAAAAAATAAAAATAAATCATATCCCAAAATTTCATGCTTTCTCAAGATTTGTTTATGGATAGTTAAGTGTAGTATTTTCTCTGGAATGAAAGGAGAGCAGTTATTCAATAACTACCCAAGCAAGGCGTCACCAAAACTCTGCACGTGTTGCTACTTCTTCCATCGTCAATGCTTCCTACCCAGTACCATCAGTTCTCCACACCCAGAGTTTAATAGAATTCCTCAGTTCTCTTGGATACTTCTGCTGAGGTTACAGAATTACTCATTGCTCCATAGTTGATTTTTTTTGGATAATCCAAGATTGTACATACATAGCAGCAGACTTCAGTGGAGATATATACAAGCTTTCCATTAATACAGTCAAAAAAGGGATAAAGATGATAAAATATTCATTTGTTACATGATACATTTCTGGTTCCAAACAAAGCTATTTTTCAATCGCCAGGGAAAACTACCTTACCAGAAATTGAGCAGTCCTTAAGGGTACAAACCTGTATCAGACCAGGAAGCCTGCACTAGGCCTAGGCTGTTGCTTTAGACTCATGGAATGCCCATGAAATCAGAGCCAGGAGAGGCCCCTTCATGTGCTTTTGAAAAGAGCACTTTCTGAGGCCATGTTCCTTAATCCCTAGCCCCAAGCACCACCCCAGCAATGCTAGATACAAAATCCAGTCAAATATGTGTGATGACCTGATGAACCACAGAACCCTCCAAATATTCAGAAATGACTTGGAGCAGGAAGAGGACAACCGCTCTTTCCTTCCACTCATCACACCAGGCTTCCTCACACCTCCAAATACCCGTATCTACTTAAACGGGTTGATTTCAGGTTTTATAGATCTGTCCTAAGTAAATCCAAACTTCAGGCACAGTTTCAGTGATCCTGGATGCCCCGAGCATGGCTATAGTCCCTGTACTAAGACATGTGCTGAAGGGCACACGCATTATCTGACCACAGAGTATCGAGAGATGTGGGTACATCATTCGTGGTCAATCACTGCTCAAGGCCAGTTCTACTCAAAACTCCACAAAGGTGAGGCTTATTTTGGCTCCTGTCTACATTTCCTTTCATTTATTACGAGTTTTCTACTTTCTCTGTATTCCCCCATCAGAGCCAAGTTAGATTCAGCACTATAACAACAAATCTTCCTGAGACAGGTTTTCTCAAAAGGATTCCTTTCCCAGAGAACTCCTTGTCCAAGTGATCTGGCAAAACAGAAAATTACATCCTCTGTCTGGAGATGAACATTGAGCCTTGTCCTATTTAAGACTGAGAAATGCCACAATAAAGATTTTGTTTAACCCTACACTTCCCTTAACGTAGTCAATCACAAAACTAACTGGTCACCCATCCTCACATAAACCCTTAGCCTGCAGGGGAACTACCATTTTGTAGAACATTCTTTCAGATATGCTTTAAGTCACAAGGATTTATTTTTTCCCCTGAGGTGTGTTAAAGGATATTTTAATTTTAAAGAATGACTTCCAAACAAATCTAAACATTCATCATAGATTACATTTAACTTAATGAGGGAGCCAGCAAGGTTACAATAAATCCAAAGGGAACCCCAAAGAATAGACACATGCATCAAGAATAAGGAACTCTGAAATAAATTTGACAATAACCTAAAATGGGCTACCTACAAGGCCCATGAAATGACTGCATTTCATTGGACACAAATAATTTGCACTTCCTATGGGCAAGAATCATTTGCATTACCATCAGTTTGCTGTAATTTTCAAGGCTGTAAAGTAACTCAGAACAAGGTAAAACAGCTATATCCCAGATGGAGGAGCTAGGCACGACACCCACAACTCTTTCTTTGGCCACTTCTGTGTATTTCACAGTTTTTCCTCACAGGCATTTCCTTTTCAAAGCACAACTTCTAGAGGCCGAAAAGAAACACAAATAGGCAGTGGGAAAGATTTAAACGCAGGGCTCTGATCATCCTCATGCTGTACTATTTGAGCAGCCAGCTTCCAAGCTTTCTGAACGACTTGCTTCCATGAAGTTCATGGGATTCCCATGCTGCCATCTTCGATATACCGCACAATACCAAATCTCCTTTCTCTGGGCTACAGTTTTGCTGTTCTCCCAGAATGACTATCTCCTCAAGTCCTCTGAGACAGCAGGGTAGCTTCAGCTATGTGAGATTAACATCTCAACATGTCCCAGTTTGCACATTGTACCAGATACTCCTGGAGTGTTTGCAGTCATCTGGAGATTACCACTGGTGTGTAGCCACAAGGGACTTTTAATAGAAGCATTAAATAGGGAGAATTTTCATTTTAGGACCATAGACATCTGCTGAAGCAGAAGTAGGTCTGACATGATGCTGGATGAGGTTCCTGCTGTGGAGCACATTTGGGAAGAAGAAGGAGATTCTGTAAGACAACCGTTACTTCCTTTGCAGGTTTTGAGAATCCCAGAGAGACCACATATGTGGTATTACCTACTGCTCAGCTGAAGCACAAAGCCCAGATGCACAGCTCAGCGTGTTTCAAGCTGCAAAAATGTGCTCAAGTTGAATAATTCTGGTTACCATTTGCTAACCTCATTCTCATCAAATTAAACCGAAGCATTAAACTCCTTGGTAAGACTGAAGGGGGCTTTGCATCATTATCAGTTAGGATGAGAGAGAAGTTCGTAAGTTGGGAAGTCATTTTTCTTTTTAGTCTAAAGCCTTCTGTTAAATAACTAGTTTTGTTGTATTTTCAGAATGTCCATGCTGTAAGCCCAGGTTCCCTTTAAGACTTGAACATCTCTGCTTGTAACTACTCCTGTCACTTACTGGGACATCCACCAAAACGTAACTTTGGTGAGGGCAGGAACTAGGCCTAGCTTACTCCCCTGATTGTGTCACGAGGGCCTAGCAGAGTAGCTAGAATAAGGCAGTGACACCAATATTTGTGGAATTATTTCTTAGATGGAAATAATATACATAAATACTGTAAGAATGAATGCTCAGAGTTCCCTCTGTAGTGCAGTGGGTCAAGAATCCTACTAGAGCAGCTTGGGTCACTGTGGAGACAGAGGTTCAATCCCTGACCTGGCACAGTTGGTTAAAGGATCTGGCATTGTGGTAGCTGCAGTGTAGTTCTGTATTTGTGTAGTTCACTGCCATGGCTTGGATCGAGCCCTGGCCCAGGAATTTCCATACGCCAAGGATATGGCCATTAAAAAAAAAAAGAGAGAGAGAGAAAGAAATTTCAAACTTCAGGCTAGGGCTATTTAGGAATCCCTAACGCCCACTAACAACGAGCTAATTTACATTCCTCCAAAGTCTGCAGAGCCCTGGTAGAGAATGGAAAGATACAAAAAAAGACCTGGAAATTTCACTCAAAGGGCAAAGAGTAGAAGAGGAAGGAAAATGATCTATAAAGCAGAGTGCCAACAGCTTTGTATCCATTACAGCACTTTATATTTTTACTTTGCTATCACTTAATTACTTTTTACCTTATGATTGCCAACAAGTCAGTATTATGTGAAACATCAGACAAACATATAGAGAAAAGAAGTCTAATCCTACCACCACACCTTGGAGGGAAACGAGTAAAAATCCAGTGCGTGTCCTGCCATACTTTCTCCTTGTTCAAATATTTACATATATTTGTAAAAATTTATTAGATGCTTCTTAGTTTAACAAAAATAGCATCATGTTCCTCACCTGAGGACCTTGCTTTTTTCTAATAGCTTTTCATGAGTATTTCTGGTCATACCAAACTTATTTTTCTAATTTATTTATGCATATGCCAAGGCAATAGAAAAACGTGGAAAAATGCCCCATTTTCTCAAGAACTTAAAAGTTAAGATCCTAAAGGACATTATGCTGAGCTCTGAAAGCCAGTTACAGAAGGACAGAGATTACGTGCTTCCACTAACATGAGCTATTTATACCAGTTCAGCTCACAGAAACAGAGGAGAGCCGTGGTTGGCCATGACCTGGAGGGTGAGAGAAACAGGGAGTTCCTGCTCAGTGAACATAAAGTCTCAGTTATGCGAGATGGCTAAGGTCCACAGCCACAGACTCGGGTGCCCAGGATCCCCTCCTTGGACTTCAGACACTAGTTGCAAGTACAAGTTGTTAATAAGAGGTTCCCACAATGCCCAACTTGGGTTCAGTTAATTTGCTAGAGTGGGAGTTCCCACTGTGGCACAGTGGGTTAAGGACCTGGCATAGCTGCAGATGCAGCATAGGTCTCAGCTGTGGCATGGATTCAGTTCCTGCCTCTGGAAGTTTCATATGCCATGGTAAAGCCAAAAAAAGAAAAAAAATTTACTTATTAGATCACTAATTTATTATAAAAGGATATAATTCAGGAACCCTGGAAGCTCTCCAAATCCTCTCCTTTGGGGGGTTTATGAAGGCTTCATTACATAGGTGTAATCGATGCAGTCCTTGGCCATTTGTGGTCACATTCAACCCCCAGCCCCTCTGCCCTCCTTTAAGGGCAAAAGGCGGAGCTCAAAGTTCTTTAGTCACAAGGTAGTTTCTCCTGGCAACTAGGCCCCATCCTTAGATACAGTACCAAAGTCACCTCATTAACATAATAAAAGACATTTATTCCTCTCTTCCCCTGGAAAATGAAAGCATTTTGGAAAGCTCTCTGTCAGAGAGGAGACAAAGATAAAATACAGTTAGCCCTCTGCATCCATAGATTTCCACAGAGAACCTATGATATTCACTTAAACCCAGATGGAAAAAAATTCAGAAAAAATTTTCATGAGGTTCCAAAAAGCAAAACTTAAATATGCCACACGCCAGCAATTGTTTTACATAGCATTTATCCTGTATTGGGTATTATAAGTAATCTAGAGATGATCTAAACTAAAGAGGATGTGCATACGTTGCATGCAAATTCTATGCCATTATATATAAGGAATGTAAGCATCTTAAGATTTTGGTATCTGCAGGAGGTCCTGGAACCAATTCCCAGGAATACCGAGGGATTACTACATACAATCGACCCTTGAATAACAGGTTTGAACTGTGCTGGTCTCCTTATACACGTATTTTTTTCTTCAGTAACTACATACTACAGTGCTACATAATTCAGGTGGTTGAAGCCACAGATGAGGAACTGCAGGTAAGAAGGGCCAACTACAAAGTTATATGAAGATATTCAGCTGTACATGGGTTGATAGCTCTAACCCCTGAATTGTTCAAGGGTCAACATTATTTTTTTTTTTTTTTGGTCTGGTTCCCAGACCAAGAATCTAATCAGAGCTGTAGCCGCTGGCCTACAACACAGCCACACAGCAAAGCCAGATCCGAGCCGCGTCTGCAACCTACACCACAGCTCACGGCAACGCCGGATCCTTAACCCACTGAGTGAGGCCAGGGATCAAACCCTCAACCTCATGGTTCCTAGTCGGATTTGTTTCTGCTGCGCCACAGCGGGAGCTCCTGTATTTCTTACTGTAAACTGCAACATCACGTTACCACAATTTTTTTTTTCCCTGCCACAGCATGCAGGGGCTTCAAGTGGAATCTCAGTTCCCAGACCAGGGATTGAACTCAAAACACAGGTGAAAGTGCTGAATCCTAACCACTAGACCACAAGGGAACCCTAATACATTTTTTTCTAATCTAGTGGAAACACACAGTGTATTGTCTTCTCGATCTTTTCCCTTTAGTAAAATGACTCTGCTATTTACCTATGTTGTTGCATCAATCAATATTCTTTTTAAATTGCTGACTAGTGTATTCCATTGTATGCATATACAACAAAGTGATCACTCACTAGTTAGTTGATGGTCATTTTTGTTGTCTTCAGTTTGAGTTAAAAATCCCAATGATACTGCCATTAGCCTCTGGTTACACACATTAGTACGGAGATACCTTTTCATTTCTCTTGGGTAAACACCTAAGAGTGGAATAGTAATTGTGAAAAAAGCTGCTAATAACATTTTCACACAATTCTTGGTGTGCACAGATGGTTCTCATTCCTTTGGGAGTGAAATTGCTGCACTAGTCGATAAATGTACACTGAACTGTACCAGAAACTAGCAAATTTTTCTGAAGCGGCTGTGCCAATTTGCACTCTCACCAGCAACCTGAAACAGTTTCAGTTGTTCCACATCCTTGCCAGCACCAAGTGTTGAAAATCTTACTTTTTCTAGAAGTGGGCCAATTAGAGGATGAGATTTGGAAAGTGCACATCTTGACTTGCTCATATGATCTTTGAGAACAAGCTGATTTCCATAAATTCTTCTATAGCCATCATCCAAATTGTGGTGCAGGAAGATCCATTATCACCACACACTTGAGGGTTCTGCCCTGGGCCTAAGCCAATTATAAGAATTGAAAGAAATCAATTCCACTTTACATTTGCCTACTACAGCCACAAAACTCACAAGCAAGACTCTTCTCTAATGTTGGCTGTTTCGCTCAAATCAGTTGAAAGTTGTAAGTGGGCTGTGAAAGATTTGGAAAAGCCGTTCTTTAATCTCTCTTGATAAATCGAAAGCCATTCTGTAATACAATTATTTTAAACGAACGCCAACAACAACTTCTTAGCACTTAAAGACATTGCTTTTTCTCTGGGAACTTAAGTGGCTGTCCTGAAATGAGGCTCCTTCTATTAGGGCCATCTTATATATCCGAAAGCATTTTTCCAGTCGATTTCCCAAATAGATAATGACACAATACTTGACTTTTCATCCCAAATTCCTCTACATGTTTTGCCTAAATTGTGTAGCAGTGAGTAGAAAGCAATCAGCAGTGGCAGCCCCACCACCACCACGCCCAGACTCCAAATCAAGTTTTTGGGGTTTTTTTTGGTTTTGTTTTTTGCTTATTAGGGCTGTACATGGAAATTCCCAGGCTAGGGATTGAATCAGAGCTGCAACTGCCAGCCTACACCACAGCTACAGCAAAGGCAGGATCCAAGCCAAGTCTGCGACTTATACCACAGGTCATGACAAGGCCTGATCTTTACCCACTGAGTGAGGCCAGGGATCAAACCCACATCCTCATGATGAATACTAGTCAGGTTTGTAATCCACTGAGCCACAATGGCAACTCCCAGTTCAAGGCTTTTACCGCAAGTATCTGTCCGAGCTCCTCAGTCCTAGCCAAGGACATCGTTGTGAATGCTGCCCAAGTCCACCTGTGTTCCTATTACAGGCTTCAAACCCCCTTTAAGGAGATTAAACCCAAAAGCCTCTGGCCTTGTCTCACTGTAATACCCCTTCCCCCCACCTTGACTAGCCTGGGCCGCTCACTCCCTTATATATATGAAAGCATTTTTCTAATTGATTTCGCATCTAGGAAATGACACAGTGCTTCACTCTTCATCCCAGTGAATGAAGGAATGTCACCAATTCATCACTCAGCTACCATATAAACTGTTCCCCATGCAAATAAGGTATCCTGCCCAAGATCAATCAGAAGATCAAATTGGGTCTCCACCCAGGTCACACTGTGGGATATAAAGGCTATTGCAGAGTGAGTTAGACCTTTTTTACATTTATTTATTTTGCTCTTTAGGGCCATACCCGTGGCATACGGATGTTCCCAACCTAGCGGTCTAATCGGAGCTGTAGCCACGGGCCTACACCACAGCAACGCCAGATCCAAGCTGTGTCTGCGACCTACCCCACAATTCAAGACAACACTAGATCCTTAACCCACTGAGCAAGGCCAGGGATTGAACCTTCAACCTCATGGTTCCTAGTCGGATTCATTTCTGCTACACCACAACAGAAACTACAGGCCCTCTTTTTAACCTGCACGCATGTGAGTCCTCTCTCTCCATTTCTGAAAGTGTACTTTCACTTCCATAAGTCTGTAAAACATCCACCATTCCAATGCGTTGTTAAGTGAGGCGGAGGCCGAGGAAACTGTGAGGGTACCATTCCCAGGAACTTCCTCATGGTGAAAACTGAGTTCGGTAAGGAGTAACAAGGACAGAGTTCTTACGAGGAACACATCCTCAGCCCCAGCTCCCTGTCAACCTTCTTATCTCAAGAGTTCCTTGGGACCTTCAGTACGATCCTCTCTGACCATCCTGCCTTTGAGGTCAAAGAGGCCTAACCGGCTCACAAAGTCAAGTACTGTTCCCAAGACTTGTGTGCCCAATATTGGCATTTCCCTCTGCCTGAGGAAGACTGCATGCCTGGAAAGTCCTTTGATGACTCAGAGCACATGATGTTCCAGAGCCCCAGGTGGGAAGGGAGTTACAGCCAATCACTGGCCCAAACTTGGCTGAACCCCATTTATAAATCAAAGGTACTCTGTCTCAAGGACACTGTGAAAACATCAAGTGACACCTGGATGTTGACATAATGAAATAAAAGTACCCAACTTTTAGCCCCCAAATCACTTTGTGTGATCTAATGTATAAGAAAGTTTTAGATATTAAATATATAAATGTTTGTGTCTCCTGTTTCTCTCACTTCAAAAAGTAACACAGCATCAACTCATTTGAAATCTCCCGTGTGTTCCTCCCCAACCATCACCTTTTCCCCCTTCCCACACCTATCGTTAGGGGTCATTACTCTCAGAATTTGAAGTTTATCGTGTAACAAGAAAATTAAGAAATGCATGACAGTTATGTATGGATCCCTAGAAAGTGTAAGATATCCAGTGACATGTTTTTAAATTCTATATTCATGGTATGATGCTCTGTATATTCTTCTGAAACTTGCTTTCTTTGGTCAAGTTTCTATTCCCGACTTAGGCACTGCTCTACGGCATTCCATTTCATGGTGAGACCGTAATTTTTTTACTCATTCTCCAACTGATAGACAACTAGATTGTTCCCAGTTTAATTTTCTTTTTCAAGTACAAATATAGCTGCTCTAAGTACTATTCTACCTAACTCTTTCTGCACCGAATGGAGAATATATTGATGGGGTTCAGGACAGGCCACCCCAGAATGTGCCACTTCAGCATGTGGTTTATTTTGAGCTGAAGTCAAACAAGTCTCAAGAGACTCAAAGGAGCTTTTTACCTCCTCAACTGCCTAAAATAATTTAGACAGGGAGCCTAATTCAGTAAGAGAATTGACACCAGAGATAACTACATGGATTACGGGTTGTGTGATAAGCAGCAAAGGGTGGTGGCTGGGGGGTTCTCAGCAGAGCTTCTCTATTCAGATTCTTCTCTGTGCCCCATTGTCTCTGCAAAGCATGGAAAACATTCATTGACCAAACATTTGTTCTTTCCATCTTCCTGTGAACAGTCTTCCTCCCTTTTGTAGCTCCAGACACCTGCCCCCTTTCTCCTTAGCTCAGGAATGCATATAAGCCTCAATTGCCCGTCTGACTGGGATCCTTTTTAGTCTATATGGGTCACCCACACATACAAAATTCAGTGTTTTTCTCCTCTTACTCTGTCTTATGTCAATTTAATTATTAGACCAGCTGAAAAAACCTCCAAGGGTGAAGGAAAATTTTCTTTCTCCTACAATATTTAAAAAAAGAGGTTTCAATGGTAGGAGAATATAGCGTGAACTCAGGTCTGCTGAAACAAAGGGCAGGAGGATTTTTAAATGCTGTGGTGCACTAAGTGAAAGAGTACTAAAGGGCACTGGGAGGGAGATAGAGCAATGGGATGTGTCCAACACATTCAGTTTTCCCTGGGCTTGCAATTTTTCTTCTCTATGACTGGGCCACCCGTGCTCCCCTCCCACAGAGACCAGGAGATAGGGTCACTCTTTCTCTTGATGATGACATTTCAAAGGGCTGGCTCCCAGGTCCTTGAGAAACGCATCTTTTGCTCACAAAACCCCCGCAAGAGGTTTTTAAAAAATTTGCATCTCAAAGGCACAGAGAAATAATTTAGAATAGAAGATTCCATAAGTAAATGATCTAGGAAAAGGCAAGTCTGAAACCTAGAGTTTTTTTCTTTAGTAAATGTTCTAAGAAAACTGAGATAGCAGACCTAGCAGACCTAGAGGTGTTTAGTCCAATTGAGAGGTCACAGCCATCTTGGTCAGAATTTACCACCCGTTCAGTTTCAGACTGAGCATAGCTCTCTCTTATCTTTTGCTGAGTTGTTATTCTTTGTGATTTGTAAGAGCTCTTTATATACTCTGGATACTATTTTGTTATCAGTTATAGGCCTTTTCTAAGTTTGTGACTTGTCTTTTGACTTACTTTATAGCATCTTTCAATAAGAAGTAACTTTTAATTTCAATGTAGCTCAAGTTGCTCAAGTTATCCAATAATATCCTCCCTGAACTTTTGTGTTAAACTCTCCCCTATCATGAAAGCCAAAGATGATCTATTTTATTCTAAAATCTGCTTTCCAAATATAGATCATCTGTTGACTGTGTCTGCTACATATGCCTTTGAAATGCCTTTGGAATACCATTTGTTGTTTATCAAATATTCATGTGTACAGGTTTATTTGTTGATTTATTCAATCCCATCAAATTATTTTTTCTGTACCTACACCAATACCACATGGTTTATAAAGCTGAACAAATCTTGAGATCTAGTAGGTCAGACCTTCCAAATTATTTTCCCACAATTTTCTTTCCTGCAATTGCATTTTAGATTCATACTTAGTTCCTTAGGGGCATGTGATTCTACCAGAAATCACTATGGTAGAGAACAGTGCCCTACATGTACAAGTGGGATGGAAAGTAGGAGTTGACTGACAGAAAAAAAAATCCTGAGAATACCCACCGTCCATCGGCACATTTGATAGGGAACCACTGGCTCAAACTGCTCACCTTAGTCAAGTACAGTAATAGTTTACATTAGCTGTCTCACAACAGGAGGCTCCAATAAGGAACATGATGCTGGGAGTTCCCTTCGTGGCTCAGTGGTTAATGAATCCGACTAAGAACCATGAGGTTGCAGGTTCGATCCCTGGCCTCACTCAGTGGGTTAAGGATCTGGCGTTGCCGTGAGCTGTGGTGTAGGTTGCAGACATGGCTCGGATCCCGCGTTGCTGTAGCTGTGGCGAAGGCCGGCAGCTACTGCTCCTGTTAGACCCCTAG
>PVHT020001751.1:18300845-18314808 GCA_004024745.2 Catagonus wagneri
ATCAATCTAAGTTGAAAATGCCTTAAATTAAAAAAGCACTTAATACACCTAAACTTCCAAACCTTACGCTAAACCTAGCTTACTTTAAATGCATTCAGAACACTTTCATTAGCCTCCAGTTGGATAAAACATCTAATACAAAGCGTATTTTATAATGAAGTGTTGAATGTCTCATGTAATTTATTGAATACTGTACTAAGAGTGAAAAACTATGGTTGTACGAGTACAGGATGGTTCAGAGTACATCAGTGGTTTACACTAGTGATGGCGTGGCTGACTGGCTGCTGCATCTCATTGCCCCACCCAACATCATGACAAAGTACTACACTGCATATCACTAGCCCAGGAAAGATCAAAATTCCAAATCCCAGGTATGGTTTCTCCTTAACACAAATCATTTTCACACTACCATAAGGTTGAAAAATAAGTCAAATGATTTTAAGTCAGGGATTACATGTATACAATATACTATTGTTACCTATAATCACTATGCTATACATTACATCTCCTTGTATAAATTATTCACATTGTCTAACAAATTTTATACCTCTTAGCCAGTCTCTCCCCAACTCCCCCACCTCCCAGCCCAGCCCCTACCATTCTACTCCTGAGAGTTTGTTTTTGGTTCAACATGTAAGTGAGATCATGCATTGTTTGTCTGTATCTAACTTCATTTAGTATAAAGTACTCCAGGCCTATCCATGTTGTTGCAAATGGCAGAATTTGAATATGTCAATTAGTTTTTTTGTAATAATGATTTCACAGTATATGCATATACAAAATCATCTAGTGGTATACCTTGGATATATAAATTAAAAAAAAAAAGTCTTTTGCACAACTGCTCTTGAAATCTAAAATCGAAGTTTTTCAAAACCAGGAGGCTTCTGCTGGTTTCCCAAGACAATCTACGTGAAACACCAAGATCTTCCAGTCCCCGGTTCGTTTTTCCATGCAGTGGTGTCAGCAGTGTCATGGATGAGGTGAGATGGATTCCTCATCGCCTGCTTCATTTACACTGCCTGCAACCACCACAGCTTGGGTCTGTAGAACCCAAGAAATGCTAAAAGTTTTGCTGGCTCAAAACAGTTTTACTGTCAGTCCCATGATCTCCTCATTCTTTGTCCTTGTACTTAATTTTTTCAAAATGGCACCAGCTAGTGTCCTTCCAGAGTTAACATTTATTCCATATGCATTTGACTTGTCACATGGTAACATCAACCAAGAGGAGGAAGGGGCATCCTATCTGAGGTCAACGCCAAGTATTGCTCACGCAGTTCAGCCTGGGCAAGCCCCGGCTCTACTTGTTTAGATACCCAATGTTTTCACAGTTCACTCCTTTGGTCTCCTCATCTCACCTGAGTCTCACCATATGTTCCTGAAAGAGACAGGTTCCTGAATCCATGGATTCAGTATATTCTATTTCTTCCCTTAAATTCTTTGACTCTTGAGAATACAGCTCACGGGGTCAGTTCAGGCTAAACACTTTTCTTCAGGCCTCCACCCCCCAACCAAAACACATGTGCTCTACAATTCAAACAGACCCTCCAGGCATCACCACCACCCATGGTACACCTGGGTGTCCACATCGCCAATGAAAGTCGGCATCACACTGTAACGTTTGCCTGCCTAATGGGTAAAAGATGTTACATTGTTGCTTTCACTTGCTTACCTTACCGACCCAGTCCTCACAGTGTAACCACTTTCTCAATCTAAGTCATTTCTATGCACACTGAGGGATATGGAATGATTGGCCAACAGGGACCTGCACAGAAAACTGTGTAGCACAGAGAAAACTCTCCAGGTAACAGAGAACTCTACTCAGTAATCTGTGATAACCTATCACAGATTAGAAAAGAATCTGAAAGAGAATCAGTATGTGTCCAGGTATAAGCGAATTTCTGCTGTGCAACAAAGTGATTTTCACCAGCTTGTAAATCTGCTATACTTCAATAAAACTCCTAAGAAAATCATTTCTTTCCTACAGTACAATTCATTTTTCCTTCTGATCAGCACTACCCAGCACTCACACACTAGACTTTCTGCCTCCAAGCTCAGGGTTCTCTCATACCAGATGTTTTACTGTAGAATGACAAAAGGGTGTTCCGGAATGACCGATGCTTCTCTTCCTCTCCTCCCCCTACACCAGTCCTTCTCTGTACACACATGGACCTATGCCAGATATGTCAGCATATGTTCTCACACACCTGTCCTCTCCAACTGAAACTCCAATAAACTTAAACAGTTAAGCCAATAAACTTAAACAGCATTGTTTTTGACACCTTTGAGTCATAGATCAGAGACTGCAAAGATGCTGACTTTTACTTAACGCAGCTTTAATAGCATTGTCTTAGAAGATAATCTAGGTCTTGACAATTTATTATGCCAGAGAGATGCTCCTTTAGGTCCCAAAGGCAAGATTCAGTTCCTTTGAACATCATTTCTTAGACTATTTGAGAAGAGTGTTTTAGTAGAATCCATACCTATCCCTTTGTTCTCTCTCATCCTTTGTGCATTCTTTCAATTATGGCTCACCTTGCTTACCTCTTGACAACTCAAAAGTCCCCTGACATGATGCTTGACTGTCTCATCAAACCCTCCTGAAGTGTTTTTGTGAAAACGAGGGCTCCACAGGTCTGTTTGAACTAGTCCACGTGAAAATCTATGATGTGCCTCTAGTAACTTGATGAAGGATAGGAAAGCTTTCTAAAATTAAGGAAGAGAAGCAGCTTGCACTTCTGTCAGATCCACAAGGTATCCCGAAGGCATGTTGGGTTCACAGAATGTAACAGGGAGAAACAGTAATAGAGTTCTACTCCTCCATTACGAGAGAAAGATACTGAAGCCCAGAGAAATGATTCACGTTCTTAAAACATGTAGCATTCGAAGTGGAGTTCCCTTCGTGGCTCAGTGGTTAACGAATCTAAGAACCATGAGTTTGCGGGTTCGATCCCTGGCCTTGCTCAGTGGGTTAAGGATCCGGCGTTGCCGTGAGCTGTGGTGTAGGTTGCAGACGCGGCTCGGATCCCGCGTTGCTGTGGCGAAGGCCGGCGGCTACAGCTCCTGTTAGACTCCTTGCCTGGGAACCTCTATATGCCGCGGGTGTGGCTCTACATAAAAAAAAAAAAAAAAAAAAAAAAAGATTGGGTTGCAAAATGAAGAAGTTACCCTAAACACTAGTCCTCAGAGTGTTTCATGAGACAAATTAGATCAAGATTTATCATTAACCATCCCAGGATAAATCCTTGACTATTATTTCCACTAGAGAAACCAGTCACCTTGAAAAGCTGCCTGAACAGGACAGGCATGAACACCACTGCTTTAGGTATTACAAGCATGGCAGAAAACCAACATCAAACTCAATGAAAGTGGGTTTCAATGAGTAACCACTTACATCAAGATAATATACAACACCTATGGATTTCTCATGAGACAGGAAATAAACATGTTTCCAATACAAGAAAGCAGCAGTATATTTCTAATTCCAGCAGTGAGACAAACCTCTGAATTTCCTCAAGGATTTCCCCAATGACATGGGGAAAGGAAATAACACGCTAACTCCTCTGTAGCCCCTCAGCAAGACCAAAAGCCAAGTAACTAGCATAGTATGGATTCTACAGAGAAATTCCTGGAATGATTTGATACTGTCACTCTGGATCCATCACTGTGGAATTTTTTTTAAGCCCAAAACAAAATAAAAATAATGAAGCTCCAAAGCTTCGTAGCTCTGGTTCTCTCATGGCAGCAAACAGAGAAAAGCCTTAAAGAAAAAAAAAAAAAAAGCATAGAAACTAGACAAATCCATCATCTTTTTTTTTTTGTCTTTTTGCCTTTATCTAGAGCCACACCTGCGGCATATGGAGGTTCCCAGGCTAGGGGTCTAACAGGAGCTGTAGCTGCCGGCCTTCGCCACAGCCACAGCAACGCAGGATCCGAGCCGCGTCTGCGACCTTCACCACAGCTCACGGCAATGCCGGATCCTTAACCCACTGAGCAAGGGCAGGGATCGAACCCGCAAACTCATGGTTCTTAGTCGGATTCGTTAACCACTGAGCCACGAAGGGAACTCCAAATCCATCATCTTTGCTTTCTCTCACTGCAGGTAAAGTGGCTGTCAGGTTAAGAGCTGGAAAGCAGAGATTAGGATTGCTCTAAGTGGTTCCAGAAACTCAGGACAAAAAAGGGTCCATCAATATCAGCAATGAAGGAGAGACTGAAGTACTCTCAGAAAAGATATTTCTTGCTACTTTTTCAGACCTTAAATGAGAAGAAAAAAGCAAGTTCATCGTTGAAGCCTGGCAGTTTCCTATTAGTCTTCCTCATTCTGCAGCCCAATTCAGGAAAAGAAACAATTTTTTTTTTGTCTTTTGTCTTTGTCATTTTAGGGCCACACGCATGGCATATGGAGGTTCCCAGGCTAGGGGTCTAACAGGAGCTACAGCCGCCAGCCTACACCACAGCAACGCAGGATCCAAGCCGCGTCTGCAACCTACACCACAGCTCGCGGCAACAGCAGATCCTTAACTCACTGAGCGAGGCCAGGGATCGAACCCACAAACTCATTGTTCCTAGTCGGATTCGTTTCCCCTGAGCCATGACATGAAACTCCCAGGAAACAATTTTTTTTTAAGTTCTAATAATAAGGCACGTGATGATTCTCAGTACAAAGTTATTCAAAGAAAATTAACTATTTGGAATTAACAATTAAGACATGAATCATGGACTTGAGAGAAAACTGGTATTTTTCTCAGGCCAGATCTTGGAGTTGCCAGAGTTCTTGCACCAACAAAACCTACATGAAAACTACAGAAAAACAGCTCTGTTAAAGAGCTTGGTCCAGCTCCTGTGCCAAATTCTAGAAAGAACCAGAGGTTTTAAACTCTGTTGTAATTCAAAGACATGGAAATAAACATTCAGAAAAGGAGCACAATGGGGACTAATGATCAGCTAATGACAAAGGTAATTAGTGGGAGCTACTTCCAATGTGAAAATTCACCAACAGAAAGGCTTTGAAGAAGAGATGAATTGGGAGCCTTTGTTCTCACCTGTTACCAGAAAAGAGGAGCTATTTTCTGAGGCTTTTCTTTTTCAAAGGAAACATCATCCAACATTTACCCATCTGGTGGCCATTCAACTTGGTCTCACCTCTCCTTTCTGATGTTTTCACTCCCCCTCCTTTTTTTTTTTTTTTTCAATAGCAGCACCTGTGGCATAGGGCCAGGGGACTGAACCTCAGTCACAGCTCCAACAACCAGGGACCCTCTAACTCACTGAGCCAAAGCAGGGGTACAGCTGCAACTGCAGGCTGCCTGAGTCCCTGCAGTCAGATTCTTAACCCACCATGCAACAGCAGGAACTCCCCCTTTTGTTTTATTGACACCTAATTGACATAATGCCCTGTATTAAAGTATACAACATAATGATTTGAAATAAGTTCAGTTAATATACATCACCTCACAGTTATAAGTGTGTGTGATGAGAACTTTTAAGATACATTCTTAACAACTGCTCACAGGCAAATCAGTGTTGTTAATTGCCATAGCCATGCCATATATTACTTCCCCAGGCCCTCTTTCACAAGTCGAAATTTGTGCTTTTTGATCATCTTCACCATCTTACCCACCACCCACCCCTTGGCAACCACCTATCTCTCTTCTCTGTATCTAAGTTCATTTTTCTTTTTTTGATGATCTAAGATGTGGAATCTAAGTGATATTTGTCTTTTTGTCTGACCTATTTCATTTAGCACCATGTCTTTGAGGTCATTCCATGTTGTAGCAAATGGCAAGATTTCTTTTTTTTTTTAAACACATCTGACAGATGAGTAATATTTAACTGTAATTGTATGTATACATATACAACTGTGATTGTATGTATATATGTATACATATATACACACATACACTCCACATTTTCTTTAACCATCCATTTACCAATGAACATTAGGTTGCTTTCCTATCTTAACTGTTGTAAATAATGCTGCAACGAATAGGAGGGTACAGATAGTTCTGAGTATTCTATATACTACTAAAGATATTTTCTAGTAAGAAGATATATTTATCTATATATACATTATTTCTGAGTAGTGTGTATATATATGTATGTATCAAGAAGTAGGATTGCTAGATCATATGGTGGCTCTAATTTAATCTTTTAAAGGACTTCCATATTGTTTTCCAGAGTGTGAAATTTTTCATTTCCAACCATAGGGCACATCTTCCCTTTTCTCCACATCCTCAAACATTCTTTTTTGTCTTGTCTTAATAATCATACTCACAAATGTGTGGGGGTGTCTTACTGTGGTTTTGCTTTTCTTTTGTGTAGTTATTAGTGACGCTGAGCACCTTTTTATTTATGGGTTGGTCATTTGGATGGCTGCCTTGGAAAAATGTCCATTTGGGTCCCATGCCCAGTTTCATAATTGAGTAGCAGGAGTTTTTTTATATTGTGGCTATTAATCTCTTATTAGAGTATATAATATATATTTTTTTCACATTTGATGGGTTGTTAATGTTTTCCTTTCCTATGCACAAGTTTTTTAGTTTAATGAAGTCCCAACTTGTTGGTTTTTGTTCATACTGCCCTTGCTTTTGTTGTCAAATTCAAAAAACTCATCAGTATTGACATCAAGGGGCTCTTATTCCCTATGTTTTCTTCTAGGAATCTTATGGTTTTAGGTCTTACATTTCTTCTTTAAACCATTTTGAGTCTAGTTTTATGTGTTAAAATAAAGATCCAGTTTTATTCTTTTCCACATAAGGTACCCAGTTTTCCCAATACTACTTACTGACAAGACCTCATTGGTTCTTGGCTCCTTTGTCATAAATTGACCATATATACTTGAGTTTATCTCTGGGCTCTTGATACTGTTCTAGTGACCTATGTATTTGTCTGTATGCCAATATCATACTATTATGATTACTATGGTTTTTAAATATAGTTTGAAATCGAGCAATGTAATGCCTCCAACTTTTGTTCTTCTCTCCCAAAACTGTCTTGGCTATTTTGAGTCTTTTGTGGTTACATATCAATTTTACGATTTTTATGTGAAAAATGCAGTTGGTATTTTGATAGGGATTACAATAAATTGGTACTTCACTTCGGGTCATACGGAAATTATGTTATCAATATTAATTCTTCCAACCCATGAGCATGGAGTATCTTTCAATATATTTGTACCCTCAATTTTTCACCAATGCTTTATACTTTTCAATCTACTGGTCTCCTCTCTGGTATTTATCATGTATTTTCAGGACGTAACTGAAAACGGTATGGCATTTTTTGACACTCATTTTAAAATGAGAAGAGTAGACAGGCAAGCAGATGATGCAAGTGTCACATTAATCAAGAAAAATGCTTTTATATTTTATGCGAAAATGAAATTTTTAACTTGTTACTTGGCTTTAAACCACATAAAATAGCCAATAGAAACAAGCTTAACCGCATACAATACTATTCAATTGGAGGTTTTGAATTTGTTTGTGGCTATAAAAGTAATTACTAAAACTAAGTCCTATAATCAAATCTGGTGTTATAGTAGTTGTTACTGTTAGTAACCCTAAATGCTGGTTGCCACATTGTAAAATAGTCAAATGTGTGATTCTGCACACATTTGACACATTTGACTATTTGAACCTATTTGAATGACTGAAATTCTATCAGTGAAAACTGTCAACTTTATCTGTGTGTAATATGAATGTTATTAAGTACATAAAAAATTAACATCATTGAAGAGGTACTTATGCTTTGTTAATGAAGATAATATTGGTTTTGGTAGAATTATTTTTCCCTATCAACCAAACCGTATCCAAATTCTAATTCCTTTAGAAAAAAAAGTTCCTTAAAAGTTAGGGCCAGATCATTTTTAGCTTAATTGATTTATCTGGATATAAACATTAAATACAAAAAATGCTGCTTCTTGGCAATTTTTTTGCATCACAATATTTATGGTCTTCCCATGTTTTTAATGTGCAGTTTATAGAGTGAAAACAAGTTATTTTAATACTAAATTTTAGAGTATTTCTCTTGAAACGTTTATAATTGCAAAGGGAATAACCATCATGTAAAGTCTCCAGGCTGCAACAACCCACCCCTTGAATAATTATATAGCTCTTAAATCTTGCTAATCGTGTAGCAATTTATCATGTGCGTTTAATTAAAATTACTTAGAGACTATCACATGAATTCATTTTCCCCTCAAAATTTCTCTTGGTTTTATCTTCCTCATTTTAATACAAGTTGTTTGATGCTAAGAACCTTGGCCTGAATCTCTACATCATTGTTTTGTTAATTGCATTATTTTTGTCATCACTCTTACCTAGAAGTCATGGTTTGCTAATGTCCGACACATTCTGAAATCACTACCATCTCGCAAGATTACCAGTCTTTAAAAAAATTTCAGTTTAAAATATTCAGATGCAAGGAAAGTAGAACATAACAAACTTGCTCTGAGAACCTGTATTTTAATGATGTTTACCTCCAGAAGCCTATCTCTATTCATCCCCACTCCCGTTAATTCTATGTAGACAAGGAAGAGAGGGGACAAGGGAAGTCTTCTTTATTCCCATCTTCTCAATGTCCCATACATTCCCTGATACACAGACACCAACATAACTTATAATTCGTGTGTACAGTTAAAACTTTCATACCATCCAACAAAACAAAGCTAAAAAGGATTAAGTCTACTGTCTTCTCATAGTCCTATGAATCTGGTCATCAATTTTCCCATGTGCTGTTAGGTCCTACAACTTAGTTTTGTATGAACTTGAATTTTAAGAGCTAAGTTCTATATCAGCTTTCAATTTTTGAAGGCACATACACAAATCCTTTGTAACAATATTTACAGACACGTCATTTTCAAAGTTCATGTGGCCTACAAAAGTATATGAAAAGTTAGTCAACACAACTCATCAAGGAGATGCCAATCAAAAGCACCATGACACATCACCTAACTACTATTAGGATGACCACCAGCAAACAACAAAAGATAGTTAAGTGTTGGCAAAGATGTAGAGAAATTGGAATCCTTATACACTGTTGATATGAAGGTTTTTTTAAAAAATGGTGCAGGCATTATAGACAATATAGAGATTCCTCAAACAATTACAAATGGAACCACCATATGATCCAGCAGTCCCACTACTGGGTTTGAATGTATCCAAAAGAAATGGAACCAGAGTCTCAAAGAGATAACAGCATTCCCATGTTCATTTTTAACACCAGTCACAGTAATCAAGGTGTAGGACACACTGACATGTCTAAAATTAATGAATGAACAAAGAAAATATAGTATATACGTACAATGATATGTTATTCAGTCTTTTAAAGAGAGGGCAATCCTTCCATATGAGAGGACACACCAAAATGTCTGTAGGTGCATCTAGGTCAAAATAGACAGTCAAAGAATAAATTGTGCTTGACTCCACTTGCAGGATGTATCTACAATAGCTACTCATATAAACATTAGAATGGTGGTTACAGGACTGAAAAAAACAAAATGGTTGCTATTCCATGGGTGTAAAGTTTCAGTTATACAAGTTTCCAGGACCTGCTAGAAAATACAGTGTCTATAGTAAATACTTGGTTGTGCACTTAAAAATTTGAGAAAGTAGATCTCATGTTAAGCATTCTTACAATTTTTTGAAGGAATTAGGTAGCCTGTCGCTACAGCTGGTAAGCTTTGATCCTCATATACTTTCAGTGGATTTGAATATCTTCAACAAAAGTAATTCCTTATTTTCTTGAAAAATACAGCAACAGAGGAAAAGGCATTGAATGTACCAGGTGCTGCCCTCATCAAGCAAGAGTAGTTCCTCTTTGCAGAGATATTCTTTCCCAACTAAAATATTCACATTCTCCTTTGAAGAACGTCCTTTGTTTAGATACTGTGAGAGCAATGCTGATAAATCCTTATTTAACAACCCCATTTTCCCTGCTGAAATGGGTTGAACTATGTATCCTCAAAAAATTGGATAAAGTCCTAGCCCCACATCCCTAAGCGTGTGATACTTAACAGTGGTTTTATGAAAATAATTAAAATTATGTAATCAGATTGGATCTTTATCCAGTATGACTGATAAACTTACAAAAAGGGGAAGTTGGGACACAAGCCACATATACACAGAAGGAAGGAGATATTAAGGTACAAGGAAAAGATGATCATGTGACAGGAGTGGTACATCTACAAGCCAAGGAAAAGATTGCTGGAACACACCAGAAGCTAGAAGCAACAAAGATCATTCTTCCCTAGAACCTTCAGAGGGAGCATGTTCCTGATGACACCTTGATTTCAATCTTCTAACTTTCTTATCTGTGAGGATAAATTTCTGTTAAGCCTCCAAGTTCTGGGTGTTTTGTCAAGGTGCCCTAGGAATCTAATACAACTGTACTTAAGGTTGCACTTTTTTTTTTATCTTTTTTAGGTCGCACTTGTGACATGGAAGTTCCAAGGCTAGGCGCCAAATTGGAGTTGAAGCTGAGGCCTATACCACAGCTACAGCGGATCCTAGTCACATCTGCAACCTATGCCACAACTTGAGGTAATGCCAGATCCTTAACCCACTGAGAAAGGCCAGGGATAAAACCCACATTCTCACATACACTATGATGGGTCCTTAACCCACTGAGCCACAACAGGAACTCCTGCACATCACATCCTTTCTTGTTTTACCGTACCTTCATTATAGAATATGATCGATAGCTTTACTACTGGCTATATAAGTAAACTATGCCTTCCTATGTGTCATTTGAAAGGAACCAGTTACCTGATCTTTCATATACGTCCTTCCAAAGAAATCCCATCAAAGCCCTATCCCTCATTCTTATCCTTTAAATTGTTATTTTTTCCTCTGTTCTTTTGGGACCTTCACAGATGCACAGATGGCTCTCTTTTCCTTCTTAGGCTTATTTATTACTCTTTATTACAAAGCCAAAATAAATATTAAACTACATGAAACAGACAAAAAGGATTTTCCAAAGCCCCTTTACTCTCTCCAAAACTGTATTAACCATCAACTCTTACCCAAATGATTCTCACATCTCTACTGTTGACATTTATTTCCCTTTTCAAAAGTCTGAGCAAATCTGGGTATCTGCTAAGTGCAGAAAGCAAGGATCCCCAAGGCCAGTATTCAAGAGTTCAATTTAGAAACTATAGGGATACAAATTCTGATCCCCTTTGATTACTCACCCTGGAGTAAAAAATTATCTATAGGCCTGACATCTAATTTTAAGATTTTTTTTTCCTCATGTAACGTATTAAGAACTATTTCACCTCTATTTCCTATAAACAAACATTAATATAGCAAATGTAAAATTTCAACGTAGAGAGAAAGTAACTTAAATATGTGGAACAACTCAACCTTTTTTATTGAAGTATAGTTGACTCACAATATTGTGTTAGTTTGAGGTATACAGTATATGATTCACTATTTTTGAAGGTTATTTTCACTATGGGTTATTACAAGATAGTGTTTACAATTTCCTGTGCTATATAGTAAATCTTTGTTATCTCTTCTACATACAGTTGGTTTGTATCTGTTAATCCCATACCCCTAATTTTTTCCTCCCCATTTCTCTATCCTTAATTGTAACCATAAGTTTGTTTGCTCTGTGAGTCTGTTTCTGTTTCGTATGTACCTCCATTTTTATTTTTTAGACTCCATATGTAATATCATATAGTATTTATCTTTCTCTGCCTGATTTATTTCACTAAGCATCATCTCTAGATCCATCCATGTTGCTGCAAATGGCAGTAATTCACTCTTTTCTACTGCTAAGTGATATCCCATTATGTAGATACAGATATAGTTATATACCATGTCTTCTTAATCCAGCTGTCTGTTGATGGGCATTCACTTGGGTTGCTTCCACATCTTGGCTATTGTCAATAGCATTGCTATGAACATTGTAGTGCATTCATCTTTTCAAACTGGTGTCATTTTTCCCAGGTGTCTACCAAGGAGTGGGGTTGCTGGGTCACATGGTAGTTCTATTTTGTCTTAATTGTTTTCCATAGTGACTCAGAAGTTTACACCCCCACCAATATTGTATGAGGGCTAGAACACACCATCTTTTAGTTCCTTTCATTTAGGACAGATATACATTTTCTCTTGTCATACAGTGTTTAGAGCATTGTTGTCCATACTTGAGGAAGAGTAGCTTCCATTTTCCAAAAAGAATAAAGAATTCTCAATAGGGAGTTCCCATGATGGCTCAGAGGTTAAGGAACCCAGCTAGTATCCATGAGAATGTGGGTTCAATCCCAGGCCTCCCTCAGTGGGTTAAGGATCCTGCATTGCTGTGGCTGTGGTGTAGCCAGTAAGTGTAGCTCCAACTGAACCCCTAGCCTGGGAACCTCCATATGCCTCTGATGCAGCCCTTAAAAAAAAAAAAGAGAGAATTGGCAATGGTTAATCCCCAAAGACTCTCAAACCCAATACCAAGAATGTCTAGGGGGTCTTCAGGAATATCTGAACTAATTTTATGCCCAATGTATTTCCAGTATTGCACTGAACACCTGACACTATTGTCACATATTTGTTTATAAGACATTTATTTTGAGGGTGATGTATTTTATTATTTTCTACAGATCCAGTGCCTAACACTCAGTTGTCAATTATTTGAAAGACTCAAGACATTTAATTAATTCATCTGTAAATCATATACAAAGTTAGAATCCAGAGCAAGTTTTCAGTGATGACACCATTGTACTCATGGCTTGTGGATGGTATTGTTGTCAGTGTCAAAGAGATGCCCTTCCACACTGGGATGTCTTGGTCTTTCTTGTAATTTTTCTTCTCACTTTGACCTTTCCTTATTTACTACTGACTCATCAAATCAAACTGGATCATGGAAGGCCATTCTTATCACTTTTACTCTATGTCAAATACAATTCCTGACTCTAAGATTGGTCACCACAAACTTTTTCTTATTAACAATGAATTTTATTTCAGTTATAGGTGTACAAAGATCATAAGTCAATTTGATAGATTTTGTGTCCCAAACCCACAGTGCATCCCCCCACCCCCTAGATTGTCTTATTTGAAAAACCAAGATTTTCCAAAATCTGTGAGTCATTGTCTGTTCTTAGAAGAAGTTCATTGTGTCTCTTTAGTTTCCACGTGTAAGCGGTAGCATTGGGTGTTGCTGTCTAATTGTCTAACTGGTTCCACTTCGTATGATAATTTCTAGGTTCATCCATGTTGCTATAAATTTTGTTATTCCCTTCCTTTTAATGGCTGAGTGATATTCCATTGTGTGTATGTACCATATCTTCCCTATCCACTCCTCTGTCGGAAGGGCATTTAGGCTGTTTCCATGACCCAGCTTCTTCCCTCTCTAGCTGCTTCAGATGTAAAGTTAGGTTGTTTATTTGAGCTTTTTCTTGTTTCCTGAGGTAGGCTTGCATTGCTGTATACTTTCTTCTTAGAACTGCTTTTGCTGCATCCCAGAGGTTTTGGAGTGTCATGTCTTTGTTGTCATTTGCTTCTAGGTATTTTTTAATTTCCTCTTTGATTTCTTCAGTGATCCATTGGTTGTTTTCTTGTTTTTGTATCCATTCGGCTAGTCTGTCTTTTGGTTGGGGCATTCAGTCCATTAACATTTAAGGTAATTACTGATATATATGTTCTTATTGCCATCGTATTAACTGTTTGGGGTTTTTGTTGCTTTTTTTCCCCTGAAGTTTTGATATAGGAGTCTAAATATAAATGATATTGTTTTAAATTGTTGGCTTCTTAATTGCACGTGTGTCTCCAGTGACCTGTATTTGTGCTCTCTTCTCATGATTTCTGATTTTGGTAGCACAGTTGTGCATAGATGATTTAGTATCTTTACTGTATATATGCCTTTCCTGGTGAGCCTTGTCATTTGTGGTGTTTTTGTTTCTGGTTGTGGCCTTTTCCTTTCTGCCTAGAGAAGTTCTTTTAGGATTTGTTGTAAAGCTGGTTTAGTGTTGCAGAAATCT
>PVHT020001751.1:18315808-18326411 GCA_004024745.2 Catagonus wagneri
TCTTAGCTTTTGCTTATCTGTAAAGGTTTTGATCTCTCCTTCAAATCTGAATGAGAGCCTTGCTGGATAAAGTAATCTTGGTTGGAAGTTTTTCCCTTTCATCACATTTAGTATATCATGCCACTCCCTTCTGGCCTGCAGAGTTTCAGATGAAAAATCTGCTGATAACCTTATTGGGGTTCCCTTGTATATCATTTGTTTCTTTTCCCTAGCTGCCTTCAATATTTTCTCTTTGTCTTTAATTTTGGTCATTTTGATTAATATGTGTCTTGGGGTGTTCCTCCTTGGGTTTTTTTATATGGTACTCGTTGAGCTTCCTGAATTTGACTGAGTGGTTCCTTTCCCATGTTAGGGAAGTTTTCGGCTATTATCTCCTCGAATATGTTTTCTGTCCCTTTCTCTCTCTCTTCTCCCTCTGGCACCCCAATAATACGGATATGGGTGCATTTAATGTTATCCCAGAGTTCTCTGAGTCTCAGCTCATTTCCTTTCAATCTTTTATCTCTTTTCTCTTCTGCATTTGTGATTTCCACTAATCTGTCCTCCACTTTGCTGATTCGTTCTTCTGCCTCCTGTATTCTATTGTTGGCTGCTTCTAATGAATTTTTTATTTCAGTTATTGTATTTTGCATCTCTTCTTAATTTTTACAGCTTGTATTTCTATGCTCAGTATTTCCTGTAAGTTATCAATCTTTGCCTCCAGTTTATTTCCAATGCCTTGCATCATTCAGCATCAACAGTCTAAAGTCTCTTTCTGGGAGGCTGATAATCTCCTCATCACTGAGCTGTTTTTCTGGGCTTTTCTCTTTCTCCCTTATCTGGGTTAGTTTTCTGTCTTTTCGTTTTTATAGGTTTTTGGTGTGGTGACCTTTTTGCCAACAATAGAGTGGTAGCCTCTCTTAGTTCTGGCGTTTGCCTCCCCTGTGACTAAAGTTGGTATGGGTGGGGCTTGCTGTAGGCTTCCTGATGGGAGGCACTGACACCTGCCCACTGGTAGGTGGGTTGATTCCTAGCCCTCTGATGGGTGGGGCTTTGTTTCTGGATGAGATTAGAGGCTGGCTGTGTGCCTAAGGGGTCTTTAGGCAGCCTGTTTACTGATGGGTGGGGCTGTGATGCCACCTGGATTATTGTTTGGCCTGGGGCTTCTCAGCGCTGATGGAAGGGACCAGATTTTCCCAGAAATGGCCCCCTCCAGAGAAATGCAGGCTGATGAATATTCCCGAGAGCTTCACCTCCAATGCCCTTCCCCCACAACAAGGCACAGTCACCCCTATTTTTCCAGGAGATCCTCCCAGAATTGCCGTCAGGTTCCACCTGGATTCCAATGGAGACTGCTTTGCCCTGGGACCCAGTGCACGTGAAAGTCTGTGTGTGCCTTTCAAGGATGGGGTCTCTGTTTCCCCCAGTCCTGTGGAGCTCCTGCACACAAGCCCTGCTGGCCTTCAATGCCAGATGCTCCGGGGGCTCTTTCTCCCTGTGCCCGATCCCCAGGTGTGGGGTTTTGACATGGGGCTCAGAACTCTCAGTCCTGTAGCTGAGTCTCTGTGATGCAGTTACTTTCCAGTCTGTGGGGCTTCCCACCCAGGAGGTATGGGGTTGCCTCTATCGTGTAATCGCCCCTCCTACCTCTTGATGTGGTCTCCTCTGTCTTCTGGAGCAGAGTATCTTTTTTGGAAGTTTACAGTCCATTTGGTTGAAGGCTGCTCGGCATTTGGTTGTAGTTTTGCTGTTTTTTGGGAGAGAAGTTGAGCTCCAGTCCTTCTATTCTGCCATCTTAATCCAATCTGGTCACCACAAACTCTTATGTCCACACTCAACCCTAAAATTATGGGTGGCACCTCAAATTACATTAGCAATTATCTATGAAGCTTGCAAGACAACAATGGGCAAGCACCATGAAAACTAAGATAAGCTCATTTCATCCATAGTGCTTAAAATCCAGCTAACTTTTGGAAACTTAAGTGACATTAAGCTATTTTGATCAGATATTAAGACAACGATTCTTAAAACACATCTTGTCTCAGCCCTTAATCCTCCAAGTATGCAAATGACTCATACAATTAAAAAAAAAAACTAATTGAAAAATGGGCAGACGACCTAAACAGACATTTCTCCAATGAAGAAATACAGATGGCCAAGAGGCACACGAAAAGATGGTCAACATCACTATTAGAGAAATGTAAATCAAAACCACAATGAGATACCACCTCACACCACTCAGAATGGCCATCTCTTAAGTCTACAAATAAATGCTGAAGAGGGTGTGGAGAAAAGGGAAGCCTCCTACACTGTTATTAGGAATGTAAATTGGTACAAGCACTATGGAAATCACTATGGAGGTTCCTCAGAAAACTTAATATAGAACTACCGTATGATCCAGCAATCACTCCTGGACATATATCTGGACACAACTTTCAAAAACACATGCACCCCCTGTGTTCATCTCACCACTATTCACAATAGCCAAGATCTGGAAACAGCCTCAAAGTCCACTCACAGAGGAATGAGTACAATGGAATAGCACCCCACCAAAAAAAAAAAAAAAATGCCGTTTGCACCAACAGTATAGACAAAAAGAGAATACCATACGGTAAAGACAAATGATACCACTTATATGTGGATTCTAAAATAAGGCACAAAATAGCCTAAGAAAACAGACAGACTCTCAGGGAACAGAGTTGTTGCCAAGCGGGTAGGGCGAGGGAGTAGGATGAAGTGGAGTTTAGGGTTAGTAAATGTAAACTATTGAATTTACAATGGATAAGCAATCAGGTCCTGCTATATAACACAGCAAAGTATATCCAGTTGCCTGTGATAGTGATGGAAAATGCTATTAAATTTTATATATATATATATATATATATATATATATATATATATATATATATATGGCTGAGTCACTTCTCTGGATAGCAGAAATTGGCACATTGTAAATCAACTATACTTTAATAAATTTTTTTAAAAAATAAAAATTAAACCTTGTCTCCTCTCCCCTTGCCTATAGTCCTTTAAACCAGTTCAAGAAAAACTTCCTGTAGGAAGTTTCCCCAGTGCCCACAGACTCATCTGTCACCACTACAGCACCCAGGAGACTCCTCTTGAGGTGATTTAGTGAAGCTCAGAAAGCCCAAGTTTTGTACAAACAAACCTGAAATAGAATTCTGATTCTGCACTCCCCACCCCCATAACTCTTAACTTTGACAATTTTTCTTAGCCTCAGCTTCCTCATCTGTAAAATTAGTATGGTAACATTTGCCATGTTAAGTTACAATGAAACAAACTAATATTTTCATGTAAGCAGCTCATTTTTGTAACTATTTTCCTTTCCATTGAGATCCATTTATTCATGTCAATGGCGAGTCTACATCATAGTACTTTTTATGTTAAATGTTCTGTTTCTGTTCCCCTCCACTAGATCTTATATCCATTAGGAAGGAACATCTCAATCTCCAAAGTATATATGGCCTACTCTGCACACTCACATACCTCCATCAGAAAAAAAAATAGAGAACGCAAGATTTCTTCTGATGTCACTAGTACCAGTGACGAACTCAACTTCAAAGAACAAAGTTTTTACATAGACCTTTGGCTAAAGTTGAAAAAAATCAGCCCCCACTGTGTCTTGACTTCTAGTAAACAACTTCTGCTCTGTTCAAGAGCTATTTATCCCATTTTTATTTGTATTGCTAAGCAACACCCTATACCCCCAGTTTTATTTCTGGTTCTGCATTTATTGTCACAGACACCTACAAAGTTACATCCCACATACTGAGTATTTTTAAGTTTCATTTGTGAGCAGTCATATGTGCTATCAAGCAACTCAATTCACACAAATAATGCTTTGTACTTGTATGGAAGTTATCTTCACCTGCCAACATACCATGAAGTTTCTCACCTGAAAAAAGAATACATACATGTATGTGTGACTGTCACTTTGCTGTACAGTAGAAAATTGACAGAACACTGTAAACCAACTCTAATGGAAGAATAAAAAAATAAAGTCCATGTCAAAAAGAAAAAAGTCTCTCACTCATTGTATGACTCCTGAACTACTCCATGAGGTTGTCTCTGGTGATATCACTACACAGAGATGTTCACCTAAGATCATTCAAGGCAGGAGGCAAAGACTCAGGGCAAAGGCCCACTCCAGGTTTCCCAACCCTCAAACACCCTGGAGCCCTTTCACCTGTGATGGGCTTCAGTTTATTTATATGTAAAATGCAGAGATTTAACTAGATGAGCTCTATGCATCTACAATTTACATACTATCTATCATTGCATGTTCCATGCAGCATTTTCTTGCCTCCTCCTGACTCACAGACATCTTGTATCAATAAATTTTGAGTTCCCTTTGTGGCTCAGTGGAAGCGAATCCAACTAGGAACCATGAGTCTGTGGGTTCGATCCCTGGCCTTGCTCAGTAATTAAGGATCAGGTGTTGCCGTGAGCTGTGGTGTAGGTCACAGACGCGGCTCGGATCCCACGTTGCTATAGCTGTGGTGTAGGCCAGTGGCTATAGCTCTGATTAGACCCCTAGCCTGGGAACTTCCACATACTGCGGATGCGGCCTCAAAACGACAAAAGACCAAAAAAAAAATTGAAAATGGAAAAAAATAGAAATTGGGCTTATGTTGAATAAAAACTGATGAATATAAAGATAAAGCCAGTATATAGAAGGATCTTTGCAAAAGAAAGAGAATTTAAAGGTATTGCTGACTCTAAGTTTTTATTTTATCTATCATACACAGCCTGATCCCTCCTCTCAACCAACACTTAAGACTGTTTACAAGATGCTGCTCACCAAGATCATTAATTATAGCACCAAAGCCTCAAAGAATCAGATTATAAAGTCAAAGAGACCTTAGAGATCGAGAAGCCATAACTAACAATCAAAGGGACATTTCACAGGAAGACCACAATGGTGATTCAGGATCATGAGAGTCCTGCAATGTGGCCCAGTGGTCACACCAACAGACAACTTCCTAGATAGCCAGAAAACTATGGATAGCCGGAAAAAAGGGGAAAAAAGCACTTCAAAGAACATCAAGAGGCTGAAATAGCCACACAACTGTAGCTTTCCTAGTTTGTATATAGGTTACTTTATTTATATTGTCTTGTTCCAAAAAAAAAACTTTCAAGCAGTTTATTTAAACTTGCTAGACTCTATGCCTATAAACTTTAAAAAGGAAGAAATGAAAGGCAGAGGACATGAAGAGGGAGGAGACGTTGTTTGAACTCGGAGCCTAATGATGCAGAGAAACCTGTTTATACATTTAAATACATGAATTCCATTGTTGTGGTAGGAAACACAGTGCTCAGCAGAGTGCCTGGCACACCAATGTTCAAGTTTTTAAGTCTCTAGCCATGATATTACTGTTATTATTTGTTATTAGCCCATTGTTAGTTTTCTTGCCTGACTCTTAAAATAGGAGGTGGAACATGACCTTCCCTGTCCTATCTATTTCCTCCCCATGTCCTTTTTGGTCCCCAAATGCCCTAACTTTATGAAATAATACACAAAAATATAATGAGCCTTCTGGGACCTGGAGCCAGTATCTACACGGTAGGCAATATAACCAGCTTTAGTAAAGCTGTGAAAGTGGCCACATTTCTCATCTTTTCTGTTGGCTTCCTCCTCCTTCTTCCTCTTTCCCAGTGGCCCCACCTCCTATCTCATAAACCCTGTGCTACACCACCAGGTAGCCATACATCCCTCACTTTGAGGTATACATGATGCACACAAATTTAAAGCCCTCTAAGGGCTACATTTTCAAATGGAACAAGACTTTTAAATAAAGGCATTCAGTTCTCAAAGTAGAAATCCAGTTCTTCATGGGTGAAGGGGTCCAGGTGGTTGAGGTTTTGTCTATTTCAGAGAAATAGGGAGAAGAAATTGTCAATCGTTTCTTATTGATTATAACAAAAAGTAGGGTATCAATTCAAAGTATATCCCCAGTGTTGCTAGGGTCCCCCAGTGGCACAATATTAATTAAAATGAAACCAAGTCCCCCTAAAATTGAGTTCCTTGAATTTACGATTCACCTGTCTAAAATTTTATTCCCTTTCTCATCCCACCCGTTTCCCTCAGGTTAGAGGATTATCAAGGAGAAGTGGGGACTAAAACCAATCAGGATCCTGTGGGGCCCTGCCAGGCATAAAAGCCCATGTCCCTCATTTCTTGTTTGAAGAAAAGGGCTTCAGTCTCCTAAGCCTTCCCTTGATATCTCAAGGGCAGACTCATGGAATACATGATTAGAACAGAGTCAGAGGACTCCTAGTTCCTCCTGAAACCTTGTAGATAACCATCCGATGCTCATCTTTGAGCTGTTCTGCAGAAACTAAGACCCCCACCCAGACTACAAGGTGGTGACTACCAAGTGAACACACAGCCAAATAGACTCCAGACTAGTTGAAAACAGAAGGTTGATGATTAAGATCCCTGAAACATCACCCTGTTATCTCACAACCAACCCACCACAGTAAGGTCCACAAGCTGCTCATCCATCCTATGGCCCTCTCTCCTCACACTGCTTTTAAACATCCTTGCTTAAAAGCCACTGTGGGGGTCAAGCCTTTTGAGTATGAGCTGCCCTTTCTCCTTGCTTGGCACCCTCCAAATAAACCCTTATGTTACTGCCAAAACCTTCTGAAAGAGTTTGGCTTTCTGCTCTGCAGCCACACAAGACCTTGCTTGATAAAAGACAATTTAGAGTCTTACAATTTTAAAAAGTGAAAATTCTATATCTATTAGTCAGTGGCTTAACTGCCAAATTAATATATAGTCAAAAAATGTTTAATGCTTTAGTTCACCTCGGTTATTCTCACCCTCCCCTTCATGGCAATATCCACCCCGCAGCACCCTCCAACTAACTCAACCCCAAGCAAAAAACATTCCTGAAACATTGTCCTGGTTTTTTCTACTTTCTAGGACTCTCTCATTTGAACTTTGTTCTACTCCAAATTTCTAGCCCTTTCCATTCATTAGCATAATAACATAGTTAAAAAGTCAGTAGCCCAGCAGTTAGTCAACTTCCTTCAGAAGTTTGACAATTTAGAAATAGAGGAGATAGAGGGAGGGAGGGGGTAAAAGATAAGGGAAATAAAGAGAAAAAGAAAGATCTTTCCCTGATGTAAAGGTAAAATTAAGACTGGCACTAAAGAAAGCAAGAAAAAGGACGAGACCTGGAACAGGACCGCTCAGAACCAGGACTGTAACAAGACATCTTACTGAAAGGAAAATTAAGCCTTCACTTTATAAACAAATGGAACTTCTACATGCTGAGGGTGTGGCCCTAAAATGACAAAGAAAAAAAAAAGGGCCCTGTCTTTATTTATTAGACAAGAACATCTTCCAGACTTACCTCCCACTGCCAATGGCAAAAAAACTGCTCTAAGTATATTAGGAGTCATGTTACATTATTACAACAGAGTCATAGCTCAGTTCATCTAGAGTTAAATACTTGGACATTTTAACTCTCAAAAAAAGGCAGTATTTAGTTGCTATGTCATTTAGCCATAGCTACTCATCTTTTTTACCTTTTCACTGGGTCTCGTTCACTTTCTCACATTATCTTTCTGATGACCACAAGCCACATCAAGAATAGAGAATAATCTTTATTGCAGCAAAATTAACTCCTTGCAAATCTTACCCAAATGTGCTGCAGCATAAAACTACATGATTTAAAAGAAATTCAATAACCACTAGCATTGAATCTAAAGAACCTTCAGGGTACAGATCAATACTTCTGTATTTTAGGAGCTGTATCTTTCCATAGTCATGTCAAAGTTACTCAATATTGGTTTTCATTTCTTGGGTTTTTTTTTTTGGTCTTTTCTAGGGCCTCACCTACAGCATATGGAGGTTCCCAGGCTAGGGGTCTAATCCAAGCTGTAGCCGCCAGCCAATGCTACAGCCACAGCCACAGCCACGCCAGATCTGAGCTGCATCGGTGACCTACAACAACGCCGGATCCTTAACCCACTGAGCGATGCCAGGGATAGAACCTACAACCTCACTGTTCCTAGTTGGATTCGTTAAACACTGAGCCACGACGGGAACTCCGGTTTTCATTTCTAGTAATGATAGATGAGGTTAAGAAAGAAGCTCACTTCTTGAGTGACAAGACAAACCTACATAAAATTTTATTTTGTATAGGGCTAATCAAGAAAATACTGCTGAAGTGAATTCCTGAGAGAAAAAAAGATTATCTTCATCAGTGAGCAGAGAGTTGCAGCAGCTTCTCTATGTGGGGATAGGCATCTGATCTGAGAGCAATCAGGGAGCGGGCAGGCTGCAGCCCAGAGGAATTTAGAGATGAATACAACATTGGACATCAGTATCAACTGAAATCTGCAAGAGCCCAAAACTTGAACACACATCACTTGACCCAGTAACTCTCCACTGCAGAAGCAGCAGAGAATGAAGGACTATGAAGCAGAGAGAAACTATATTTCTACACATTCTCAGAGCTTCAATCCTGTGGCCCTGCCAGTGCTGAATATACAGTAGATTAACAGTATGTAGTGTTACAGGAGAATTCCATTTCAGATGAACTACTGGCCAGATATTAGAGACAGTGGTGGTATAGGACGTTGAGGTTTTTAAGAGAGAACAATTCGATCCAGTTCAAGTTGCTACCTGTCCAGTTCAACTAGATCACAGGAAAAATTTAAACAATTAGCCCCTGGAATTCCTATAGTGGCTCAATGGTAATGAACTTGTCTAGTGTGCCTGAAAACGTGCGTTCAACCCCTGGCCTCAATCAGTGCTCAAGGATCTGGCATTGCTATGAGCTGTGGTGTAAGTCACAAATGTGGCTTAGAACCCAAGTTGCTGTGGCTGTGGTGTAGCCTGGGAACTTCCACATGCCAAAGGTATGGCCCTAAAAAGACAAAAATACATACATACATACATACATAGTAAGTACGTAAATGAGTAGCACCTGAACCTCATCACTTCATGGAGCAAAGGCCTACATGCTTTAGAAACAGTTTTTATTTTGTTTTTGTTTTTTTTAATAAAGACACCTCAATTAAATAGAGTTCGGAGACCAGAAAGGGGAGCTCTCATGCCCTGCCATGATTGCAGAGATCAACAGGACAAAGACAAGACTTTTCTTCTTTCTTGGCAAGGACTCAGCCAATGAAAATCCATGGACTCTTTGTTTACTCTAGTCTTCTCAAGTTCTCTTTTCTGTCTATCAATGTGTTCTCCTTCCCTCCTGCGTGGCAACTTTAATGTGGCTCCCCCTATTTGCAGGCCCAGAATTTCAATCCTCTGCTGATTCAAAATAAGCCTGTCTTTGCTGGAGAAATATCTGGCATACTATATCAGATCAACCAAACTAAAATCAACAAACCATAATTCAGTCTCCACCATTGTATTACATGTAATATCCAGTATATAATGAAAATTTGGGACCTAAGAAATGGGCAGCTCATAATCAGGAAGAGCACAGCCAATTAAAACCAAAGAATTAGCAGCTAATAACTTTAAATCCACTACTGCCAAAATGTTAAAGAATTCATAGGGGAGTTCCCTGGTGGTCTAGTGGTTGGGATTCAGCTGTTCCACTGCTGCAGCCCAGGTTCAAACCTGGGTCTGAGAACTGAGATTCCATATGAAGCTGCTGCATGCCACAGCAAGGAAAAAAAAGGGGGGGAAATATGAAAAAAAATTTTATAAAAAAGTATGAATGTGTTTTGTAATAAAGAGGGTATTTCAGAATATAACTGTAAATTAAAATATCGAAAATGTAAACATGAAGAAATAAGAGTATCTGATATAAAACACCCACTGAATAGCTTAGAAATAGATTGAAAACTACCAATATTTCCTCCTATACTCTCAGGAAGTTTTGCAGTTTTTAAGTTTTACATTTTGTTCTGTAATACATTTAATGTTAATTTTTGTAAATAGATACAGGTCAAGTTGGACTTTACCATATAGATGTCCAAGAGTTTTGGCACCATTTGTAAATAAGACTATTCTTTCCTTATTGAGTTACTTTGTAATTAGTTGATCTGTGCGGGTCAGTTTCTCAATTGTTCATTCTGTTCCAATTATCTCTACGTATTATCTTCTCACCAATAAAACATCTGTTTCCTCCAGACATACAGACCAATGGAACAGAATAGAGACCCCAGAAATAAACCCAGACACCTACGCCCAATTGATCTTTGACAAAGGTGGCAAGAACTTCAAATGGGAAAAACAAAGTCCTTTCAGTAAGCTTTGCTGGGAAACTTGGACAGCTGCATGTAAATCAATGAAACTGGAGCACACTCTCACACCATGCACAAAAATAAACTCTAAATGGTTGAAAGACTTAAATATAAGACAAGACACTATTAAACTCCTGGAAGAAAACATTGGCAAGACACTCTCGGACATCAACCTTACTGATGTTTTCTCAGGTCAGTCTCCCAAAGCAACAGAAATCAGAGCAAAGATCAACCAATGGGACCTAATCAAGCTGACAAGCTTTTGCACAGCAAGGGAAACCAAAAAGAAAACTAAAAGACAACTTACAGAATGGGAGAAAATTTTTTCAAATGACACAACTGACAAGGGCTTAATCTCTAAAATATATAAACAACTGAA
>PVHT020001751.1:18327411-18378868 GCA_004024745.2 Catagonus wagneri
GGGGTGGGAGGGAATGGGGATAACTAGTGCTTTAATGATGGAATAGCAAGGAGCTTCAACTGTATTGCACAGGGAACTATATCTAATTACATGCGACAAATCCATATATGTACATGTAACCGGGTCACCACGTGGTGCAGTTGGAAAATCTGACAGAAATCTGTAAACCAGCTATAATGCAATAAATAAATAAATAAATAAATAAATAAATAAATAAAAGAAAAAAAAACATCTGTTTCTTCCGAAGTACAACAAACAGTGGGTATAAAACAGAGCACTACACAACAATAGCACTAAGGATAAAAGATAAATAGAATTATAGTTTTACAAAATTCACACATTGTCATCTACTTGAAGGTAAACACTAATAAGTAAACTAAGCACACTGTATTCTCTGGAGCCACCACTTACATATATAGCTTTAAAATATACCAAAGGGGGGAAAAAAAAAAAACCAACAGAAAAGATACATAAACACACACACACATACAAAACTCCTTATTACCCAGGAGATACAAGAGAAGGGTTTCTCACTTTAGACCAGAACCTCCTCACACCTGTTAGCTTTTTGTTTTTGAATCATGCTCATCCTAAGTTTTGGGGAGAATACAGAGAAATTAGAACTTTTGTGTACTGTCAGTGGTAAAATGTGACTGCTGCAATAGAAAACATGATAAAGATTCCTCAAAAACCTAAAAACTGAATTACTGTATGATACTGCAATGCCCCTGCTGGGTGTACACCCAGAAGATATTTTGGTATCTTTAATATAGCATTATTCACTTTAGTTAAGGTAACAACCAAATTCTATCAACCCGCTCTACCAACAGATGAATGAACAAAGAAAATGTGTGAAGTATTTAAAAGGAACTGCCCTACATTAAAGCAAAGGAAATCCTTACATACATGACCACATAAATGAACCTGAAAGGTACTGTGCTATGTGAAACAAGATAGTCACAAAAATACAAATATTACATGATTCTACTTACATGAGGTTTTTTAATTCATCTAACTCATAGAAACAGTAGAATGGAGATTTCCAACTAGAGCAAAGGGCAAGTGGGTAGTCGCTGTTCAATGGTATATAGTTTCAGTTACACAAGATTAAGTTCTGAAGATCTGCTATACAACATGGTGCCTGTAAATATTATGATGCTATATACTTAATTGGTTAAGTATAATTGATAATTTCCTAATAGGGAAATGCAAATACAAACCTCAATGAGGCATCTCCTCACCTCCATTAGAACAGCTATTATCAAAAAGATAAGTAACAAATGCTGGAAAGGAGGTAGAAGAGAACTACCCCGTGATCCCATTGTTCCACTTCTGAGTACTTAACCAAAGAACATGAAAATACTCATTGGAAAAGATACACTCATTCCTATGTTCACTGTAGCATTATTTATAATAGCCAAGATATAGAAACAACCTCTGTGACTATCAATGGATGAATGGATAAAGATGATGTGACTGATAGACACAGACACATATACATAGGAGTACCACCCTGCCACAAAAAAAAAAAAAAAAAAAAAAAAGTCTTCCCATTTGCAACAACACGCATGAAATTTGAGGGTGTTATGCTAGGTGAAGTGAGTCAGAAGGAAAAAGACAGATCCTACATGATTTCCGTCATATATGGAATCCCGGGGTTGGGGGAGGACCTCAAAGGTCAAGACAACAGATCAGTGGTTACTAGAAAGAAAGGGGGAAGGGCACAAGGGGTGAGGGGTTTATGGGCTGGATGACGACTTTTAGGAGTTATTTTGTGGTGCATACAGATGGTGAATATTAATGTACACCTAAATGCTTTTATAATTTTTAAGAACTGTTTGCGGAGTTCCCATTGTGGCTCAGCTAGTTAAGAACCTGACTAGTATCCATAAGAATGTGGTTTCAATCCCTGGCCTCACTCAGTGCGTTAAGTATCTAGCATTGCCACAAGCTGCAGCATAGGTCACAAATGTGGCTCGGATCTGGTGTGATGTTTCATAGGCTGGCAGCTACAGTTCTCATTCGTTCGACCTGAGCCTGGGAGTTTCCATATGCCATAGGTGTGGTCTTCATCATAACTGTTTTAGAGAGAAGTTTCCACATTGAAATTTCTCTTAATGTGATAAGAACACACATAGAATAGATGATAACAGCCTTCTCTAGCTGGGTTCCACGAGAGCAGAAATCCCAAGGTATTCCTTATAGCTCAGAGGTCAAAATGCTGCCTGGAGTGGCCAAGAGAAACACTCTCCCCCCTCCTCACGTGCAAGATATGACCCAGGGCAAGCAGAACCATGTAGCAACTAGCGCTAGGGTCAGGTCGATAGCTTCAGGCACAGCACAGAGGTCCCTAGGATCAAGACCATCAGCACTGTCCCCAGAGCCAAAAGGCCCTCATCACATGGCTAGAAGGGCAGGAAAAAGGTGAGAGGAAGAGCAAGACAAAGCTCAGACTCAAAAATAACTGAGATCACTGTTTGTGTGCACATGCTATGTCGCAGGACTACCACCAATATTTGAGAGTGTTTTAAAGCAAAGACGCTAAGATACATAGTACGTATATGCATCACTAATTTAAGGTGACATTCCTGTCCAAAGGCTGTTAGGACTTGGTCAAATAACACAACAGAATACTACACAGGAGTACAGAAAATTTTATTCTTGGAAATAAATTTTATTCTTGGAAAATAAATTTTTTTTTTATTCTAGGAAAGTTAATCCTAGAAATAGTCATGTTTTGAACAAGGCAGGGTTAATAAAACAGCTTTGGGACTTACTATCCTGAGTCCTTTAAGTTGCATGAAGTACTTTTGGAAAGTACAGAGTATTTTTTTAAAGTCACTTATATTCTTTCAATATGGAATTGAAAAATTCACTCAATTGAAAATTTACTCAAGAAAACATCATCATAATTAAGAAGTTTTAATAGAGCCAAGTTACTTTTTTAAACCCTTAGAGGATTTTTCCCCACAAAATTATTTTGTGGAATCAAATGCACCCTTCTTGGACTCCCTTGGTATAAAAATTTATTTAGATAGATCCAATAGTTTTTAAAAAGCTATCTTTTTTTTTTTTTAATGGCCACACCTATAGTAAATGGAAGTTCGTGGGCCATGAATGATTGAACCTGGGCAATGCTGATCTTTTAACCCACTGCATGGGGCCTGGTATCGAACCCACACATCATGAACCCATGCCACTGTAGTCAGATTCTAAACACAGTGTACCACAGCAGAAATTCCCTAAAAGCTGTATTTTTCAAGATAATAAATGCATACACAAGTAATTATTCACACATATATATAAAGAAAACCTTCACTCGGTCATGTCTATTGGTAATAAGCAGAAAAAGGAGTTCCCGTTGTGGCTCAACAGTAATGAACCCACTTATTATCCATGAGGACGGGGGTTCAATCCCTGGCCCTGCTCAGTGGGTTAAGGACGCAGCATTACTGTGAGCTGTGGTTACGTTCACAGATGAGGTTGGAATCCTGCATTGCTGTGGCTGTGGTGTAGGCCAGTCACAGCAGCTCTGATTTGACCCCTAGCCTGGGAATTTCCATATGTCACATGAGTGGCCCTAAAAAGAAAAGATGTTACAAGGTACAATTGTGTTCCCATCCCCCCAAAAAAGTTTAAAAAGATTTAAGTTCTAACTCCTTGAACCTTGTGATGTAAGATTCTTTGTCATTGCAGCTACAGTTAGTTAAGATGAGGTCATACTGAATCAAGGTGGGCCCCTAATCCAGTGTGACTAACACCTTTATAAAATAATGGCCATATCAAGAAAAAAAGTACAGGGAAATGCCACATGGCAGTGAAGGTATAGATTGGAATTATGCACCTACAAACTAAAGGAGGCTCAGGAGTGCCAACAAAACACCAGAGCCAGGAGGAGCCAAGGAAGGATTCAGAGGGAACATGGTACTGTGGACACCTTGATTGTCGACTTCTGGCTTCCACAACTGTCAAGTTACTTTGTTAGGCAGCCCTAAGAAACCAATATAGGTGGTAATAAGGCCAGTGATTGGCGGTCCTTTACTTTCACTGAACCCAATGCACCATTCTGTCCTGACCCCTATACTTCTTGTGAAGCCACCTAAGAAACATCATTTGTTCCCAATTCTTCAGTACCTCCAAGTATATAACCTATGCCTCTAGCCACTAGCCACGTGACTTGGCAAGTGCCTATCATTATGGGAGGTTCAAATGCTTCCTCACCACATTCATGGGCTTGGCCATGAGTCTGCTTTGACCAATAAAATGAGGATAGAAGGGCCAGGGTGCTAGTTTCAACCTGGCAAGTCTCCTAAAATCTTCTTGGCAATTCTGCCATCCACCATGTAGCCACTAGCCTGGAATAAAATGACACACAGAACAGGCCTGAACTCAATTCATTGTCCACACCAAGGCATAGTCAAACCAAGCCAAGCCCAAGAAAGCTGTATCTACAAACCCATCAGTGAGAAATACTTATTTTGGTTAGTCACTGAGCTTTAGGGGTTATAACTAGGCATTATTAATAGCAAAGTGGAACTTTCACAAAAGCACAGATTTTATTCCTTGTTTGGGCTTCTGTTCCACATCAATCTGGTTCGCTGAGCTGTAAGCCGAAATCCTCAGATATTCCTGTTTATTATTTCCCCCTAAACCCTTAAAAACACAAACAAAAGCCAGCTTTGAGTGGCCTAATGGCTGTTAGCAAAGGGTTCCCTCCATTTAAAAGAGAGCAAGGAAGAGAGTCCTACTTGAGGATCGAGTAATTTTATCCTTTCCTCCAGGAAAACCTCACCTTCAAATAGAATGGAGGTAATATTTTTACATTTCTCCATTTCCCTCTTGAGCATCTTAGAATATGCCTCCTTACAACAAGGCAGGGTAAGCATTACATTTATACTCAGACTGAAAGAAAGGGATTTTTGTTCCCTTGTTTCATCTATTGTTTTTGCCAACAGCCTGCCAACACTGCAACCCAGTGGGAAACCATGTGACAGTGGCAATTAGGAGCAAGAAACATGCATCAAGCCATTCCCTCATACTACCTGAGAAACGATGAGATGGCGCCAGGTGATAATTTATGATTGACAGAACAAGTTCTAAACTGCTATCTCAGCTGTGACAGGTACACAGATACTCATGCAGATTTGAATGTCCTTTTTATAACCTCTTTAACAGCACAAGTCAGCTAAGGTGACTTGGAAGAAAAATTGCCAAGTTTGGCAGGGCAATCAATGAGTAAGTCTCCAGGATGAACTTCATTTCTCAGCAGTGCTGAAGTCAACCCAGTTCAATTTGACTTTCACGGGACATTACATAGAAGTTCTTTGTACGAATATTCAAGGTAGCAATTGCCCACAGGTCTTGACTCTAATACCCGTTTTCCTTTCCCAGGACATCAATTGACAAGCAGTAAGTTCCCCCTCCTCCCGCCCCAAACACTCTGGAGAGGAAAAAAATAGTTCAGAGTAAGGGTCACAGGATAAGAACATTCTGAAAATTCAACAGAGCCTAAGTCTCCCTCCAGTGAGTCTGCACCTGCACCAAGAAGGTCTTCAAATGCCCAGCAGTGGCCACTTAAATAGTCACAAGCTGGAATAAAAAAGGTAGCACTGGTCATACTGAGTAGAGCTGGAAATGTTGAACCCTTCTTTCCTGCTGACTGGGAATGATACTAAGTCCCATTTGCTCAGCTTCATGGTACATGATTACTTTCGTATTCAATAAAATACCTATGGCATCTGGTCCTCCCAAAACCCTGTGAGGTAGGAATGATCGCTTAATTAATCAAGTTAAAAAATATCACCCCTGTTCTTAATGCATTTACAGTAGAATAATCCATAGTGAAAAATATGACAATTTCTCAAACATAATCAGAACAATGTGTAAGTTCGTAGTACTTCAACTTGATGTCCTTCAGAATAACTTGGAAAGCCTTTAAGTAAAATTTCCATTATCGAGTGACATTGAATTGGAATGTAAGAATAATTAGAGTTTATTACCTAGAAAATAGTTATAAAAATAAGTATTAAGAATTCCCATTATGACTCAGCAGTTAATGAACTCTACTACTATCCATGAGGACGTGGGTTTGATCCCTGGGCTCGCTCATTGGGTTAAGGATCCAACATTGCTCTGAGCTGTGATGTAGCTCGCAGACGCAGCTCAGATCACGCGTCGCTGTGGCTGTGGTGTAGGCCAGTGGCTACAGCTCTGATTGGACCCCTAGCCTGGGAACCCCCATATGCATCAGGTGTGGCCTAAAAAGACCAAAAAAAAATTCTATATATATAAATAACCAGTTCGACTATAATGTGACTTTTAAAGTAAAATACCTAGGAGTTCCCATCGTGGCGCAGTGGTTAACGAGTCCGACTAGGAACCATGAGGTTGCGGGTTCGATCCCTGGCCTTGCTCAGTGGGTTGATGGTCCAGCTTTGCCGTGAGCTGTGGTGTGGGTTGCAGACGCGGCTTGGATCCTGCATTGCTGTGGCTGCGGCGTAGGCCAGTGGCTACAGTTCTGATTGGACCCCTAGCCTGGGAACCTCCACATGCTGTGGGTGCGGCCTAAAATGACAAAAAGGCAAAAGAAAATAATAAAATACCTAGAGGTAAACTTAAAAATATTTGTCTATTTCAACGTTACAGATTGAACACACATTTGTCACTATAAACCCATACTAAAATGGCAACAGAGTGAAAATACACCATCCACATAAAGAGTAGAAGAAATAGATTTACAACTGTCAGCCGAAGTTTCAGAACTAAAAAGTGGATATTAAATTGTGCTTCATTAGCTGAACTAGAAAAGTGGAATGACTTTGGAAATGCAACCCTGACCAAGATTACTATCTAGTCTCGAGAACTTGATGTACCAAATTCCTCTCAGCGAGGGAAAGGCATGAGAAATGGAACAGGCTTACATAATTTAGGAAACAAAATTATTTAACTATACCTATCAAAACTGTAAATGCATATAACATTGACTCAGCAATAACATGTAAGAAAAAAAAAATCACTGAGTATACTCACATGTGTATACAGATGTGTAAAATTACACTCAGTATTTTTTTAAATAGAATCTATTCAATATAACAATGATACATCCATAATGGAATATGTATTTATGAAATGCAGTATTTTTCCATAGTCAAAAAAGATTTTCATATGCTCTTAGGGAAAAACCTTTAAGTATAAGAGTTAAAGTGCCAACAGTTTGTGATATGTTCCCAACTTAGCCCACCTGCACCCCCCACCCCCTGCCCTGGGAGGAGATTTGTAGGCAGCCCATTGAAAGAGAGTCATCTACACTGAGGTTCAATAGGTAGATGAATCCATCTGTCTATTGGTCTTTGAAGAAGACTGTGTCCCACAAGGGAAGACAAGTAGACCTCTGAATAAAAATCATTATGAAACCCCAAGTCTGGAAGAATCTATCAGACTGGGCAATCTGACCTGCACATCCAAGGAAATAGTTGTTCCAGATCTGCCTTGAGGCTGTGCCTGACCACTCGTGCATCAGCCTCTCGTTCACCAACCCTCAATGAAACCTCACCAACTCTCAGCCACAAAAAGTGAACAAGGGAAAAGACACAATCATGTGGTCAACCCCAGCAATTCTGTGATGAATATGCCTTCAGAAAGGCTGGCCCTGTAGTGGAGTGGAGGCTCCATGCTGTACAGACCTGAGATGTGATATTTAGACACTTTTATAAGCTACAAAGTTAGAGAACATGCTCAGCCCAGGGCCGCAACATAGTCAAGGAATACAAGGCAGTTAGCAGCATCTGTGCTCAAATGGAGAAGCTATTCTGTGCACATCCATGAGTTCTGGAAGGAAAGACTGACTTCTAGTTCATCAAACAGGGGATTGGTCAGAACATTAAAACTTGTCACACTACTGTAAGTGTGACACATCTGTATTGGGTGTATCCAGCAAAATAATGGTAACCAAGATAGAAATAGCATCTTAGTTACACTATTTCATCTTCCATTTTCCCCTCCAAATCCACTCTTCATTCTTTTTCATTCTGCTCTTTGCAGTGAGGCTGGCCTGTGTGGACTTAATCAGCTGGTTCCTTTCCCTCAGAGTTCTGGTCAGTTTTGGCCTTGACATTCCAAGGAGAAATCAGAGATAGGAAGGAGTGATGTCACAGTATTTACTTCCCTGGATTCCCTCTCATGCAAGGTCCATTTCAGGCTGAAGACATTTCTCTACCTAATATCACAGTTCCTGTCAAGGCAGCTCTTTACATGACTCTCCTTCCAGGCTCTGGTAACATTCCATCTTTGCTATCTTCAAGCCAGGGACAGTACGGTCAGATGTCATGCTCTTGATGCTTGGCACCATCCACTGTGGTTTCTTAAATAGACTGCCCCTAACTTTTAAAATCAACTATGTGTTAAACTTACCTCAAATCATCTGTTATTGTTGGGACCCCAACCAATACATGATTTTTAAAAGGAAAAACAGTCTCAGTGATATCTAAAAGGATTGTTATCTCACGTGATATAAAATTTTATGAGGAAAAATTGGCCAGCATTAGAGACACTGACAAAGTTTCAGAGTAATTTATACATTCAGTCCATAAGTAATTGATAATATCCTAGTGCATACCAATAAATATCCTAGTGCAAACCAATAATTGTTCTAGATGTTGAGGATAAATCATTAGACAAATAGACAAAGCATTTACCCTATGTACCATCTTCATTACAAAAGTTAGAAATAAACTGAAATAAGAGTTTAGGTGGGATACATGCTAGAAAAAATAAGGTAAAATTAACAGGACCAGGGAAAAAGGAAGGGCAATTTAGGTAAAGTTGCCATAGAAGGCTCTTCTCTCTAAGCAACATTTGAACATAGACATAAGTGAGGTGAGGAAATACATGTAATGATTACAGAGGAAAAGTGCTGAAGGATAAAGATGATTTCTATTACCATAGCTATATTTTAAAAAGATCACTCTGTAATAGAATAGAAAGTCCTAGTCAAAGCAATCAGACAAAAAAAAATAAATAAAAGGAATTTAAATAGGAAAAGAAGTAACATTGTCAGTTTGAGAATAACATGATCTAGATCTAATGTATAGAAAATCCCAAAGACTCCATCGAGATTACTACAACTAATTAACAAATTCAGTAATGTTAGATAATGCTCTATCAACATACAGAATGCTGTATCATACAGAAAACAGTTGCATTTCTGAACACCAATAGCAAAACAATCCCATTTACAATAGCACCAAAACAGTAAACTATGAATACCATATTTTTAAAAAAAAAAATTTATCCCAGACCAGGGATTGAATCCTAGCCACAGCTGTTACCTACATCAAAGATATGGTAACATCAGATCTTTTTAACCCACTGCACTGGGCCAGATATCAAACTTGCACTTCCACAGCAAACTAAGCTACTATAGTCAGGTTCTTAGCCCACTGTGCCATGCTAGGAACTCCTGAAAACTACCGTATTTTAATGGAAGAAATTGGAGACACAAACGAATGGGAAAATATCCTACATTCAAAGATGTGAAGAATTTTTAGTGACAAAATGTCCTTTTACTTAAAGCAGTCTACAGATTCAGTGCAATCCCCATCAAAATTCCAAATGGCGTTTTTCACAGAATTAGAACAAGCATAACCCAAAACGTTTATGGAGCCACAAAGTATTTCCAAAGAGCAAAAGCAATCCTGAGCAAGAGCAACAAAGCAGAGACATCACACTTCAATCTCCAACTATCCTGCAAAGCTCATCAGGACAGTATGGGGCTGGCATCAAAATGGACACACAGAGACAGGATTAAGATGGCGGAATAGGAAGAGTGGGGCTCAACTTCTCTCTCATAAGAGCAGCAAAATTACAACCAAATGCTGAGCAAACTTCAAACAAGTTGACTGGAAGCTTTCAAAAAGATATCCTACTCCAGAAGACAAAGACAAGGCCACATCAAGAGGTAGGAGGGTTGATTATGTGATATAAGCAACTACATACCTCCCAGGTGGGAAGCCCCACAGACTGGAAAGTAACTGTATCACAGAGACTCACCTACAGGACAGAGTTCTAAGCCCCACATCAAATCCTCATGCCTGGGGATCTGGCACTGGGAGAAAGCACCCCTGGAGCTTCTGAAACTGAAGGCCAGTGGGGTTTGTGCACAGGAGCTCCATGGGACTGGGGGAAAATGGAGACCCCATTCTTGAAAGGCACACACAGACTTTGACGTGCACTGGGTCCCAGGGCAAAGGCAGGGGTCCATAGGAATCTGGGTTGAACCTGACTGCAACTCTTGGAGGATCTCCTGGGAAAACAGGGACAACTGTGGCTTGTTGTGGGGGAAGGAAAAAAGCTCTTGGGAACATTCATCAGCCTGAATTTTTCTAGAGGTGGCCATTTTGGGAAAGTCTGGCCCCACCCATCAGTGTTCAGAAGCCTCAGGCCATACAATAACCCAGGAGGGATTACAGCCCCACCCATCAGTAAACAGGCTGCCTAAAGACTCCCCAGACACACAGCCACCTCTAATCTCACCCAGAGACAAAGCCCCACCCACCAGAGGGATAGTAATCAGCCCCACCCACAAGTGGGCAGCCACCAGTCCCTCCCATCAGAACCCTACAGCAAGCCCCCTACCAAATTCAGCCACAAGGGGGACAGACACCTGCTGTGGAAAACCATATGGAGATTCCTCAGGAAACTAAAAATAGAATTACCATTTGATCCAGCAATCCCACTTCTGGGCATCTATCCAAAGAAAACCATGACTTGAAAAGACATGAACTCCAGTGTTCATTGCATCACTCTCTTCAATAGCCAAGATATGGAAACAACCTAAATGTCCATCGTCAGAAGAGTGGATCTACAAGATGTGGTACATATACGCAATGGAATATTACTCAGCCATTAAAAAGAAAGCAGTAACAGCATTTGCAGCAACATGGATGGACCTAGAAATTATCATGTGAAGTGAAATCAGACAATGAGACACCAACATCAAATACTACCACTTACACGTGGAATCCAAAAAAAAGGACACAGTGAGTGTCTTTGCAGAACAGATACTGACTCAGACTGAAAAACTTAGTTTCCAAATGAGACATGTTGGGGGGATGCACTGAGGGTTTGGGATGGAAATGCTATCAAGTTTGGTTTTGATGATTGTTGTACACCTACAAATGTAATAAAATTAAGTAATTTTTAAAAAATGGACACAGATCACTGGAACAATAGATAACCCAGATATAAACCCATGCATTATCATCAATTATGACAAAAGACAAGAATCTATAATGAGGAAGCAACAGCCCCTTCAATAAATGTTGAGAAAACTGGACAGCCTCATGCAAAAGAAATCAACAGGATGCCTATCTTATACTTCACACAAAAACTAACTTAAAAAATAGAGTAAAAATTTAAACATAAGATCTAAAACTGTCAAACTCCTACAAGAAAATAGACAAATAAGGCTCCCTGACACAGGTTTCCACAGACATTTCCTGGGTGTGATATCAAAAGAACTACCAAAAAAAAAAATCAAAAATAAATGAGACTACAACTAAAAAGCTTCTGCACAGGGTAACAATCAGCAATAAAAAAGAAACCTATGGAATGGGAGAAAATATTGGTTACTCTTATCTGGTAAGGAATTAATATCCTGGATATGTAACAAATTCATATAACTCAATAACAAAAAAAAAGTTTTAGATGGGAAGAACTGCAGACTTTTTCCAAAGAAGCCATACAGATAGCCAATGGGTACATAAAAGGTGAACACCACCACTAGATAGATGCAAATCAAAACCACAATGGGATATTCCCTCATATTTGTTAGAATGGCTAGAATGAAATAGAAATAAATGCTAATGAGAATGTGGGGAAAAAAAGGAACATTTGTGCACTGCTGGTAGGAATATCAACTGGTGCAGCCACTATTGACAACAGTATGGGAATTCCTCAATAAAACCACCATATGATTAAACAATGTCAAGCATATATCCAAAGGAAATGAAATCAGGCTCTTATAGAGATACCTGCATTCCCATGTTATTGCAGCATTCATCACTTTAGCCAAGATACAGCAATGACCTCAAAGTTCTTCAACAGATGACTGGTAAGGAAGATGTAGTTTTACACACACACACAAACACACACACACACTATTATTCAGTCATGAGAAAGAAGGAAGTCCTGCCATCTGTGCTATCAGTGTACCTGGAAGGCGCTATGCTAAGTGAAACAAGTCAGAGGACAACAAGTATCTTTTGACTTCACTAATGTTGAATTTAAGTAAGGGGAACTCAAGAGAGAGAAAGTAGTGTGGTGGTTACCAGAGGCCTGGGGGTAGGGGAAGCCAGGAAATATTGGTTAAAGATCACAAATTCTCAGTTATAAGATAAAGAAGATATCAGAGTTCCCATCGTGGCTCAGTGGTTAACGAATCGGACTAGGAACCATGAGGTTGAGGGTTCGATCCCTGGCCTTGCTCAGTGGGTTAAGGATCCGGCGTTGCCGTGAGCTGTGGTGTAGGTTGCAGACGCAGCTCGGATCCCACATTGTTGTGGCAAAGGCCGGCAGCTACAGCTCCTGTTAGACTCCTAGCCTAGGAACCTCCATGTGCCGTGGATGTGGCCCAAATAAGGCAAAAGGACAAAAAAAAAAAAAGATAAAGATATAAAAAATCTAATGTAGATTATGTAGATTAGAGCATCATGATTATAGGTAATACTGTATTATGTACTTGGCTCTCAGTAAAAATTTGGTTCCTAAATGTTCTCACCACAAAAAAAAAAATGTTAATTATGTGAAAAGAGGTAGGCAGTAGTTAATGCTATGATGGTATAATTTTATAATCAAATCAATACACTGTACACCTTAAATCTATATAAAGTTTTATTTCAGTTACATACCAATAAAGCTGAGAAAAATCAACAGGCAAAAGACAAACATTTCACTACTGGCATATACCTAGATGACACTATAACTGGAAAAGATACATGCACCCCTATGCTCATAGCAGCCCTGTTTAAGACAGCCAAGATGTGGAAACAACCTAAATGCCCACCAACAGATGAATGGATAAACAAGATGTGGTACATACATGCAATAGAATACTAATCAGCCATAAAAAGAGTGAAATAATGCCAGTTGCAGCAGCATGGATAGACCTAGAGATTATCATAGTAAGCAAAGTGAATTAGAGAAAGACAAATACACGATCACATCACTTACACATGCAATGTAAAATAGAACACAAAGAAAATTTGTCTACCAAACAGAAGCAGACTCAGACAGAGAACAGACTTGTGATTGCCAAGGCAGAGAGGGGAGGGAGTGGGATGGACCAGAAGTTTGTGGTTAGTAGATGCCAACTATTGTATATAGGAAAACAACAACAAGGTCCTCTGTACAGCACAGCAAAGTATCCCATCTCCTGGGATAGACTGTAATGGAAAAGAATGTATATACAACTGAGTTACTTTGCTGTACAACAGAAGTTAACAGTGTAAATCAACTATAGTTTTCTTCAAGAAAAAAACATTTCATTGAAGAGGATATACAGATGGCAAATAAGCAGAAGACGTCTAGGCATTAGGGAAGTGGAAGTTGATACCGTGGTGAAGTATCAGAATGGCTGCAATTTTTAAGTAACAGTACCAAATGCTGGTGGATGTACAAACTGGACTTATCAAACATGACCGGTGAGTGTAAAATCAGCCGCTCCTGGAAAAGTTTGGAAGTTTCTTTAAAAAATCATTTACCATGTGATGCAGAGTTTGCAGTCTTGAGCTGTTATCTCAAAGAAAAACATTTCTACACAAAAATCTGTATATGAATGTTTGAAGTAGGTTTACTTGTAATGTTCATAAACTAGGGGTGAGTCCCTCAATAGGTTAATGCTTCATCAAGCTGGAATACATCTGGGCTATGAAATGCTGCTTAGCAATAAATGGCCGTCATGTTGATTCAGCAACATTGCGTGGGTTTTCAAAATGTTTTGCTAAATAAAAAAGCCAGTATCAAAAAATCCAGTGTCAAATGATCACATACTGTATGATCCCATTTACATTTATGACGTTTTTGAAATGACCGAGTATAGAGATGGAAAACAGATGAGTGGCTTCCAGGTTTTGAGATGCTGAGAGGGGTAAGACTATGAAGATCTCTCAAGAAGGTAATTTAATGCTGTGATAGTTCTGTATCCTGATTGTGGTGGTGGTTACCTGAATCTACACGTGTGATAGAGTGACACAAATTATGTGTACATACATTGTAACAATGTCCAATGTCTGGTTTTAAGATGTTATAATTTGGTAACACACTCTGTAATTATATAATCCATAAATAAGGCAAAACTGGGTGACATGTATATGAAACCACTTTGTACTAACTTTGCAACTTCCTGTTGATCAACAATATTTAGGAATATTAAGTTTAAAAGTTCTTCCTGGCTGCTATGATAAAAATGTATAGCAGGAGCAAAGGTGCAGTCAAGACGACCCTTTAAGAAGCCTTTATCATCCACTCAGGGATGCACATGATTTGTTACTATGGTGGCATTTGGAGAAGGGTTAGAAGTGTTTGGATTTGACATATTTTGAGTCCAAAGCTGTAGGACTTGCTGATGAATTGAAAATGCTATACCAAGAATGAGAAGCCTAACGGTAAGTTTAAAAGATTTTTCCCTTTGCCGAAGCAGTAGGCTAAGTGCATTTTTTTTCATTCTTGCAGGCTGGAAGGCACAAGGATGAATGGGCTATGGGTAGTTAATCAGTTTTAGCCTAGTTAGTTCAATTTTACAGTGAGGTGCCCATGAGCCATACACATGGCTATGTATAGGAGGAAGTTGTATATATAAATCTAAAGTTCAGGAGGAAGGTTGAGGTGAGGAAATAAATTTTAAAGTCATCTTACAAGTGATGTTTGAAGCTATAACACTATGAGATGACCCACCATACATAGATAGAGAAGAGCGAATGTCTGAGGACACTCCACAATTTAAAGGATGGGAGAATCAGTATTCAGCAAAGAAGCCAATGAGAAGGGTATAATTACAAAAGAAGGTAGGATACCAGAAGCTAAGGGAAGAATATTTGGGATGAGGGGAGGAGTAATTTGCAGTGTCAACTAATAAAGATTAAAAGTGAGCTGAGAATTGACCATTTTATTTGAAGAGCTCAACTTCAAAAAGAAGCATTTCAGTGAAGTGAAGATCCTACAAATGTGTGCAAGAGAGGACAGGATGTAAACTTCCATAAACTACTCTTTGGAATGTTTGTTGTAAAGGCAGCAGAGAAATAGGATGGTTACTTTGACAGTGTAAGTCAAATGGGAAGGATTAAGATGGCCAATACCATATGCATGTATACTGGTGGGAACGCTGCATCAGAGAGAATGCAGAAAAAAAGAATACAAGAGTGAGAGAAGTCCTTCGGGAAGAAGGGAATGAGACCCAGTATATAAATTGAGGGTTGGCCTTGTATATCAATTGGAATGAAATGGAGTTTAAGGGTACAGAAGCATACATGGCAGTAGATTTTGTACTCAAGAACGTACGGTACAGTCTCCTGCTATTTCTACTTTCACAGTCCAACAAGGTCATTAACCGAGAGTGAGGATAGGTAAGGGTATTGGAGACTGAGAAAAACACAGGTATGAGATGGTATTTGAGGACAGAAGCAGAGAGTGAATTTATGAAGAAAATGCAATATGATTGTCTGGCAGCACTGCGAGCCCACTTGCCTATTTATTCATGTAAGAATTCAATGTTAGAGTAGTCAGCATGGTTCTGCGTTATTCTTCCAGCTTCCTTCAGGTGTTTGGGTGAAAATATGAAATTCAACAGAGGTAAAGAGGATCTCAAGTGAGTTGAGTCGAGTTGCAAAAGATGGCAGTAAGAGTGAAGATGGAATCTAAACTGGAAAAAATACAGGGAGCAAGGACCTTTGGGGGATTAAAGTTGATGAACACTTAGAAAGTGGTTAAGTTCAACTGTAGGATGCTCCGGGAAGTAAGTTGTTAGAAGGGTCTTCCTAGAGAATTGATTGGAAAGACAGGAGATGATGGCCCAAGTGGGATGCTTTAAGCTGGTATGACCTAAGAGTGGCAGAGGTAGGTTGGAAGACAGAAGCAATAAAGGTGAAGACTTCAAAGAACTAAGAGGCGAGGACATTGATGGATCATCCCCATGGATAATGAAATTCTAAAACCTGGTAACAGAAGTAGTGGTGAACAATTACAGTAAATCAGGTGCTAAAATCATCCAAACGAAAAGGAAAGATTCATCAATTATTAACAAGGAGAGGTAGGGAATAAGATGCTTCAAAGGCCCTGAGAAACAATTGGGGAGAAATGAACCAAGACTAGGAGTACACATGGTAAGATAGACAATAAAAGGAAGCTATGACTGAGGGCATTGTAGAGTCAACTACCATATGATTCTTCCTATACCAACGCCCTAGTAGCACTGAGGTTTATTAACCCATCATTATGAGGAGTTAGAAGCAGGATCGTTCAGCTGTTCCATCTAATAAAAGCACAGTATGGATGGAGGTAGGGGAGAATAACAACTGAAAAAATACTTTGTACCTCACAAACATTCACCTATCAGCTCTTCATGACCGTGACAGATCCGCTGTATGTTCCTTTTTGCTCAGCATTATAAATCAGAGAACAAAGTCTTTCCTTTAACGTATCTCAATAGATGTTTGAACTAAGGCTTCTGATTCTGTCGTCTGCCCAACCAAATCCATGGACCCAAACTGTCAAGTTGGCTTTTTTTTTTCCTTACACATGCATCAAAGTGACCTATTACCTTATTACCTCACCTTCAGGCATTTCGTGTTTGCTGTCCACATTCCAAACTAGAAGGAGCAAGAGCTTCAGGGATCATAGTTACATAAACCACAGGCTGCAATGATAATGTTACAACATAGTTCATTCTCCTAAGAGCTTAAAATGCTGAGCCACAGAAATAGCTTAATTAGTCTCTGCTTCCTCCTGGGTAGGAGGCACACTATCAAGTATTCCTCAATTAAGGGTTGAGGTTCAGTGAGGTCGTGACCCACCTCCCAGCACTCCTGCTTGTTCTGAGGAAGTGGCTAAAGAGTCAGCCAACTAATCTGAACTGCACTTTGCTGTAACAGTCTGCCTGAGGACCTCCACAACCTCTGTTCTTTTCATCAATAGGCTCTGAGCTTTAAGCTGTTGGCCAGTATTAAGTGTAACCATGCAGATCCTTCCCATCTCTTTCCCACGTATACATACACACTCTTTTTAAAGGAAATTGATTACTAGGAACCAGGGTGATAAGAAGCCTTCCTATAAGGCAAAGACACATCACCTATACAAGTATTGAAACTCTAACCAGTATACCAAAGCATTATTAATAGCTAATGCTCGAGTTCTCACTGTGGCTCAGCAGGTTAAGGCCCCAACATAGTCTCCCTGAGGATGAGGGTTCAATCCCTGGCCTCGCTCAGTGGGTTAAGGATCCAGTGTTGCCACAAGCTGTGGCATAGGTCACAGATGTAGTTCGGATTCAACATGGCTGTGGCAAAGGCTGGCAACTGTAGCTCTGATTCAGCCACTAGCCTGGGAACTTCCATATACCACAGGTGCAGCCCTAAAAATTAAAAAAAAAATAGTGCTTATTGAGAACTTACTGAGAACGAGACACTGCTTTAAGTGCTTTGCATGAATGGACTCTCCTCATCTTTGCCAATAATGAGGTAGGTATTATCCCACCTTACAGGAGGAAAGTGAGACACAGAGGTAATCTGCCTATGGATTAGACAGATCAGGGGTAGGTAGAATCTGAACCGAGTCATTCTGGCTCCATAGTCCAAAATTTTAACCAGAATGCATTATTACCCAATACACACACTCAATCTCACCAACTATATTTGCTGGCAGAAATCATTTCCTCATACCTCCTAGCAGGTGTGGGACCACTTACCAGAGCATAGGTAAAAACCCTTTGCTACAAGACACGACGAGGCTGTTTAATTTTACCCCCAAGTACTGTATGACATGGAAGTAGCTGAAAATGAGAATTTGTTCTCAGCAGAAAATTCTCCAGTACCGTGATTGAAAGTTTAATGGTTATGATATTCACTTGTCCAGCTTATTAAAAAAATGCGTTTCCAAGAGACCTAGCCCCCCAACCCCCAAGTCTGATTCACCATGTCTGTGCTGAACAAACGTCACCACTGCCACTACCTGCCAGGTAATCCCAGTGGAGGTGGCTCCCAGGCCACACTATACGAGATGTTGCTCTTGGGAAAAGACAATTCTAGTTATGAATGAGAAGGGGGTTGGGCAAGTCACATGAGACAATGAAATTTAGTTCTTGTCAGTTATAAAAACAAGGCCTTTCATATTTCTTTTAAGTCAAAGAGCAACTTCAACCATTGCTACTAAAATGACAATATGAGAAATAACCTAACTCAGAGTAGAAACATGATTGAACCCCAAGCTTCCTGCCTCACTCCCTATATACCTCGAGAAATGGAGCATCCGTTTTCTGATTTATAAACCATACACGATACTGTATACAATCCTGTTGCAAGCTGAGACCATATTTATTCCCCCCATATGTCAGGAAAGTGGGCAAATCCTTTTTCTTCCTGCCTGGGATGAGCACTCATGACTAAAAGCTGAAGAGCTATCCCACCACGATGTAGTGAGCAGAACAGGAGAGGAAGTGTCTGAGAGCATCGTGGAATACCATGCCTGCTCTGGACACCCGTCTCTCCAGATATTACCAGGATAAACAACTCTACATTTAAGCCGCAGATTTTCAAATTTCTGTTACCATTAAATGTAGTCACTATCTGACACAATTGGATATACATATGTATGTATATATACATAAACATGCATGTGTGATGAAAGATTACTCAGCCACAAAAAGAAAAGAAATGTATATCCCACTGTGGCTCAATAGCTTAAGGAACCAACCTAGTCTCCTATGTTGGGTCATCCTCCTCCATAGTGAGGATACAGGTTCAATCTCTGGCCTGGTTCAGAGTGTTAAGTATCCCTCCCCCGCCTTTTTTTCTCCCTAGATAGGTATAGACTGCAGAGAATAATATACCATGTTCTTGTCTCCAAAGTTTAAATGGCTATAGAAGACAGAGACCTTAAGCATCACTTACTAAACAGTAAGAATACCAAAGATTTCTCTATTCTCTGATTAGCTGGGGAGGAAGAGAGTTGTTGTAGAGCAAGCCAACAGACTTTGGTCCTCCTTCGATATCCATGATTAAACATCATAGCCAATAGCCATAAGAAAGTTGCTTCTCACTTGTGATCTCATGCTAAGTCTGAAGAGGATAGCAAAATAAATTTCTTCCTATTTTTGTAAAACCCACAACATATGCAAATTCCCATGCTAGGGGCCGAATCGAGAGTTGCAGCTGCCAGCCTACACCACAGCCATAGCAAGACCCCATCTGTGACCCCCATCACAGCTCACGGCAACACCAGATCTTTAACCCACTGAGCAAGGCCAGGGATCAAACCCGCATTTTCAGGGATACCAGTTGGGTTTGTTAACACTAAGCCACAACAGGAACTCCCAAAATAAACTTTTAAGACACCAATAGATACCATATGAAACAGGTTAGTCTAAACAGGCCTAATAAATATTCTGAAAGTGCTAAGACATGACAATGAGATTGCCGAAATGTTCACACTACCCCAAGAGATCTACAGGTCCAAAGCAGAGCTCAACCCCCCAATGTAATGCTTTATAAGAATAAACAATCCTAAAATGTATATAGAGAACGAGAGGAGATCCTAAATAGCCAAAGCAAACGAGAGAAAAGAGAGTAAGGTTAGCAGGGTTAGAACTGGTTCCAGAATGATTGAATTGCAGTTTCCTTGGTCCCTGCCCCACTGTAACAAGGTATTGAAACGCCAGGCATTTTTACAAATTTATTCAAGTCAAAGTACATTTTCAGAAAGAGAGCACCCACAGGCAGGTAAAAAGAGGGCCCACATCACTTTATAATGTTTTTTATCCCCATGCTGGTAATTTTATTTGCAAGGGGAACAGGTTTTACAGAGGTGGGTGAGGAATGGGTGACATTCCTTCCCTAGTAGGGAGTGAGCAGCCCAGGTTGCTTAAGGTGGGGGAAGGGGCATTACAATGAGACATGGCCAGAGGCTTTTGGGTTTCATCTCCTTAAAAGGGGTTTGAAGCCTATAACAGAAGCACAACACTTCCTAATACAAAACTATCACAGAGCTACAGTAATCAAAACAGCATGGTATAGGCAAACAGACAAAGATGTAGACCAATGGAATGGAACAGAGATTCCAGAAATACACATACACATACAATAAGGTGATCTTAAAAGGGTACCAAGAACACACTATATGCAAAGGACAGTCTCTTCAAAAAATGGTGCTGAGAAAACTGCATTTTCACCTGCCAAACAATGCAATTGGACCTCTATCTTACATTATATATGCAAATCAAAACCAAACATTGTAGATTTAAATATAACACCAGAATCTTTAAACTTCCCAGAAGACATGGAGCAAAGTTTCATGATGTTAGTCTAGATAATGATTTGATATGACACCAGAAGCAACTACAAAGAGCAAAATACAGAAGTGGGACTACAGGACTAAAGACCTCAGCAAAGAAAACAAAGTGAAAGGCCACCTATGAAATGGGAGAAAATATTTTCAAACCATGCATCTAAAAAGGGGTTAATATGGAGTTCCCTTTGTGGCTCAGTGGTTAGCGAATCCAACTAAGAACCATGAGGTTGCAGCTTCGATGCCTGGCCTTGCTCAGTGGGTTAAGGATCCAGCGTTGCCATGAGCTGTGGTGTAGGTCGCAGACACGGCTCGGATCCCATGTTGCTGTGGCGAAGGCCAGCAGCTACAGCTCCTGTTAGACCCCTAGCCTGGGAACCTCCATATGCCGTGGGTGTGGCCCTAGATAAAAGCAAAAAAGACCAAAATAAATAAAGAAATAAAAAATAAAGAAATAAAAAGGGGTTAATAACCAAAATATGAAGAACTCCTACAACTCATTGGCAAAAAACAAACAACAAAGAAGCCTCAAAAAAAAAAAAAAAAGAACCCAAGCAATTTGACTTTCAAAAAATGGGCAAAGGACTTAACAATAGACATTTCTCTTAATGAAAAGATAAATGAATAGATGCTTATCAGGGAAGTGCAAATCCAAACCACAATGAGTCATCTATCACTTCAGACCTGTTAGCATGGCTATTATCCAAGAAGTTGAGGGTGGTGGTTGGGGGGGGCAGATGTAAAGAAATTGGAAACTTCACACATGGTTGGTAGGAATGCAAAATGGTGCAGCCACTATGGAAAACAGTATGACAGTTCCTCAAAAAGATGAAAACCGATCTACTTATCCCACTTTTGGGTATATAGCCCAAAGAATTGAAATCAAGATCTCTAAGATATTGCTTCATTCTTACATTCATTGAGTACTATTCACAATAGCCAACATATAGAAATCACCTAAATGTCTATAAGTAATTTTGTTTAATGTAGCATATATACACAATAGTATATTACTCAGCCTCAAATGGAAATACTGCTGTATTTAACATTATCAATGAACTTGAACACCATTATTTTAAGTAAAATAATCACAGAAATAAATACTGCATTATTCTACTTAAAAGTTGTCTAAAATAGTCAAACTCAACTCGCATAAACAAAACAGAATAGTGGTTTCCAGGGGTTGGAGAGCAGGGAAAATAATCAGCCGCTCTTTAACAGGTCTTAAGTTGCAGGTACTCAAGAGAAGTTCTACTGATCTGCTGTACAGTATCATGCCTACAGTAAATACTATATTGCACACGTGAGACTAAGAGGGTAGTTCTCATGTTAGGAATATTACAATAAAAAAGCTTTGCAACAATATGTCAAATTTTTAAAAACAAGGTATTTGAACTAAGTAGTATGACAAAAGCTGAAGACTTTGTTGGAATTTAGGATAAAGTTTTGAAAGAAAGCATGTGGAAGGTCGAAGTGCCAACAATGGACTAAGGGTAGAAAAAATTCTTAACCAGTGCCAAGATTATCTTCACTAAAATTCAGAATCCTTTCATGAATTCGACAGAAAAATAGCGGAATAAAGAAGCATTTTCCAAGTCTGACTAAGAATACAAAAAAAAGGTCTATCAATTACTGAGGAGGAAGAGGATGAGAAATAATCAAGGTAAACTATTAGAATATTCAGATAGATTATATTCAAAATCTGTCTACTCAAGTAAAAAAAACCCAATACCATTTCTTTTATACCAGAGATGACCATCCAGCAAACATAAAAGTAAGTTCTTTCTAATATCAACAAAAACACAGTACCCATGTTTTATCTCAAAGAAACTAATCCTTCTATGGGGGAAAAAAAAAAAGGTGACTGATATACATAGATGGGTGTTTCTATAATTAAAGGTGAGAAGATTCAGTATGAGATACTATTTCATCCCCCAGATTAATCAAAATTAATGTAGCCCTAATCCAAACTCCAGCTGGATGCAAGGAACTCTTTTAAAATGTGTATGAAAATAAAGGTATAAACAACCTTGAAAAGGAAACATTAAGAAAATGTTATGTTATAATGGACATGAAGCTATACTATAAACACCAATTAAAAATAGATATGAAGCTATAATATAAACACCAATCAAAACTAGGATAGTAGTAGCACACAACCAGAAATAATCTTAATAGGATAGTGTACAGAACTGAGATAGATTCATTTACATATAGGAACTTGGTATGTAATTAAAAAACAGTACCACAAATCTGGTCAAAGTATGATTTATACGAAGCTGGGAAAACTGGTTCCTGCCTTGAGAAAAATTGAAATGGATTCCTATTTAACTCAAAAAGGTAGACTCCAAATGGAATAAAGACCTAAACGTCAAAGATAAACTAAGTCAACAAAAGAAAACATAGATATCCTCAAAGGCAGGGAAGAATTTCTCAGAAAAACAAATGCAAACTACAAGGGAAAAATCTGAATTTGTACCAAAATTAAGAACTTCTATACAAGGACACCATGGAAAGAGTTGAAGAGATGACAGATTTGAAGAGGGCACTTCCAGTGTACAAACTTCACAAGGGTCTATTTTAAAATGAAACAACTCCTGTAAATCACTAGGACAAAAAGTCCAGTGGTAAATGGTCAAAGTCTATCAACAATTTACAGAAGAAGAAAAAAAAAAAAAGCTGGTAAGTATATTAAAGGATAGTCTTACCTATTAGTCATAAGAAAAATGCAAATTAAAACACTATTGTATTATCTTTTTATGCCTAGTAAACCGGGAAAAAATTGCTAGAGAATGCCAAGTGTTCCTGGTGGCGGTACAGACTGGCCTCTAGAAGATCTGCACCAATCTGGCAGCACTTTAATCAAGTGAAGCAATTACATATACTTGACCGAAAATTCCACACATGAGGATTTACCATAAAGAATTTCTCACACATGTCCATTAGGGGCATGTATAAATATACTGACTGCAGTTTACTTGTGATCAGATGGAGATAAATCCAGCTATGGCACTGGTTCTACCCCGGGGAAAACACCCACATGATCATATGATAAGCCACAATAAACCACATTAAGTATTAAGAGGTACCACAACCACCCACATAGGTTTACCAAAAAGTGTTAAGGAACATAAATACTCTAAAAATATCACTTACCTAAGTTTAAAACACTTGAGGAAAAAAGCGAAGTCTGGAATTTGCTTCACAATAATCTAGGCAGGGTGGGGACGAGTGAATAAATGGGGAGCAATTATAGATAAAATAATTTGCGCTATGAATTAATTATTGAAGTGGGGAAGGAGTACATATAGTTTGAGTTTCTTAATTCTGTATACTTACCTGTGTAATTTTTAAATTTATACCAAATATAAATTTTACTTCAAAAAGAACATACATAAAATACACCAGCATGTTTACCTGAGGACGTAGAAGGAAGGTACCAAAGAGAATATACAAGAAATTGAAGAGACCTTATGTGGGCCCCTAACACAAGTGTAATACTTCTCACTAACTGGTGTTATCAACACCAAGGTTTCAATTCAGAGAAATTTCTAGGTCTATGGTGGTAAAAGAAAACTCTTGTGTGAACCATTATATGGCAGCCATTGCTTTCATTTGTCCAAGCACACTAAGATGAAACACTGTTCCTTAACTCAAAAATTCACTCAATACCATGACTCTCTAACAAGAGTATTTCTCGAAAGCCTTCTTTGGCATGTATTTTACAGCTGAATTACCACTACTGTCTACTACTTACTTATTTCCAAGTACTGCATTTATTTCTTCCCTCCCATCATGATTTTCAGAACTTTAATTTTGACTCTCTTCCTGTGTAACTTTTTTTTGTGTGTGTATTTCAAAAAAACCACACAACCCAATCAATACCACTAGAATAAGGGAGTAGAGAACTATTGATTATAATGAAAGGGCAGTTACCTTTATTTCACCTATTCCTAATGTCTTTTGGTCTCGAGGTCATAAACAAGCTACTCTGGGAAGTAAACTGAATAGCCCAACTAAATCCAAGTAAATCAAATAACCCAATTAAATCCAAAACCAACTTCAATATGATCCACCAAGAGGGGACTTTTGTTTCCCCACTATCTACAAATGGGAAAATACAGTAAGAACACAGCAGTTATTCCGGATCTCCAAGGAAATGGGTCACAAAAGAGAAAAGGTAGAGGGAATGAAATGTAGCAACGATTAACAGTTAGAGACTCAAATATTAGCCTGTATCAGAATCACCTGGCAATCATTAAATCAGGTTGTAGGAGCACCCATTCCAGAGTTTCTGATTCAATACACTGGGGTAAAATCCTAAGCAACACTGCTCTAGCAAGTTCCTGAGTGCTGCTGATGCCAGCGGGGATGATGCTCCAGGGGTAAGGCTTTCAAATGGCCCCTGCCCATGTCCAGGGCCCAGAGCCTTGACCACTAGAGCATACTGCCCACCATACCAAAATGGTTTTGCTTAAAGCATTTTGCCCAAATACCAAAACTGTTTAATTTGAATGCATATATTTGAGAAAAGTCTTGAACCAAACTCACCAGGATTGATACTCCACTTAAAGAAATTAATTTCCAGAAACTTCAGCCTGTGCCCAATAGTTGGCCAATCACTAACAACTCATTCTTTCAATAAACGTTTATTAGGGACTAACCATGTGACCCAGTACTGCGTTAAGTACTAGCACCCCGTATAAAGGAAACAGCTTCTGCTTTCCTGGAGCTCAACTAAACTCCCCAAATAAAAGTCACAACAGGGGCTCCACTAATCCCTATGGTGTCTTCCTGGGATTTAGAAAAAGTTTCCCTGCAGCATGTGGAGTGCTGGCTACATTTTAGCTCCTCCTTCACCCAGGATCAGGGTCCTGTCCAGCACAGGACCTGCATAAACAGTCACCCTGAGACTTATTTAAACAAAGCCCTTACACTTAAACTTTGTCTTGGTTATTCCTACTTATTTTGCAATTCTCAAACTCAATTATGGGCTTTCAAATCCCACAGCCTATTTCAAGGTTTTAGAGACCTTAACAAGGTCGGAGGGGAAACTCGGGTACAAAGCTTGGGTGATTATACTCCTCTGTCCATGAGATACTCTCATTATTGCTCCCCTTCATGAAGCATACTGTGTTTAACACTAAAATACATAGCTATTATTTGAATACACCTCTATGTCTGTGGAGACATATGAAAACTATACATAACTCTTAAATATATTCATATTATTGAGATCAATGTGGTTTTCACTGCCAAAAATTGCATTAGGCTGTAGACTTAGCCCCGCTTGTTTTCCCCCTCAAAATTATGGGGTTTTTTGTTCGTTTGTCTTTTCAGGGCCACACCTGGTACATACAGAAGTTTCCAGGCTAGGGGTCAAATCTGAGCTACAGCTGCCGGCCTCCACCACAGCCACAGCCACTCAGGATCCAAGCCCCATCTGTGATTTATACCACAGCTATGGCAATGCTGGATCCTTAACCCACTGAGCAAGGCCAGGGATCGAACCCCAGTCCTCATGGATCCTAGTTGGGTTCAATAGCCACTGAGCCACAATGGGAACTCCCAACGCTATGTTTTTAAATTCTAATCATAGAGTTAAATGTTCATCTAGTCCATTACTTCTAACTGCAGAAAGTCTTACATGGCAAACATCCACACTATTTTCTTTGTCCATTCCCCACGCAATGAACACGAAGGTTACCACCTGTGCCCAGTTACATCCAGCAATGTTATAATGAAAATTATGATATGTGTCTCTTGGTAGATTATTTCAGTATGGAATAATTACAAAATGAGAAGTGATGGTGGGAAGTGGGGAAGAAAACAAAAATTCAAAATTTACACAGAAAATGTTTCAGTGATTTTAGTATGTTACTGGAGCTGCCTTTTTATGGGAAATAAAGTAAAAGCAATAAAAATGATTTCTTCGTGAACTGACAAGAAATGCTTCCTCACAGATGTGTTCCTATAACCACTCAGACCCTGGGAACTGAGAAAATAAAACTAGAAGTATTAGAGTTCAGGACAAGTCACTTAACCTGAAGAAATTAGTTCATAAATTTAAAAAGTGGTCATGTTAACCTGGCAGGTGTTACTTTAGTAACACCTGTGTAAGAAAAAAAAAGCCGCCACTGTTCCACTTCTTATAAGGATACCGACTCCTTAGTTCACGAAGTTCTCATTCTGGGATAATTCAGGAGTGTTAGAAGAAAGATAGTCTGCAATACTAGCACAGAGAGACCTTCAGTTGTTGTCATTACCAATGGCTCTTTGTGCTGCCTGCACTTGAAAATCGCCTATTAAAAATTCCATGGCCAGGGCTCCATGCTGGGCTACTTAAGACTTTCTGAAAGGGAACCCAAGAGTCATATTTTTCACAACTGTTCATATCACCCAAATGTGCAGATAAAATTGGAAAAAAAAAAAGTCAATGGACCAACCGCTTTAAGTTGCAGACAGTCAATCAGGATATCAACAGCAAATTAACAAAAAAACGTTGCTTCAAACTGACAAATAATTAGGAACTTGTTCAACTCACCCAGTCACAAGTTTGTAATGCAGGCTTCTGCAAAGTATATCCAGGTCACAGCTATACTTCTCCAAAGCTCTGTGCTCCTGCTCCAGCGAACGCCTTCCTCTGCAGACTGGGAGCAAACTGGTTTGCAGCCCCCCCAGGACCACGTGCCCAAGCACACCCAATAGCTGCTGCTTCCGCCTAGCCCTCAATATATACTTACTCATGCCTAATTGCGCAACCTGACAACAGTAACTGAATTATGAAGACCAGCTGAGGGTGATGGGTCTCAAGCTTAAGTGTGTGTTAGAATCACCTGGAGGGTCTGTTAACTCACAGATTACTGGCCTAACCCCCTGGGCTTCTTACCCGGTTCTTCTAGGGTAAGGCCCATGTATTTGCATACTTAATTCCCAAATCGATTTTGCTGTACCTTGAGAACCATTTTGAGAACCTGTTGACAATGTAAGTAGCTTTCCTTAAAATGCGTGGCTCTGTGAAAGAGTAATCATCTGTGGTTATTTAAATACACCCAGAAATTCTCTGACACTCCTTTCAAAAGCTGCACTCTAATTTCCCTTCTTTGACTTTGGGCTGGATGTAATGCCTCACTTCTAACAAACTGAATAAAGTAGAAGTGATGGAGTATGACTTAAATACTGGGTCTTAAAACTCTCTGTACCTTCCACCTTAGTCAAGCTCTTGAATCATTCACTCTGAAGGAAACAAATGACCATATTTTAAGGACACTCTAAGGAGAACCCCACACGGTCGATAACTGAGGCTCACAATTCCCAACAGATGAATACGTGAATTAGTATAAATGACATTAGCATCTAATTTTCTAAAACTCTCAATCAACATATTGGTTCCAAGAAAATCAGTAATACTGGAATTTTTCCAAAATCAGATCTACTGCCATAAACTCTCAAAGCATTTAGACACATCTTCAAATATTCACAGATTAACTACCATTGCCATAAAAGTAGCCATGAAGTGTAATACTGCTAAAAACTTTTATTCACAATAAACCAATAAGCCACTAGTGTCTGCTGAACAGCCATGTGAAAAAAGGAACAGAAACATGAAAAATGAGTGAACAGCTTCACTGTAGTTTAAAATTCATTCAAATAAGATTGAAATGGAAATGTGGAAATGCAATTATTACAGTCATTATAAGGGAAAAATACTTGAAAGTTACAAAAAAAAAAAAAAAAGTACTGAGGCTCCAACAGCATGTGAGTGAGTCCTTTTGGAAGCAGATCCCCCAGCTCCAGTCGAGGCATCATAAGACTATTATCCTGACTGCAAACTCCTGAGAGATCCTGAGCCAGAACTCCCCAAATAGGCTGGCCATGGGAATATAAGGTCATAAGTATTTGTTCTTTTAAGCCACCAAGTTTAAAGGATAATTTATTATGCAGAAATAGATAACTAAACGCAATAAGTGAACAAAACTGGAAAGAGGAAAATGACAACCACGTGGAGTAATCCAGTCTCTGCTGCAACTTGCTTCAGTTAATGAAAGTTCAGTAAAAAAAACACAAGTGTGAAAAAACTTGGAAATTCTAAACTAGATTTTAAGGAACAACAGGAACTTAAAGGTTCTTCTACATTGCAACAATCTCTAGGAATCCCAGCATCAGGAGCTCAGGGATCTTGATTGCAGTGCTGTTCAAGGTCAGCTCAAGAAAAACTTTCTCTATCCTCCTCTTGCTGTGGACCAGCCACCTCAAATTCTACTCTACCTCTTTTGTTATTGCTCATCTCCATTCCCTCCTTCTGCCTTCTGCCTCCCCCCAGGCTTTCTTAGACTCTCTTACTGCTACTCAAAGTGGTCTGTGGCCCAGCATCATCAGTTTCACCTGGGAGCTTGCTAGACCTGCAGAACTTTGGGCCCCACCCTAGACCTACTGAATCAGAATCAGCATTTAAATTTGAGAGATGCAGCTCTATACCGTGACTGTTAGGCTTAAGCTCCCAACATTTCTTGCAGTGGTCCCCATATTTTATGCATCTTGCAGTTACTTGGGATGTTTAAAAACTGCGAGTGCCAGCTCCCACCCTATACATTCTGATTTGATGTATATGAGTCAAGACAAACCACTGGAAGTTTTAGAAGCTTCCAGGTGATTCCAATGTCCAATTAAGTTTGGCAACTTTTAGCTTACAACCTTCTTTTCTTGGTATTTCCCAATTTAAAAACAGAGGATATTGTATTAGCCTGTCTTATTGTTTAATACAAAGGCATGCCATGAGCATTTAACCACACAATTTCAGGGGAAAGAGTGAGTTTCGCAGGACTATATGACCCAAAACACAACCGCTGCTGCACAGAAATGCTGTGGGGAAAGCAATGTTTCGCAGCATTAGAATAACCTGGGGAGATTACAAATCTCAGTGCCTAAATCCCACAGAGGAGTTAGTTCAGAATGTCTAATCTCTGGATTGATCCAGGCAATGATACTGCTAATCCACCCAGATTTTTCCAGTTTGTAGCCAATGTAGAAAAACATTTTTAAAATAGAGGACAGAGCAGTGGACACGCCTATATTAACAGTATTCTAAAACAAATACAAAACTATATTAGCTTTAAAATCATGGTTATTTATTTTTGGCCTCAACCTAAAATTAGTTGAGTGAATAGAAGTGTCATGTAAGGAAAAGAGCTTAGCTTTTGAATCAGATAGAATTGGGGGCTTAACCCAGTGAATGAATGGATTCAGGCAAGTTTTTACACCTTAAAATCCTCAGATTCCTCATCCATAAAATGGAAATAAAGCCAATTAACTCAAAGAGTTCCAAGAAAAATAAGTTTTACAATGTACCTAAAACATCTTAGACATTGTAAGTGATGAAATGCTATTCACTTTCTGTTCCTTATATGGGGGAATATTTTCTTTAAAAAAGTGTAATTCTGCGTATTATTGGATGTAAACCTCCAACCAACCATGGGTAGGAGTACTTGTTTTTCTAGCTGACACATGAGAAAACTGAAACTCATCTGTCAACTTACCCCCCAAAAAATGTTAAATAATGAATAAGAAGCTGAGATTCAAAAACAGGTTGCCTAACCCCAAAGCCCAAATTCTTAGCCATCCCATTCTACTACCTCTCTAAAACAGCTACCTCCTTGTCATGAAAGACAAATATTGGGTTCATACAGGGTGCAAAAGAGGCACTGCGAAGAGGGAGAGTAATGTCTTTAGCGACCTGACTTGGTGTGGCACATGTACAACTAACATCTGGTAATTGTTATGCTCTTTCTCTTCCCTCAGGGAAGCTGTCAATTGAAGGCCTTTCAGTCCTGTTCTAGAAGGTCACAACACACTTCCTCAAAGGTGGTACTGTCAGTATAGTTCTGAAAAATCACCAGGATGTGCTTATTTTTCATACACAATTTTTGCCTACACAAGCATAACATAGTCTGTACTTTCATAAACTAAAGGGTGAAAGAGATACAAACCTATAAATAACTATTTCCAATTAACCTTCTGCTCTTCCTATCTTTCAATTTGAGCCGAGGTCTCTCTCCTTCAGAAGCCAATTACAATTGTCAGTTGAGTTTTTTGTTATATTTCCTCTCTTGTATATACTGCTTCTTCTATCTTGCTGTAGTCAATTCCTACAATCTCTCTTGATAAATTCATTATCCAGGATGGTTTTCATTGCACTTCTTTGCATCTTTTCAACATACTCATCCCTATATAACCCTTTAGTTTAAGATCTGTGGAAAAGATGCCTATCAACATCTGAAACTAATACGATATTGTAAATCAATTACACTCCAATTTTTAAAAATGAGTTTGGGAGTTCCTTTAGTGGCTCAGTGGTTAACAAATCCGACTAAGAACCATGAGGTTGCGGCTTCGATCCCTGGCCTTACTCAGTGGGTTAAGGATCCGGCGTTGCCGTGAGCTGTGGTGTAGGTTGCAGACGCGGCTCAGATCCCGCGTTGCTGTGGCTGTGGCGAAGGCTGGCAGCTAAAGCTCCTGTTAGACCCCTAGCCTGGGAACCTCCATATGCCGCGGGTGAGGCTCTAGATAAAGGCAAAAAGACAAAAAAAAAGAGTTTGGATAGCATTGGATGTCTGTGTTTAACACTGATTTAATCAGCATTTTTTAATAATAATAAAACAAAGACTCAGATGTAGATATGCGTTGGAATTGTAGTACTCCCAAGTCCTAAATTTAATTTATGTTAAATTTTGTTTTTGGCATACATCACTTATTCTCTTTATTTTCTAGACCCTCTTATTATTCAGGCTTTTTCATAATTCCCCTTCCCTATTAAAATGTAACCATCCCATGAGTTCCCGTTGTGGCTCAGTGGGTTAAGAACCCAACTAGTATCCATGAGGACAAAGGCTCAATTCCTGGCCCCACTAAATGGTTAAGGACGCAATGTTGCTGCAAGCTGTGGCATAGGTCACAGATGCAGCTCAAATCTGCTGTCACTGTGGCTCGGTGTAGGCCTGCAGCTGTAGCTCTGATTTGACCCCTAGTCTGGGAACTTCCATGTGCGGCAGGTGTGGCCCTAAAACAAACAAAAAAATAGTAACCATCTAACACTACAACCCCTTGATTCTATTCTAATTAACAATTATCTGCTCTCTTTTTTTGTTTGTTTGTTTGTTTGTCTTTTTGCCTTATCTAGAGCCTCACCCGCGGCATATGGAGGTTCCCAGGCTAGGGGTCTAACAGGAGCTTTAGCTGCCAGCCTTCGCCACAGCCACAGCAACGCGGGATCCGAGCCGCATCTGCAACCTACACCACAGCTCATGGCAACGCTGGATCCTTAACCCACTGAGCAAGGCCAGGGATCGAAGCCGCAACCTCATGGTTCTTAGTCGGATTCGTTAACCACTGAGCCACTAAGGGAACTCCTATCTGCTCTCTTTTCTACATTATTATATATCTCTCATCTGGATCATTGCCACTAGCCTACAAGCATATTCAAGTATTTCACATCTTAAAAAGAAAATCTTCCTTGAGCCTACATCTTCTCAAAGTTACTATCCAGTTTTTGACACCCTGTATAATAAAATCAACTTAGAGTTGCAGATGGTCACTCCTAACTTTCTCTTTGAAACCACTCCAACAAACTTTCATCCCCACTACTCCACTGGAACAGCTCCTCAGCAAGATTTTCCAAGTACCTCCTCCTTGCCAAATTCAGTGGGCAATTCTCCGCTTTCATCTTCCTCAATCCTCAGCAGCATTCCATAGTGTTATCACTACCCCCTTCCTGAAACATACCGCTGAGCCACGACAGGAACTCCTGATTTATATTTCTGATGGTCTGATTCCTACAGTGGTCTTTATGCTTTTCTCCCTAACATATATTATTTCCTCCAATGACTGGCCTAAACCAGTGGTTGTCACACTTGAGTGTCAAATGGCTGATTCTAGGGCAAGAAAAGGAAATATTCAAGATGAGCCAGGGACATCCTATAGTGTCATAAAGCAAGGAAGTTCATACACACACATGCACACGCACACTGATAGAGGCAGGTCAAATGGGCACAGGAGCCAACTGAAATAGCACCCAATGACCAACACTGGAATAACTGGGGCAAGAAAATACATAGAGTAGTATTGGATTATAATATAACATATAAAATCCATGATTCCATACCAGTATAAATAAATGATTTAATATATCAATAAATGTGGAGAAGAGACAATCCAGAAGGATTCCAAATAAATTACTTAGAGACTTACCCTAAAGGAGAAATCTGGGAAACACTATTTCAGTCAGATGATCAAGGACAACTTCAACAGTCATAAATCATGTTGATAGCGTGTTTCCTTGATAAAAATGACACTTCTGTGACATTCCTTCCCAAAACCCATAGCCCCAGTATAATCATGAGAAAATCATCAGACAAATTACAGTACAAGGGCATCCTACAATATGTTTGATGCATACTCCTCAAAACCGTCAATCAACATAAACATGAAAATCTCAGAAACTGTCATTTCCAAGAGGAACCTAAAGAGGCAACAACTAACTGTAATCTGGCATCTTAAATAAGATCCTGGAACAAGAGAAGGATACTAGATAAAATTTAAAAGTTTGAATAAATTATGAACTCTAGTTAACAATAATGTATTAAAATTGTTTCACTAATCATAACAAATATACCAAATGAATGTAAAAGTTTATTAACAGCAAATTGGAGGGTGCTATATAGAAACTATCTGTACTGTTTATTCAGTTTTTCTGTAAGTTTAAAACTGTCTTTAAAAAGTCTGTCTTTTTTAAGTTTTTCTTTAAGAAAAAAAGAAAGGCAAACCCACTGGGGAAGTTATAAACTCTGAGAAGGCAGTGGATTCCTCTAGGGCTAGAAATAGGAATATGAGTCAATCTTATTCAAATCCAGGTGACTTCTGATTTATACCACAAACCCACTAAGACTAAGCATAGCTTTCATGCTCCAGATACAAATAAAAATCTACTTTCCTCACTCCTTCTCCCCAAAGGCATAGTAAAATTGGTCTGCAGTTTCCCAGACAGTTTATGTGAAGTTCTGATGACTACTTCTCTTTGGATTTCTCAAACTTAAGGCTATGGCACCACTGACAATAGATCTCCTTGTTCCACTTTGACTATGTATATACTTAAAAGCTAAACAAAGAAAAAATCAAAAAACTTGAGTGAACATCAGAATCACCTGGAAGGCTTGAAAAGAATTTGATAACTGGATGCCACTCCCAGAGTTTCTGATTCCATAAGTCTTGTATTTCCCAGTTCCCTGTTAATAATGATGCTGCTGCTCCAGGTATTAAAATTTGAGAACCACTGAGCAAAAGCAAGCATGGAGTCTCCATTGTTACTGTTGCCATTTTTTTTTAAGAAATGAATATGAGACCAAATTCAGCCAAATGACACATGAGAGGAGAGGAGATTAGTTAAGTTGCTCCTTGGAGAACCTCCTTAATCCTAAAAAGAAGGCACAGACCCCTCTCTTCTCCTGCATGTATTGTGTTTAAATATAGCAACCAGTTTAAGGTCAAGAGGGGAACTGTCAAAAAGATGGCACAGCAAAAGATGGGAAAACCTTCATCTTTAATGACATCACTGAGCTGTTGAACCAGCTAAGCTTAGAGTCTACACTATATCCAATCATCTCATTTGAGATCAATTGTTTTCCTCACTCTCTACACCAATTTGAGTCATGATGCTTGGTTTCTTACAATTAATATCATCCTGAAACACTACCTTTAAAATATTACCCCTTCCCACTCTCATCATTTACTTGTTTCAGCCACAGTGGCCTTTAGGTTCTTGACACTACAAAGTTCATTCACCTTCAGGTTCAGTCATTGCTAGTCCCTCTACCTGGACACTCTGCCCCCAGACCTCTCCACAGCTGTCTCTTTCTTATAATTGGAGTTTTAATTCTGGTGTCACTTTTTTCTAAGTTATCTTTCCAAATCACACACTCTACAGTGTTCTCCTGCTCCCTGCAATACCTTTATCCTATTCCCCATTTTATTTATACCATCCCACATTATATTCAGCATTTATGTATTTATTTATACGTTCATACGCAGCCTCTACCACCCCCCTCTCTTTCTACAATGTAAGATCCCAGAGAATTGTGACCACCTCTATCTGTTCATCTACACACCTCCATGGATGGAGTGGGTCATCAACAAATATTTGTTTAACAAAGTAATTAACTAAAAAAAGCTAACATATATATATACTCATTTTATTTTAATTTATTTATTTTTGCTTTTTAGGGCCACACCTGTGGTATATGGAGGTTCCCAGGTTAGGGGTCGAATCAGAGCTTTTGCTGCCAGTCTCCACCACAGCCACAGAAGCATGGGATCCAAGCCATGTCTGTGACATACACCACAGCTCACAGCAATGCCCGATCTTTAACCCACTGAGTGAGACCGGGTATTGAACACTCATCCTCGTGGATAGAAGTCAGATTCATTACCACTAAGCCACAACGGGAACTCCAAAATATGCTCAGATTGTTGAGAGAAGATATTTAAATGTAATTCTTAGAGACTCCCTTCAAAAAGAAATGACTCAATGTAGAGAACTATGTATTGCATCTACATGCAGTGGACCCAGATTCTCAATAGAAGATCAAGTACAGCTGTTACCAAAACTCCTGGTGTATAAAAACAGCTGATAACATATCCAATACATCAAAGGACAGGAATGCCAGCCAAAAAAAAAAAAAAAAGGGAGTGGCAACTTTCAAATGCAAAAGTAATGAAGGGTTTACTAAATGATCCATTCTAACCCAGGGAGCTTCCTGTCATTAACAAGGTAAGGGATAATTTCATATGTTTGTGTTTTCTAATAGTGGTATGCATTTCAAAATAAGTCAAGGAGTGGAATCACCAGCATTCACTCAAACTAACCCAGCGATTCAAAGCAGTTTCTCACAAGAGGGGATCAGAGAAGGAGCATGACCTAGGGGATTTTAAAAGTTTCTTTCTCACTTGTTTTTCAGGGAGAAACTCCATCCAAAGGGCAGCCACAGGAGCATCTGGAGAATAGTGGGGATCGTGTTTCTTCCTCTAACAACTGCAAGTGCCAGTTTCAATGGATTGACTGTCTAATCTGAACTCGCTGACAGGAAGCACCCTCCCTGCCTCCTTCTGGGACATCGTCATATGGCCCCAACAAACTGATTCTCCCCATATTCTGTTTTCATCCTACTTTTGTAGCTGGCAGAACTTCTTTGCCAGGGCCAGGCTGTTCTGATAGATGAGCAGAATTGGCAGCTACTGATGAGGTAGGATTTATAGTTGAGAGATGATGCCCTTAACTCTCAAAACATGACCCCAGCCACTGCCCACAAGTGAACTTCATCTACAAAGGAACAAAATCTTTTAAAAGTGAAAAATTCTTGTTTCACATGCATTCATGTCCTATAACTTTCTGCAGGTGTCTTGTTGAATTTAAACTATTTCAGGAATTGTTTTAATAAGAGGTAGGTGGGAGGTCCTGGAGGCACATATACATCTCTGGAAGATACATTATCAAGTCTCCCCTACTCAAGTGGCCATCGTGCCCACAACAAATTTAGGTCAAACAGGGTTTATTACGTAAGGCCTCAATCTGAACAAATGTTCAGAGGTAGAAATTTTGTTTGGCTTTGTTTTTTCCAAAAATTAATTTTTAAGCCCAGGGGATAACTTCCCATTCTCCTTCTCTGATGGCAGGGGCAGGGGATGAGCACCTTTTTTCTCTCCTATTTAAGAAATAATACACTGGAGTTCCCATCGTGGCTCAGTGGTTAACGAATCCGACTAAGAACCATAAGGTTGCGGGTTCGATCCCTGGCCTTGCTCAGTGGGTGAGGGATCCAGCGTTGCCGTGAGCTGTGGTGTAGGTTGCAAAAGTGGCTCGGGTCCTGCGTAGCTGTGGCTGTGGCATAGGCCAGCGGCTACAGCTCCGATTAGACCCCTAGCCTGGAACCTCCACATGCCGCAGGTGCAGCCCTAAAACGACAAAAGACAAAAAAAAAAAAAAAGGTTAAGGAGTTCCCTGATGGCTCAGCAGGTTAAGGATCCAGTGTTGTCAATGAACCAGCTGTGGCAAGATTCAATTCGTAGTCCAGGGTCTTCTGCATGCCAGGAGTATGGCCAAAAATAAAGTAATTAATTAATTAATTAATTAAATACAATAAAAAGAAACAAGGCACAGTGTGTATTTGAAGGCTGAGAAGCTAGAACTCAGAGCATGGGGCTATCAGACACTATGCTATTCAGGATCATGACTGCAAAAGCTAAGAACTCTATTCATAAATCAACTACACTCTAACAAATAAGTTCAGAAAACAAAATACCACAGAAAAGATGAATATAATATCCCAAAGGCACAAAGGATGAAAATACGAGGAAAGTTGTTTTCTAAAATTACAAATAAAAGTGCCCAATCCAATCTGAAAAGAAGAAGGAGGAGGAGAAGGAAGAATGAGAAGGAGGAGGAGGCGGAGGAGAGAAGGAAGGAGAAGAAGGAGAAGAAGAGGAAGAAGGGGAGCTCTGCTCACTGCTGTTGTAGATATTGCTCAGTCATGGATTCATGGACAAAATAGCCAATTACAAAAGGCTTCCAAACTAGTTTTGCTTTATAAATCAATCTTCCCTGAATTTATTTCCATATTTATTTGCTCCTAATTTCTGTAAATATACCTACATTAGTGCTATTCAGTCTTTGTGTGATTTGTCAATTGATTTTGGGCTGCTTGCCCTATTTTTGATACTAAGTTAATTATTCTTTTTCTGCTCTATTAAGGCTTAACAAGAGAAAAAAATGATTGTCAAACATTAGTCTTATGTTTATTTATTAAGACCAGCAGGCTAATGCCATCACTCATTTGCTTACAGTGATTAATCGCCTATGTATCAAACTTTATGCTAGGCACCACAGGGAAAAATTAAAATGAAAATAGTTTCTACCCACTGTGTTTATGGCAGCATGATAAGAAATGTATGAAAACAAGTGTTATACGAGGTAGAAAGTGGAAAATATGCCCCACAGATTTCACTAAGATTTGGTGAGAGGTCACAGCTGGAGTACAGCAGAGGCAGGAGAGACCAGATTCAAAAGAAATAGCTCATTAAGAGAAATGATGTAATAAACATCATTATCAAGAAAATATATACCTACAAGAAAATATAAATATATTGGAGAGTGGAAGGAAGGTGCTGAACATTTGATTTTAGGAAAAAAATAATGCTTCAGGGAGGAGTGAAAAACTGCAAGATTATACAACAGACCATTTACCAAGCTCAGAAAATATGTGATTTATTAAACCTTGACGCAGATTATAAACTTGGTAGGCACAAATTATATGAGTGATATAGGAAATCAATAATCTTTTTTTTTTTTTGTCTTTTTGCATTTATGTAGAGCCGCACCTGCGGCATATGGAGATTCCCAGGCCAGGGGTCCAACAGGAGCTGTAGCCACCGGTCTACACCACAGCCACAGCAACGCGGGATCTGAGCCATGTCTGCAACCTACACCACAGCTCACGGCAACGCCGGATCCTTAACCCACTGAGCAAGGCCAGGGATCGAACCCACAACCTCATGGTTCTTAGTCGGATTCATTAACCACCGAGCCACGAAGGGAGCTCCGGAAATCAATAATCTTGATTAAGACACCTCATTTGATGTTAAATCCTATATGAGAAATTCTGGGCTTTGCTTCCAGAATGTTTCCTCTCTGAAAGTGTATAGAGTAATCTGTGGAAACTGCTTCTCTAATAGGGAACAAAGAGTTAGTTAAATGAAAATTTCAAAACCTTGAGGAAAAGTAATCATATAACCTTGGATTTTGCAATAGCTGGAAAAAGGAAAAATTGGTCAAGTCAAGAATATACACTATCTGAGAAGCCAGACTCCACGATATTCAAAAGGAAGGCAAGATTGATTACATAATCTGGTCTCCATAAAAGAAAATGACTCACAAAGTTGGAAGATTTTTAAAATAATTTTGATTATATAGTATCATCTCCTAGTTAAAAGGATAAAAATGTATTCAAGTAAATTATATGGGATTTTTTTCAAAATGGAAATAGGTAAGACAGAAGGCTAATGTAATGAAAGAATACATGTCCAGGAGGTTCTCTGGTGAGTTCACATTCTCACAAATTAATTTCACATTAATTTGTAGAAATGTACAAAAGTTGCAAATAAGATGCATAATCAGTGATGACTATAAAATGTTAGGAAAAAGAGAGTGTGAGGTTGGCTAAAGCCTGAGGTAAACTGCAACTTGAAGAAAAATTGGGACAAAAGGAAGAAGAATAAACGTAATGTCAACTGAAGAAAAGAAAAGCACAATCAAAAAGCTGAGAATTATGTTTTTTCTGACAGACAAAACTGAGGACTTAAACCCAGAAGACAGACTCTCAGAATCTCTGAGGGGATGCTCCAAAAGAGTTAAGGGAGGAGCCAGGATATATAGGAATTTTTCAACAAAGACCAGGCAGTCAGAACATCAAAAAACTACTGTTAATTAAAGAAAACTAAACATCTCAAGTTAATGAATATAGTGCTTTTCTATGTGTGGGAGGATGCAAGAGGCTGGACCCATGGAAATCATTCCTTTGATATGTACCTTAGCTACCTAGGGCCAGCGTCCAGTTTTTCTCCATCCTGAATCCCCTCAGGGTACACAGCTGGGAACGGATGCAGTGGCTGGTGGCTTGATGGCTGCAACATCCTTTGTTTACTTATATGACAGGTGACATTTTTTATCCACAATAGAGAAGGGGGAAGGAAGCTACACAATGAAATATCTTTAGGATTCAAAGGAAAACATCAACTACACAGTATTAGCTGCAGTTCTTAGGCAAGGGAACAAGAATGGAAAGAGTGATGGGTTGAGCTTCACTGAAGTTGGCTTCTCACCCCTGGAAGTACCACCTTGACTTCCTTGAGTTTCCATGTCCTTCTTGGTCCTACAGAGTTCTTTATGTCAGGGAGTCTTTTTGGATCTGTACATGTGTGACATGATCCACTTCCTTCTTCCCAAGACCCTTATTTTCTAGTGGATTCTTTTCTTTTACAGGTCTAGCTCCTATAGTCCTGTTCAACCTTCTTAGAGCCCTCTTACTCCAGAGTGTTGAGGTGAGTAAGGACAAGTACAAATTAACAATAAAACAGTTCATTCTGTTGAAAATAGATCCCCCCCTTTTTCTTTGAAAGTTGGAATTGTTAAGTACTTTCTTATCTCTTTGAAATTTATATACATATTTCCTTTTGAAGACCAGATGGGCCTTTTGTCTATTTTATGACCCAGAATATATTTCTCAAGGACACGGGAGCCATCTGTTTGAAATGTAAGTATCAAAGGCGATAACACTCCTAGCTTCTAGTTTCTATTGGAAGGCATATGTCCAATTTCAATGGGCACCTTGCTCCAAGTTGCAAAATTACTTCCTTATCATAAGGAGATGAGAAGTTTATTTTTCCTCTGAGTGAAGCAATTTAGCTCGTATAGATGGTCACCCTATTTACCAGGTAAAGTTAGGGTAAGTTGTGTGACAAATGTCATTGTAAGTCCTCTTGAGGACCTTTATTGTTTATCTTAAAAACATGTACATAATAGGTTGTATCTGCTTTGCTCTATAGGGAGATATGAGTCCTTTCTTTCTGGGCAGTCTCTTAAAGCCGATTGCCTGTACCATGTAGCATATTTTGGTTTAACGCTTATTCAATAATAAGTGTTTTCTTTCTCTTATTGAAACCGAGCAGGGTCTGGTGGGGCTCCTGGCCACACAAGCCTTTCTGAGTCCCCCATTTACTGTTTTTAGGGAATAAGTTTCAGCCCCCATGACCTCCCCTGAGTTTCAAAGAGCAGGTTCAAGCAGTTGCTCATCAGGTAAGGGCAGGGATGCAGAGACCACGGAAGGAGCAGTGAAGAGATCATAGTGCAGGCTTAGGGCAGGGTCCTGGTTCCTGTTTACGGAACATACATAACAATATCTCTAAGCGATTCTGCAGAACTAAACCCCCCAACAATGGAAGTTGTTACCTACTTGAAGGGGCATTCTTCATTCCAGAAACAAGGAGGACCACCAGAACCAGTCCTGGGGCCCCTAAACACCAGCTTGGAAAACCAGTGCAAGCTTGCCTTGGCCCTGGTCATTATCCGCAGCCCTATTTTCCACTCCCCAAACTATAAAACCACCTCCTAATCTTTCCCAAAGGGGGCGCAGTCTTTAAGGCCTCTTTTGCCTGGCAAAGCAATAAAGCTATCTTTCCTCCTTCATCAAAAATTCTCTCTCTGTGTTTCTATTTGGCACCTGAGGATGGAGGCTGAGTTTTGGCAACATTCCTACCTTTGCAAAGAGAATTTCTGGATTTAGAGAAGTCTGTTTTTAATTTTATTCCTCAAAAAAACACCAGCTATTCTTTTCCTGATGGCTCATTGAAAATTAACATACAAGCATACTTCAAAAGACATATTTATGACTATAGGGAAAGAGATAAACTTAAAACACACATAGTTTGGGAGTGTTGCTTTATCCACCTCAGCAACCAACATCTTCAACACTATATTTGTTACTGTTGGATAAAGAATTTTAGAATAATTTTGTGGCTTGATTCCAAGTAAGCAAAGGTCAAAAATGACCTTAAACTGAGTTTCTGTCCCCCCACCCAAAAAAAAAAATTCTGATCCACTTAACAATGTTGAAATGACATCTGGAAATTTCTCCAAATGGAAAAAAATAATGTTTTAGGTGTTTTCATTGCTATATCTGAATACTACTAAGCATTTGCAGGCTACATGGCAGAAAAGCCATTGTGTTCTACTGAAAACACCATCTTTCTGTGACAAAGCATTTCATTAAGTCTTTGAAACCAAAGAAACCATTTGGCAGCATTTTTTTCTCCCACCAGCTGCTATACATCAATTGGCCTTAGACAGATATTTGCTAGTGAAGTAGTGTGTTTCCCCATGGAGTAGGGACTAACAGTCATGTTCGAGACAGGAATCATTTTTATGCACAGACAAGAGCAAAACAAAGCTGGCCATGTGGTGATGCATGTAAAAGAAATCTTAGTGAGGGTTACAGAAAGCTATGTTTCCTGTGGTCAGCAACCAATTTGTTTTAGGAATACAGAGTTAAACACAATTGTCAGAGATGTCATTGCAATACTAAAATGAAGAATATGGATGATGCATGAGTTTCAACTTAAACTGGGAGTGATTGATTGGATGCTGTGTTGAGGAAGATTCTGAGGTTGTGTCTACCATGAGTGTAGAAGTGAGGAGCAGCAGCTCAGGGGTTACACATTCACTTTCTGTAATATAAAAGCTTCTTTTGTACTTTGTGCCTTGATTAGACCTTAAATGACTACAATGGTTAAATGACAAATTCTGACACAGGTTGTAACATGAGGGTTGACTGGGAAGTTTTGACCATAAGAACGCAACTCACTTAAAATCATAATTTAGGGAGACTGGGGAGGAGATATCTGCTCATCAGTTCTCCAAATTTCAGAGATGAAGGGCTTGGCTTGCACAGAAAATACGTAAAATTCAACTAACTTCCAAGAAAGCCAAGGTGAGTACTCCTGGAGGGTCATGCTAACCAGAGATTCTGTTGGGCATTTTTCAAGGAGTCATACTTCTCCTTGCTTGTTGATTTTTAATTTTTTATTCAAATCCCAATTTCCAATATTTATTGAACCCCAGACCTAGAAAATATCTTGGAAGTTATATAATATAACTCCTTCATTTTCCAGGAAAGGAATAAAAGTGAGTTCCAGAAAAGTAAACTGCTTCTATGTGGCAGAGTCAGATCTAAAAGCCCTAAGATCGGAGAAGTCCAGTGCCCTTTTTACACTATTTGGTGGGACTGACCCTCCTTCCTCACTCACTCAGCCTGGGGTTCTTTTTTCAGGCAAACCCTTATCGCAAGGAAGCATCCCATAGCATCCTGCACGTCTTGGAGGCATGTCTCAAATGGATAGATTTGACCATAGGGATCCACATGGCTAAACGCCATGGGTTTCTTCTACAGTTCCTACTAGAATTAGGCACCTGTTATCCCCCCGGGTGTTCTTTGTAGGTGTTCACAGTCCAATTATAAGGTTAGATGGAAGAATAGGCTTCCACTCTGGGAAAACGTGCAATCCCACACCTCTCGTGTAAAGTCAAACCCATAAACAGTAGGTTCCTCCTCTCAAGTGATGTCTCCATTCCTTGAGACTTTTAGATCACCAGACCATAGTCCCTGTGGGTCCACATCTCCTATTCCTGACTGCTCCTGTGCACAGCAAAAATATGGCACACTTATTACCTCTTATGATTTTTAGTTTCTTCTTCATTCTTAGTGAGGCTGACTAAATTAAACACTCTTGACACTATACTCAAATTTTCAAAGTCAAGGCCTATGAAATGGAGTACAGTGATCAACAATGGAAACCTGAAATAGTTTTACCTCTTTTTCTAAGACTGAGGGGAGTGCATTGGGGCAGAGTTTTGCACTCTTTTTCAGCCCATCTTAGCTGCTTAGCTCATTTCCAAACATTAGGATAAGAGAGAGACTTCAGATCAGGCCGTTCTCTGGTCATGTTCTGGGATTAGCACTAAGGAGATCATTTCATAAGTTTTCCCATTAGTAAAATATTTATTCTCCTCTAAGTGTATCTAAAACACAATGCCATGGGGCTTTTATCACATTGCACATATATAAAACAATCCAGAGCACAAGCATGAAAAATTTGGTTGGTAAATATTTCATTATTACTCCTTCTCTGGTGTATATTGGCAACCAAGACACTGTGATTTCAATGCTGCAAAGAAACCAATAACCACATAAGTAATGTCAGCAATGGGAACTCTACTGGAAAGTGAGCTTCTTTAACGTCTTATAACACATCATTTCAAACAAAGTTTTTTCTACCTTTATTAGGACTTTCTCAGGATGACTGAGGTTCTTTTGGGGCCCTAACAGACGCAGAGTCAATAGCAGGATACATTACATGGTAAAACAAACCAAGACCCTGGAGACCCTCTAGCAGGCTTCAGCGAGACAGTGTCAGAACAATTATATTGCTAATTTCACCCCTGCAAGGGAGCATCAGAGAGGAGAAGTAGCTGTAAGGACAGCAGTAAGGAATTACAAGCAAACAGCTCTTCAACAGCTGCTAACAGACGGAGGGCTAACAAACCCCCTTTGATCTTATCTATCAAGTTTGCTTTGAAATGAAGAAACTTGAAAATATCCTGGAGATCAGAACAATATAGAATCTTTCTTTTGCTTTTAAAGATAATTAATAGGAGCCCATATTTTGGGTTATACTGGGAGAAATAAATGGTCATTTACTTTTTATGGAATTTGTTCAGAAGAGAGTCCCAGAACCATTATCTATATATGTGTGGTCCTGAGAAGCAAAAAAGAAAAACTACCTAAAGTGAATAACATGAGAAAGCAGACACACACACACACACACACACACACACACCACCTACGGTGTAGACGATGAGAGCTTCTAGGCTGTCAACTTAAAATCATAATAATGGGATTGAGAGAGCAAAAGGAGCAGGAGAAAGACGCTGCCCAGGTAAACACAGAGCAGGCAAGAAACTGCCCAAAAGAAAAGACTGCAACAAGAGCAGATTCAAACAAAGCATTCTGAAAGGAGGTCAGCAAAGCCACAGACACAAAGACATTACAGAGAGATGCTATAAACCCCTTGAAAGAGCCGCAGGAAAATGACAAATGAGTAGATATCAAAGCAGCTAAACTGATATTGTCTTCGCTTTACCTGATCATCAGCTGTGTATGAGGAGATTATGTTGGGAACAACTAAAGTCACTTTTGTATAACATGTCCAAAGTAAGATATATTAGCTAAAATTTTTAACTGTCTGACTGAATTTATTAGTAGTCATATATCTTCCCCCCCCCCAAAAAAAAAGGTATGCTTGGTCGTCCGTGGCTAACAGAAAGCCTCAGGTGCAGTCCCAGCAGCTCACACTGGTATAGCTAGAGCCATCACAAGGAACCAGAAGAACATCACGGAAGTACCTGAATCCAGATAACATCTCTATTCCAAAGGCAGGTCTGATTGGTGGAGTTCCAGATTGCTGCCAATTCTGTCTCAATTCTTCCCTTTCTCTTAAAAAGGGGGTCAGGAAACTATAGCAGCATGTGAGCCATGTGAGCCAAATCTAGTTAGTTGCCCGATTATGTAAATAAAGCTTTATTTATTGGAACACCACCATATCCATTTGTCTACATTTGGTCTGGGCTCCTTCTCACTATAAAGGTAGCATTGAGTAGTTGCAACCATTGGTACACTTTCTCCATCACCGCACCCTTTCTCCTCCTTGTTTTTCCTTCTTCCCTTTTTAGTACTATGATTCAGCAATAGTCTAAACTCCAGGAAGTGTCTGGAACCCATCAACTCAGGCAGTCTAGAACCTAGCTGCCTCTAGTGGTTCATCCTAGGTTTGTTTTAGAGTTTGGAGAATTTTCATTGCTACTGTTTTCAATTTATTGAATTTAAATTGCATTTGGTAACAATGAAAAAAAAAAGAAAGAGTTAAGAATCTATCTCCTTCCCTTCATTCTATCTTTTGAAATAATCAGTATTAATATTTCAGTCCTTCCACACGGTTCTCCAAGAAGTGGATTTTAAAAAAACTATTTTTACAATAAGGTTGATAGGATAAAACACTTAACATTTAATATGCAGAGTACATTCATTTACTCAAGAAATATTTTTGAGTATTTATATGTTTCAAGCTTAGTACTAAGTGCTAAGTACTGAAAAATCAAGGCTCTAGGACAAATACTTGAATATAAAATAATATCAATTGTTTCTTTTCATAGAGTGGTTAAAGGACTCCACCATGCTTAACAAAGTCATGACAATTTGATCACACATACTTGCCAGCCAAGCCAAGAATGGGTAACATTAAACAAAAAGAAGTCTAATAAATAGTTAAAGGCAACCCATTCTCTAGATCTAGAAAGACAATCAACTCAAAATCCAGGGTATAAAAACAGTGAACCTGCAGATATCTTCTCATTCAGGTGACCTTGAATAACATGGGTTTGACTGCATGGGTCCACTTATATGTAGGTTTTTTTAAATAAATATATTAGAACATTTTTTTGAGATTTGCAACAATTTGAAAAAAACTCACACATGAACCACATAACCTAGAAATACCAAAAAATTAAGAAAATGTTAAGTATGTCGTGACTAAATAAAATATATGGAGATACAAGTCTACTTTATCATTTACTATAATAAAATATACACAATTCTATTATATAAAATTAAAATTTATCAAAACTTACACAAACGTTTAATAAATCATACATGGGACAATTCATAGTCAAGAGAATGTAAACAAATATAAAGATGTGGTATTAAATCATAACCGCATAAATTAACTGTAGGACCTACTGTACTATTGTAAAAATGTCATAGCCAAGTCCTCTTGCTATTGCACTGAGCTTAGGTGTTACAAGTATCCACCTCAGGTGCCATGTGACACTAATCATCTCCATGCAAGCAGTTCATCTCTCCAGAAAATTACATATCACAGTAAAAAATGATCTCACATTTCTTGCATACTTTTATTATGTTTAGTGCATTACTGCAAACCTTGAATCACACCATGGGACCCGTATGAAGTGCCACTAGTGATACTTCTCTCCCAAGAAGCAGGGAAAAGTCTGAGATTACAAGAAGAAGTTGAATTGCTTGATTATGTACCATAGATTGAGGTCTGCATTTGTGGTTACCCAACATTTCAAGATAAATGAATCCAGCATAAGGACCATACTGAGAAAAAAGGAAAAAAAAGGAAATTTGTGAAGCCATTATTTCAGCTACACTACCAGGCACAAAAACCTCACATGTTTTATAAAATATCATTTTATCTTGTATTGAAAATGCAGCTTCCATGTGGGTGCAGCATTGCTATAAGAAAGGCATACCTATAGACTTACATGATCAGAGGGAAAAAAAGAATTTATTACATGACAACTTAAAGTGAAAGAAAGGTGAAGTTTCTAAAACTGGAGAATTTAATGCCAGCAAAGGATGGTTTGATATTTTTAAGAAAAGGTTTAGCTTTAAAAATGTCAAGATAATAAGAAAAGCAGCTTCTGCCAACCGAAAGGCAGCAGACAAGTTCACAGACACCATTAAGAAAACAAATAAGAAAAGATAACTGCCTGACAGGTTTTCATGCAGACAAAAGTGACTTATTCTTGGGAAAAAAAAAAGGCCCTGGAGGACATTTGTTAGTGAGGAAGAGAAGCAAGCACCAGGATTTGAGGCAGGAAGAGGGTAGGCTAACTCTACTGTTTTGTATAAATACAGCTGGGTTTATGATTAAGATTGACCTCATCTGTAAAACTGCTAACCCCCAAGCTTTCACAGGAAAGATAAATGCCAGCTGCATATCTACTGGTTGTACAACAAGAAGGCCTGTACTAAAAGAACGCTTTGCCTGCACTGGTTCCATCAACGTTTTGTTCCTACAGTGAGGAAGTACCTTGCCAAGAGGAACTACCTTTTGATATTGGACAATGCCCTGGCCACCCAGAACCCCATAAATACAACAGTGAGGGAAGAAAATTGGTCTACTTGACCCCAAACCTATCTCTAGATCAGCCTCTAGGCCAGGAAGTCATAAGGACATTTAAGCCTCATTACATATGATGCTCTATGGATTGACATTGCTATGAGAGAATCATAATAAAGAGAACACCATTAAAGTCTGGAAGCCATTGAAAAATGCCATCTTTGTTACAGAAAAAAGCCGTGAAAACCATGAAGCCCAAAACAATTGAATCCTGCTAGAGAAAACTGTGTCTAGGTGTTGCAGATGACTTCAGAGGATTTACAACAGAGCCAATCAGGGAAATCACAAAAAAAATACATTGGCAAAAAAAAAAAAAGGCAGGGATCAAGGGTTTCAAGATATGGATCTTGGAGGAAATTCAAGAGCTAATAAACACTACACTAGAGAAATTTAACATAAGACAACTTGACAGAGATGATTGCCTCCAAACCAGTGCCAGGCAATAAGGAGGAAGACACAGAAGAAGCAGTGCCAAAAAATGAATTGGCATTAGACAATTTGGCAGAAAAGTTCCAATTATTCAAGTCTGTTTTGGAATTCTTTTACAATAGGGAACGTTTCATTATATGGGCAACGAAACTAAAGCAAATAGCAGAAGGATTGGTACCATACAAAAACATTTTTAGAGAAATGAAAAAGCAAAACCTCAGGCAGAAATTACAATATCGTTCCACAAAATTATACCAGGATAACCTGCTTCTCTTGCTTCCCCTTCCATGTCTTTCACCTCTTTATCCTGTTACCACTGAGACAAGACCAATCCCTCCTCTCACACCTTCTCCTCAGCCTAAACATGAAGAAAGAAGACCTTTATAATGATCCTCTTGCACTCAGTGAAAATAATCATCCTGCCATACATTTAATAATCACTTATTTTGGAATGTTTATGGGTGTCTATTTTTGTTTTTTGTTTGTTTTTATGGTTTTTATATGGGTGTCTTCAAGTGAAAATCTAACAACTGTACAACAAGAATTGTATTCTTCTCTCATCATTTTCATCATCACCTAAGTAGTCAGCATAGAACTTCACACACAAGACTTGTATTGAAGAAAATCACCTATCCTTACATAGGCATAAAATTAATATAAAATGAAGATACTGGCCTTCTGTTTTATAACTTCACTTCCAAAGAATTACATTACTGTACAGCATGCACTTTCTTTCACAATTGCAGAAAATGTGTATCAGCCTACCATCATAGATAAGTGTTTTTAATGTAACAATGTTTCCAATACTATATTATAAATATGACTGTAATACCATGTGCCACAAAAATTTTATAACCATTCATTACTTTAGTGTCTAGGCTTCTATATAGTCTTGCAAGATATATAGAAGCAATCACATAGGCTAAAATAGAGCAATCAATGCTTCTTTTGTTATCAATGTATGAACTGTTACACCTATAAGTAAATATGAATTTCCTTTTCATATTATCTTTTCATTTTTGATATCTAGTGTTAGTAATATGTGTAACGTCCTACAGTGTTTTGTATAAGACAATATTGATGTGAGTACTGACAGATGATTGATCTTGACCACAGACTACATGAACTTTTCAATAAATGTACTACAGTACTATAAATGTTTTTTTTTCCTTATGATTGTCTTAATAACTTTTTTCTCTAGCTTACTTCATTTTAAGACTAAAGTATAATAGTACATCTAACATACAAAATTCATGTTACTCAAATATTTATGTTATCAGTAAGTCTTCTAGTCAACAAGGGGCTATTAGCAGTTCAATTGGGAAAGACCAAAAGTTATATGAAGATTTTTGACTGCTAACCTGCACACTGTTCAAGGGTCAAATGATCGTCATGAGTGATATTTAGCATCAAGCGTGGTTCTGTCCCATTCTGGAGCTTGGTAGCATTGCACTCTTCCATATCTTAAAGGTGGGTGGTTCCACAGCACTTTCTTTGGAGGTAGGAGATTGGAAAGAGGTCTCCCTCTTTCCAATGCCTACACAGAAATGAAGGCATTAATCAAAGAGGGCCTTAACCAAGGCAGAGATAGGGGTGTTATAGTAGAATATATGTCTACTAGAGATTTTAAGACAAAAATTTAGTGCTGATAGGAGGAGATATTGAGTGAGAGCAAATATCAAGTTTCTGGCTTGCACAATGGGGATGATGCCATTCAATGAGAGAAAGAATAGAATCATAATTGGGTAGAAGAAGGATTCTGATCAGTTGAATCTGAGACGAAATGTGTTTGAGGTACCATGTAGAGATGTACAGAAGTTAGATATACAGGACTAGAATGCTGGGGGAAAAAAATCTATAGATTGCTGGCTACATAAGCAATACAGTTGCAAGCTTGAATTAGTTCTTTCAAAGAAAGAGTCTAGGAGGGCCTGTTGTGGCACAGCAGAAATGAATCCAACTAGGAACCATGAGGTTGCAAGTTGGATCCCTGGCCTCACTCAGTGGATTAAGGATCCAGTGTGGCCGTGAGCTGTGGTGTAGGTGGCAGACGTGGTTCGGATCTGGCATTACTGTGGCTGTGACAGAGGTCAGCAGTTACATCTCTGATTCAACCCCTAGCCTGGGAACCTCCATATGCTGTGGGTGCAGCCCTCAAAAAGACAAAAAAAAGAAAAAGAAAGAAAGACTCTAGAGCACAATGTAAACTTCTTTAATGATAGAAATGTTCTGTATCTGCCAAGTTCAATGCTGTAGCCATTAGACATATGTTGGTATTGAACACTTGAAATGGGCTCAATTAAAATTTTTCATTTTGTCTAATTTTGATTTATTTACATTTAAATGGCTGTATGTAGCCAGTGGCTCCCAATAATAGACAGAACAGCTCTTGAGTGAATAATGGACTAAGACTGGAGTCTTGAGAAGCACTGAGAAGCAAACTTCATATATAAGTAGCCATATATGTGCCTATATCTGTACTCTGTGTATATCTGCGGGTTTAAATGAAATAGTTTCAACTTCTGCTTCCAGCCAAGATGGAGCAACAAAAACCAGGTTTATCCTTCCACTTGAAACAACTAAAAAAGGGGAAAAGAGAAAAAAAAACAATATTTATCCAGATATTAGATCCCAGGCAGTAAAAGAACATTGATCTCTAAAAAATGAAACAGATGAGGTAAGCTTTTTGATTGCCCCAATTTACAGTTTGGAGAAAGTCTCCAGGCTATGATACAAAAAGAGGGAACATAGACAGAAATGAATGACTCTTTCAGTTAGCCAGACTAGTTAGGAGGCTGGAAAGCCATGGCACCTAAAATTCACAGAGCAAATTACCAGAAGGACAGAGCTTCCCAGAGAAACAGCGACAGAGAGCAAGAGGGCTCAGGAGATCCACAACTGCCCCCCTTGAGTTTTAAGTAATCAACACACACAGGTGAAGAAACCGCTTGAGGCCAGGATTAAAAACCTGAGAGGGTTAGAGAAAACAATTCTTTGGACTCACACAGAGTCAGAAATATTTCCCGTTCCCACTAACCAGAGCAGAAAACTCAAAATTCCCAGAGCAGCAGATAGAGTACTCATAAAAGTATTTTAGTGGGGGAATAAAAGAGCCTTAGAGCAATATTTCTTAATCATGGATGACTTTGCCTCTAAGGGGCCATGTGGCAATGTATGGAGACACTTTGATTATACTGGCATATAGTGAGTAGAGACCAGTTATCCTGCCAAACATCTTATACAAGACAGCCCTCTACCACAAAAAATTATCCAACTCAAAATGCCAATAGTGATAAGGTTAAGAAACTCTGCCCTAGACTAAGAGCTGCTCTGGTCCCACTTAACAAAGCTTAAAAACAAACAAACAAAAAACCTGAAAGGATCATACTGCTTCCAAATAACTTAACTGCATTCCACAATAAAGTTCAAGAATGTTTACAGGAATACAAAAAATATCCAGTACCCAACAATTTAAAATTCACCATGTCTGGCATCCAATGAAAGATTATCAAGAATGCAAGCAAACAGGAAAATAGAATCCAAATGGAAAGAAAAAGCAATCAATTGAAACCAATGGAGAAAAGATACAGATAATAAAATTAGTAGGTGAAAAAGTTAATATAACTATATTCCTTATGTTCAAGAAGCTAGGAGTTCCCGTCGTGGCGCAGTGGTTAACGAATCCGACTAGGAACCATGAGGTTGCGGGTTCGATCCCTGCCCTTGCTCAGTGGGTTAACGATCCGGCGTTGCCGTGAGCTGTGGTGTAGGTTGCAGACGCGGCTCGGATCCTGCGTTGCTGTGGCTGTGGCGCAGGCCAGTGGCCACAGCTCCGATTAGACCCCTA
>PVHT020001751.1:18379868-18409648 GCA_004024745.2 Catagonus wagneri
TAGGAACCATGAGGTTGCGGGTTCGATCCCTGCCCTTGCTCAGTGGGTTAACGATCCGGCGTTGCCGTGAGCTGTGGTGTAGGTTGCAGACGCGGCTCGGATCCTGCGTTGCTGTGGCTGTGGCGCAGGCCAGTGGCCACAGCTCCGATTAGACCCCTAGCCTGGGAACCTCCACATGCCGCAGGTGCGGCCATAAACCTGCGGCCATAAAATGACAAAAGGCAAAAAAAAAATAAAAAAAAAAAAAAGAAGCTAGAAGATTGAACATGTTAAGAAAGGACTTGGAAGAAGGGGAAAAAACCCAAATAGAATTTCTAGAGATGAAAACTACAATGTGTAAGATGAAAAATATAATGCATGGGGTTAAACGAGGATAAGCTATTGCAAAAGAAAAGATTGGTGGAAATGAAGTTATAGCAATAGAGTATCCAAAATTATAAACAGAGGAAAAAAACTAAAAAAAAAAACAAATTAATAGAGCATCAGTGACCTATGAAACTCGAGTGGCCTAGAGTTGCTGAAGAATAAAAGAGAGAGGGATAAATGGAAAAAGTATTTGAAGAAATAAAAACCAAATCTCTCCCATGTTTGATGAAAGCTAAAACCCACAGACCTGAAAAGTTTGATAAGTCTCAATATGAATAAAGTGCAAGTATATCTAAGTTTTAATAGAAGTTACAAGACTGTGGATGCCAACCTTACCTAACAGCCCAACTGTAATAACTGAGTAATTATAGTAATTGAATAATATTCAATTATTAAAAGGAACATTGAATTCCTAACACTCAATATTTATGAATATGACCTTATTTGGAAGCAGGTCTTTCAGATATAATCAAGTTAAGACAAAGTCATACACAATTAGGGTGGGCCCTAATCCAGTATGATTGATGTTATCCTTTAAGAAGACGAAACAGAGACACAGAGACCACAGGAAGAGCACCATGTTATGGAAGAGCCAGAGACTGGAGTGGAATCTACAAGCCAAGAAATTCCAAGATTGCTGGCAACATTAGAAACTAAGAAAAAATAACAGAACAGAATCTTCCCTAGACCCTGCAGAGAGAGTGTGGACCTGCTAATACCTTGATTTGGGAATTCTTGCCTCCATAACTGTGAGGGAATAAGTTTTTCTTGTTTTAAGACACCCAGTCTTAAATAAGTCTATAATAAGTTTCACGGCAGCCCTAGGAAGCCAACACACCATGTATGTAAGACTGTAGAGAATAGATCAAAACCGTTTTGCCCCTTGGGGGGCATAAAAATGCTGAAATTTTAAAATGCATGATTTTTCCAGTGTACTCTGAGTCTCCACCACTCTTCACTCGATATCTGATGAATGAATTGATGCAGACTGAAATTGACTACATGCACAGGTGACACGTAATCTCTCAGTGCCACCTGCACACACAGCCCCAAATCCACAAAGCTGGACTACTAGGACAACTGGAGCAGAATGGCAGGGAGTTAAAATTTCTAGGAAGGGATCCACTTCTTAAAATCTCCTAAAAATATTGCCCTCAAGTACAAAAAAATGAAACTCCTGAGAGGAATGTCTGATGAAACATTGGCTGATGAAACTCCTAGCAGGAATGTCAATCACTTAAGGAAAACTTAATTGTCAGGTAACACTGCTATAGCCAGATGCAGCATTCAGAGAATCAAAGGAGAGTGAACCCAGCTGGCCTCTGGCCACCCCTTGAACACATCATAATTCACACTAGGCTCTGGTGGAGTATTTTACAGCAAAAAAAGACCCTATAATTCTCAGTTCATTGGTTTATGCTGAGCACTGTACTAACAAATACCTTAAAAACATAACACAAGCAGGAGCACATGTGGAGAAATGTGGGGAAATGTAGAGGGAGGGAGGTGATGGAAAGAAGACAGCTGAGGGAAGCCTACAGATTCCTGCCAGCAACTTGGTCACCTTAATTAGCTGCCCTTGCCAATGGACCTCCTATTTCATACACAGATGCTCAGTGAGGCATCGTATCTCTCAGTACCTCTCTATGTGTGTGTGGCGGGGGTGGGGTGGGAGAATAGTGGGATTTCTATGTGGTGTGTGTTCATGTGAGTGGTATTGTATGGGGGATACGGGGGAAGTGAGTAGCATATGTGTGGTGTGTGAGGTGGAGAAGTGTTTGGAAGGAAAGAGGGTTTGTGACTGAATGCCTGGCTTCAGGATTCCCTAGGTTCAGGTGGAGTGAAACAAGCCCAAATAGGTAGCTGCAAGATAAGCAGTGACTTGGAGCTGATCCACTATCTGGACTATTTTTAGCAATGACGCACCATGACTTTGCACTCTTCCCTAATATAATTGACAGCAGCAGGAGCCCATTGGGAAAAACAGCTAGAGCTAAGGACTCTCTGCTTTCCAGATCACATCATCTCATAATCCTTTTGAACAAACCATGAAGCATTTCTAGACCTGTGAGGCATTTCAAACTCTACACAATATTTTCCAAAATGTGAGGGGCAAAAGAAAAACGTGATTCAATATTTCAACATTAACTCTATATGGGAACTTTTAACCAGTCCCTCCAATCCCCTTAAAATCTGGTAACTAAATAAAAAAATGCCAAACTAGTGCAAAATTGCAAAATTGTGTTTGCCAGAGTTAATAAAAAAGGGAAATGGTACCATACTTAGCATAAATTTATTAGCCTCGAGGCCTACTGTAAAACTGTAGGATAGGCAGCTACTAAATAAAATAAAATCATTAATTTAGTGTCTTTTTATAAAGGGATGCTGTATCACAGATATTATAAGGATTCATTTCAAGATTACTGAGAGATTTTAGCTGCCCTAGCAACTCTAGCTATTTCTCTTCAGAAATGCAGTGGAAAGAAAAGATTACAGACAAGTTCAGGAACTCCTAGAATGCCATATCTGATGAGGATGGAATGAAAATTTAATTGCAATGAATAATTAGAAAATGCCTGTGGGAATCACAGGTTAATCATAAAAGCTGAAAGGGCTCAAGAGTTTTATTTTACAGGCAAGGAAATGAGTTGCCTGAGAGGTTAAATGTCCTGCCTAAGATCCCCCATGTAAGTGGCTTCTCTTGAATTAATCCAAATCTTCTGACTCTGGCCCCAAATTCTTTATACTTCCTGGACTATCTTGGTACTTTCTATGTCTGACCTAATGCTGGTGCTACAGAAACCCCAAAAATGAATAAAACCCACTGATGGCCAACCAGGAACTTACTAGAACTTTCTTGCTAGTATGTCCATCCTTAGAGAAAGAATTCTGAGCTATCAGCACATATTCCCCACAGAGACCTGAAGTCAAATAACCAGAATATGCAGACTCTAGAAAACACTTCACCAGTGGAACTGGATGATGACTACTTCCGGTTCCTAAGAGTCTCCCTTACTGGAATCTTCTCACTCAAGGACTAACTAGTGAGCTAGGCTGCTCTGATAGCCCCAGTATGGATAAAGAGTTGACTCAAGGTAAAAGAAAGCCAAATATATAGAAAGGCAAGAGGGAAAAGAAGTTTATTTCATTTTCATTATAAACATGTACTGATCTAGGCATTAAGGATTATAAGCTGAATAGTACATAGTACCTACCTTTAAAGATTTGAATTAAATAATAAATAGGTAAATGTAGGAGATGATAAACCAGAGGTAGAAAAAGAGGCAGATGTGATCAAAAGACACAATCAACACAGTTAAAGGGAATCAACATGTGGAATGGGAGAAATATTTGTAAATCACATACCTGATAAGGGTTAATATTCACAATATATAAAGAGCTCCTACACTCAGCAATAACAAATAACCCTATTAAAATGAGTAAAGGGTTTGAATAGACATTTTTCTAAAGCTGTTATACAAATGATCAACAAGCATATGAAAAGATGCTCAACATCACTAATCATTAAAGAAATGCAACCCAAAACCAGTAGGAGGTATGCCCTCACACCACTAGGATAGCTATTATTTAAAAAAAAAAAAAAAAAACAAGGACAACAACAACAAAAAAACAAGTGTTGGCAAGGATATGGAAAACCTGGAGCCCTTGTGTGTACTGTTGATGGGAATGTTACAGCCACTGTGGCTGTAAATATGAATTCTGTAAAATATGATATAGTCATACTAATAGAAAACAGGCTGCCAGAGGTTGGGAGGTAGGAAAAATTGGGAGTTGCTGTTTAATGGACATACAGTTTTAGTTTTGCAAAATGAAAAATTTCTAGGGCCTTCCTGCTGTAGCACAGCAGAAACCAATCCAACTAGTATCTGTGAGGATGTGGGTTCCATCCCTGGCCTCACTTATTGGGTCAGGGATCTGGCATTGCCGTGAGCTGTGGTGCAGGTCACAGCACTGCTGTGGTTGTGGCATAGGCCAGCAGCTGTAACCTCAATTCGACCCCTAGCCTAGGAACGTCCATATGCTAAAGGTTCTGCCAGAAGGAAGGAAGGAAGGAAGGAAGGAAGGGAAGAAGGGAAAGGAAAGAAGGGAAAGGAAAGGAAAGGAAAGGAAAGGAAAGGAAAGGAAAGGGAAGGGAAGGGAAGGGAAGGGAAGGGAAGGGAAGGGAAGGAAAGGAAAGGAAAGGAAAGGAAAGGAAAGGAAAGGAAAGGGAAGGGAAGGGAAGGGAAGGAAAGGAAAGGAAAGGAAAGGAAAGGAAAAGAAAGGAAAGGAAGAAAGAGAGGAAGGAAAGAAAGATTCTAAAGATCTATTGCACAGCACTGCAAATATACTTAACACTACTGAACTGTGCGCTTTAAAATGGTAAATTTGAAAGGTAAATTTCATGTTATATGTTTTTAACCATTTTTTTAAAAGAGGCAGATGTAAATCTCTCAGGAGTAACAAGCTCTCCTTATTGCTCCCTACCTCTAACCACCAAAGAAATAAAGTTGATACATAAATGGAGAGGATTGGCTTCAAGGAGCAAGTCCCTAACCTGACCTCATATTACTAGTACTTGAGCATTGGGAAAGCACTGTAGTCCCTAATGAGGTTTGAAAATCTTTAGGACTTCTTATGGTTTGATCAGGAAGGGCAGTGAGTTCCTCGGATGGATGGAAAAGAATACTGTTGGTGAACAGAGACCAGTCAGCTCAGCAGAGGTCAGGCCAGGAGAGAGATACATATCCATGCCAGCAAAAGCAAATCTGCAGACTGCCCAAGAGGGAAATCTTTCCTCACCAACGTCTACAAACTGAAAGGAACATCGGATAATCATTACGATGGGACTGTAAGATCCTATAATTTGTCTATTAGAAGAGGTATAATTTTTGCTGATTTCCTTTGCTCCTACAACACTTCCTTCCAAAGCAACATGGTTTGCAAGAAGTAGAATAAGTGCTAACCTTGGACAACAGCCAAAGAAAAGGAAAAACACTGTCTCCAGAGTGTGAGTAGGACAGAAGTTTCCAAAGTCCTCTGAACCTAACAGTGCAAAGGGATGCCCACAGAACTTACAAAAATAAACATTTGATACTTTTGAAAATATAACCGATATGTTAAACAGGAAAGATGCATCATAGGAATTGCCAAAGAGATGGAAACTAAAGAGAAGGAGAGACAATGAGGGGGGAAATGAAACAGAATTATGTTCCACATGTTCCATCTCATTCAATCCTCACAATCACCTGGCCAAGTAGGTATTATTATTCCATTTTATGACTGAAGAAACTGGAGGCAGAGTGATTAAAGTATACATCCATGGTCAAGTGGTAGATGAGTTAGGATTAAAACCCAGGTCAGTCTGAATCCCACAATCATTTTACCACTGAGGACTAGGGGAGGAAGAGAGGTAACAAGAGTCATACAAGCCCCTTCTTTTACCAGAAGTTCGTAATTCATTGTCCTCTCACCCAGTCAAATCATTGGTAGCCTTAAAGTCTGCACTGTGTCTACTTAACAGTTCTTTCACCAGCTTCTGAAATATCATCGTGCTCCGGGATAGGACTTTTTCAGCCTCTCCCCTGCAGAGGTCACTTGAGTCCACACTAGCATCAGTCATGCAAGTTCAGTGGTAGATCTTCAGCATTATCTGCCAGTCACGTGCTTGGTTTCCTGGCAAGAAGTAGGTCATCATAGCTGCCTCTGTCACACTGTGTGAAGAGGAAACCAAAAAGCCACTGAAGTCAGACTGTACACATTTTTCTCTAACCAAGATCACAAATGTTCACGTTCCCCAGCCATGGTAAATTGGTTTGTGGTACCCACACTCATGCTGGTGAGATTTGTGCCAATGAGAGAGAAGCTGGGTGGCTGATCAGAATTTCCAAACTCTGGGCCATCCAAGAGACTTATCATATGTGAGCGTTGCACAAAATATTAGAGGTCTCTGTCCAGTGGTTTTCACTGAGAGGCACTCAGCTCAGTTTGCATCCATTTACACTGTAGGTTTCCTGGCAAATTTCTTCTGAAATCTGATTCTAGAAGAGAAAAATTCTTGAAGACAATCTATTTATTCTAAATAGTTAATCTTACCCATGAGAACCTGAGGCTCCCACGCATAAATGGGTTTACTCAAGGTCACTCTGATAGGTAAGATGGGCAGGGTTATGCCACTGCAAGAACTCCAAAATTCCCCGTGGCTGAACACTGCAGAGGTACATTTCTCTCTCACATTCCTTGCCCAACACATCTCTTCATAATCTCTCAGGGGCCCAGAAACACAGAGACCCCATCTCAGTTCATGCCTGCATAATGACCACAGTGAGGAAAAGGAATGTAGGCATCAGGCACTAGAAAATGGATGCTTCTACCCACAGGTGACATGTCTATTCCACTCACATTTCACTGGCAAAGGAAGTCACATGGCCATATCTGAATTCAAGGGGCTAGACAAGTACACTCCTGGTGCTTAGCCCAAAGGAAGAAAGTGGCAGTGGTTGTGAGCAGCCCAAATGACAGCCAGAGTCACCGAGCTAGTAAAGTGCAGAACCAAAACTAACACTCTAGTCTTCCAACACCCTAGTTATGTCTTCTATCTTCTATCTTCCTGTCCTTCAAGGCCTAGGTAAATTCTACCTTCTTTGCAAAGGTATCCCTGATGTCCTGGCCCAGTTTGCTGGCTTCCTTCATTCCACTGTTCTGATCCTTTAAACTCTATCTAGATACACTGGTAACATTCCTCAAATGACACTCAACACCTTCCCTTCTTCTAATCTAGGGAATATTTATGAAGTAAAGACACTTGTGCATTAGCACACACACCTATACACACATGTATACATACACACACGCAGGGTTGTTTTTGTTTTTGTTTTGGCTGGCAGCAGGCAGGGGAGGTAGAGAAATAATGGCTGCTTGCCTCGTTGTACCTCTTAGACCCAAATAGCAATCAGCAGTCACAGCACATATCCCCAATATTTGGAGGACAGTGTCCTTTTTTGCCTACCCTGACTCCTGCAATCTGTGTTCACAGCACTCCAGTAAAGGTGCAAAATCTTACATCCAGTTTTTAAGAAAACTCTTCATTGATGCTGAATCCTACGGTCACAAAAATGGATGCCAGAAAGAAAAAGAGCCTTCCCTTCTGAACTCAGCTGAATACAAGACTGGGAGAAATTCACGTAAAAAGACATAGTCCCAAGATGAAGAAAGGACAGTGCAAACTGAGCCATGCAATGCATTTTGGCTTTATGAAGCAATGTTTGCTAGGCTGTATATTATTTAGTCTCTTGTTTTGTATTGTTTTGTTCTACAATCAGCATTCACTCCTGTTCCTCTTCTAAGCTCTCCCATACCACAGGGGCAAGACACTCAGAACTACAGGTTGCAGATTTCCCTGCCTGCAGAGAGATGGCTATGATTTACATTCTGCCAGTGAGATACATCAACATGAGATTAGAGAAGAGTACAGGAGGCATTTTCTTTTCCCTCCAGTAGTAGCACCAGCTATGTCAGCTTTGCACAAATAAGTTTTTCAACAGCCTGTGCATTCCCTTGCCATTCATTCATCTCAGGATGTGAAAAAGCTGTGAAGTCAGCAGCAATTTCCTGCAGGTTCCTGACTCTCGGGTACCAGAATTCTGACCCTGGATAACGGGAGCATGGCAAAATTGAAAACTGATGACTGACTCCTTCACTTTGACTCCTCTGGGCTTCAGAGTGATTTGTAAGCATGCAAATACCTGCATAAAATTATATAAAATTCCTGTTTTCCTGACTGAACCCCTCTGAAACAATTTATCTTTTTTAATCATTTACTTCTGATTATAAAAGTAATACATGAAGTACAAGAAATAAATTTAAAGTATAACCCATCACCCAGATATTGCCCCGTACATATATCGATATATTCTATTCTACTTTCTTTTCCATACAACACTGTCCCAGTCTGAATTCAAGGAGATTTCCTTATATACATGGATGATTACAATACCCCTAACCTTCCAGTTGCTAGAGCTCTTCTCAAATGACCTTGCTTCCAACCTGCCTCAGCCACTCACTCCAAGGCCATGTGCATAATGACCTTGTCATTACCAGAAACTGCAACCCCTCCATGAACTCATTATCATGCATCTCACTCCCTGAACACGTTTCTTTCCAGCTCACACACTCTGGTACTCAGACTTCAACAATACTAAGACACCGGATAAGACCCTCAATGCATTGATCCTACCAGTCTCTTTCTTCCTCATCCATTGACATCTCCTCTTCCTTCCACACCTACCTTATTCTGTGGTAAGTAATTATAATCAATTCACTCCTTTGTATCCCTCTTCATCTTCCTTGCCCCTCTCTTACGTCATTACATTTGCTATGGCAAAACCACAATACCAGTTAAATCCCACTTGCCATCTATACTATGGCTGTCCCAGTGCAGCTGAATGTGACTGAGGAAAAACAGTCTTTGATAACTGGTCTCATTTTAAATCCACTTCCTGGAATCACCTGCTGAATAAATAATTTGCACTTGTATCTTTGTCACAGAGTATGCTTTTTTTTTCCTTTTTTAAGAAACTCAAGCCAAGAGAAGGCTTTTGGATCAATGTTGGTCAAAATTGTGCATTACATAATCCCTTAAGTTTCCCCAAAGTTGCTCATGAGCACTCAGAAAGTAAAATTCAGTAGGAAATCAGAAGCATCTCAAAAAATCACCCAATGCAGTTTCGTTTTTATCTGTTTTATGCACAGTGTGGATTCTCATAAGATATCTAAATATAAGATGTAATAAAGCTTCTCCTGTAAAATATAAAGCATTGGATGCTATGAAACCAGATGATCTCTAAAGATCCGAAAGGCCCCTCTTGGTCTAATAGTTGGTCTATCAACGTACTTGAGAGCATTCACACCCAAGAAAGTTTTTCACCTTCAGTTTTTGCTGTAAAATTGTTACAAACTTCTCATGGAGGTGCTGGAAACTGTTAAATTTGGAAGGTTTCCCAGTAAATTAGAAATATCTCTATCTGGGCTCTCTGCAGCACCTCATACCTGGCTGGGTGTCACTGCCTAGAAATGATCCCCTTGCTCTTGGAGAGCGGGGTGTCACTCACACACACAAGACTTCTTTCTCTCCTGTCATCTCTTATCTAAACATCCCAGGCAATGATAAACTGGCAGAGGGATAAACAGCTTGAGAGGAAACTCTGCTCTCCTGCTTTTTTCCCAGTTAGAATCAGGCCAAGTATTTGACATTTTGCTAGGGAGCTGAGCCACTGGTGACTTTCCACTGGAGAGCTGGCATTTTTAACAGACTCCTATTGTGCAAGCGAGGGCTTTTTGTTTATCATAAATTACACCGTGTTTAGCTTGGCTGCAGGGTGTACCAATATGTACAAAAATATGTTAATAATTGCATTTTCTACTCCCCAACACTCACAGCTTTGCTGCTGCTATTTGCTTGAATCCACACACACTAATCCAATTAAACCCTTTATCTCTGATTATATATCATTATAAGAATCCCCAGATTCCAAGATTGCCCTTTATTACCAACAGTCTAATCCTTAAGACTCTACACATCTATTTCTCCCTGCTTTCCACTCTTGCCTAACTCCTGAAATCAGTCTGCTCTGCTCTCTGGAATCCAATCAGTCATTCTCAAAATGCCCTCTCTCTACTTTGTATCTCTGCCTTTCTTATCTTGTTCTAACTAAAAACTATCTTCTATGCTACTTCTGTAAAGCTCTCACAATGGAGCCTGTTTTTTCTCTCATAGCCATCAAACCACTGGACTTAGGGATGCAAATGGTGTCATCCTTGCTCTTAATTGCCACATTAACTCTCCCTCCCTCCCTCTTCCTCTTCCCCATCATCTTGTTCTTCATTCTAGCTCAATTGCTGACTCCAACAGTCACATGCTGGACCAGCTTGCTACCAATTACTGAAATACTCAGGCTCCAACTAAGACATCAGTCCATGAAATAGCATCATCCCCGCATCCTCTGCCTTCCACCTGTGAAGACAGGCAGACATATTCCTATCTAAAGCTTTCCCTTACAATTTCACTCTAAACTCCACTACATCTATTGAAGTACTATTGAAGTACTTCTCCAGAATCTCCCCCTCATCAATTTTTATGTTGACTCTTTTCAAACAGAACATGAACGCACCATTATTCCCATCTAAAAAAAAAAAAAAAAGTCTATATCAACTCATTTTCCCCACAAGCTATTTCCTAATTCTTTCCACTTTTTCTCAGCAAAACTCAAAAAAGTGTTCCATAATTTCTGTCCCTAATTCCTCTTTCAATTCTCTCTTCAACCCTCTCCAATTAGCTCTTCTTTGTCTATATCACTCCACCAGAACTGCCCTTAAGCAGATTACCAAGATCTACCCATTGCTAAATATAATGGTATCTCTTAGACCTCATCTTAATTGACTTATCAGAATTTGACACAGTCATCACTCTTTATTCCTTGATACCTTCTTTGCATGACCTCTACAGTACCAAAATCTCCTGATTTTCCCCCTACCTCACTGCTCCCTCCTTTTCAATCTCCTTTCCTGGCTTCCCTTTTTCTCCCTTACCTTGTACTATTGGAGGGCCCCAGATATATAGTTTGAAACTATTTTCTCTTTTTCCATAGGTTGCCATTTCATTCTGTTGATTGTTAATTTTACTATGCAGAAACTTCATTTAATGTAGTCCCATTTGTTTATTTTTGCTTCTGTTACCTATGCTTTTCATGCCATGTCCATGAAATCACTGTCAAGACTAATTTCATGAAGTTTTCCTTTATATTTTCATCTAGGGTTTTTACAGTTTCAAATCTCCAATTTAAATATTTAATACATTTTGAGGTGATTTTTGTATATGATATAAAATAAGACTCTAATTTCATCCTTCTGCCTAGGAATATCCATTGTTTCCTAAAACCATTTGTTGAAGAGACTATCCTTTTCCTTCGGCTTATTTCTAGACTTATCAAAGATCAGTTGACTGTATATGTATAAATTTTTACTCTGGGGCTTTCTATTCTCTTCCATTATTCCATATGTCTCTCTTAATGCCAGTATCATATTGTTTTGGCTACTGTAGTTTTGTTAATTTGTAAAACAAATAAGGAATTCAACTCAATAGCAAAAACAAAAATTAATAACCTGATTTAAAAATGAGCTGAGGACTTAAATAGACATTTCTTCAAAGAAAACATACAAATTGCCAATAAGTATATGAAAAAATATTCAACAACACCAATCATCAGGGAAATGCAAATCAAAACCACACTGAGATATCACTTTATAAACAATAGGATGACTATCATAAAAAAATAAACAAAAGATAAGTGTTGGTAAGAATGTGGAGAAATTAGAAACCTTGAGTATTGTTGATGGGAATGCAAAATGGTACATCCCCTATATAAAAAAAGTATGGAAGTTCCCACCAAAATTAAAAACGGGACTAGGGAGAGGAGATCAATATGGTGAAGGAGGATATTGAGCTCACTTCCCCAAATAAACACATTAAAAATACTTCTACATGTGGTGTAATCTCACTGAAAACAAACAAAAAAAAGACAAAAACTATAAAATCAAATGTAACTACAATAAATAGTTAAGGAATAAACATAAAGATGTAAAATATGACATCAAAAACACAAAATATGGAGGGGAGAGTAAAAAAATGTAAATATTTCAGACTGTGTTGGAAGTTAAAAGACTATTAGTTTAAAATAAGTAGATATAGTTATAGGTCAACCATATACGTGTGCCAAGGTAACCCCAGATCAAAAGCCTAGGATACATACATAGGAACTCCAAAATTTTCTATACACTAATAGTGAACTATCAGAAAGAGAAAGCAAGAAAACAATCTTGTTTAAAATTACATCAAAAAGAATAAAATATCCTAGAAATAAACTTAATCAAGGAGGAAAAGAACTTTACTCTGAAAACTATAAAGTTTTGATGAAGAAAACTGAAGATTATACAAAGCAATGGAAAGATACCCCATGTTCATGAAATATAAGACTTCATATTGTTAAAATGGCCATAATACCCAAAGCAATGTATAGATTTAATGTGACCTCATCCAAATACCCTTTACATTCTTCACAGAACTAGAACAAATCAAAACCATGATGAGATTTTATCTTACACTTTCAGAATGCCTGTCATCAAAAAGAACACAAATAACAAATGCTGGTGAGGATGTGGAGAAAAGGTAATTCTACTACACTGCTGGCAAGATTCTAAATTGGTATAGCCACTATAGAAAACAGTGTGGAAGTTCCCCCAAAAACACTAAAAAAAAGAATAAAAAACTACGATGTGACCCAGAAATCATGCTCCAAGTTATATATCTAAAGAAAACAATTTAAAAAAATGAATTTGAAAAGGTATATGCACCCCAGCATTCATAGCAGCACTATTTACAATAAGCAAGCTACAGAAGCAACACAGTTACCCATTTGGTGAATCTGATGAATGAATAAAGGAGATGTGTCTGTGTGTGTGTGTGTGTGTGTGTGTGTGTGTGTGTGTGTGTGTGTGTGTAATAGAATATGGAGCCATTTTAAAAAATGAAATTTTGCCACTTGCAGCATAGATGGACTTAAAGGGTATTATACTAAGTGAAATAAGTCAGATAAAGACAAATACTGTACATTATCACTTATATGTGGAATCTAAAAAAGTAAACTAGTATATCTAACAAAAAAAGAAGCAGTCTCACAGATATGGAAAACAAACCAGTGGTTATTGGTGAGGAAAGTGGGGGGTGGGGGGCAGGGAGGGAAAGATAGGAGTAGGGAATTAAGGGATACAAACTACTATGTATAAAACAAGCTACAAAGATATATTATACAACACAAAGAATATACCCCATATTTCAAAATAACTACAAGAATCACTATGTGGCAGACCTGAAACTTATATACTGTATGGCAATTATAGCTTAAATAAATAAATTAATAAATAGTAGCATTTAAAAAAAAAGGCTAAAACTAGAACTACCATATGAACCAGAAACTCTATTGCTAGGTATATATATCCAAAGAAAACAAAAAACTAATTCAAAAGCTACATGTACCATGAAGTTCATGGCAGTATTATTCACAATAGCCAATATATGGAAGCAACTTAAGTGTCCGTTAATAGATGAATGGATAAAGAAGATATGGTCTATATGCATACAATGGAATATTACAGCCATAAAAAGTAAAGTCTGCCATTTACAACATTCAAACCTAGAGGGTGTTATGCTTAGTAAAAGAAGTCAGACAGAGAAAAACTCGATGTTATTCCTTATATTTGGAATCTAATAAATTAAGAAAACAAATAAATATAACAGAATCAGACTTACAGATAGAACAAATTAATCGTTACAAGTCAGGAGAGAGGAAGATAGAGGTAGCAGATTGAGATACAAGCTACTATATATAAGCGACAAGTATATATTGTACAGAACAGGGAATGTAGCCAAAATTTTATAATAATAGCCACTAATATGTGATAACTAAATAGGGTATAATCTATAAAAATATTGAATCATTCTATTATTCATGTGAAATTAATGTAATATTATAAATCAACTGTACTTCAATCAAAATTTTTAAAAAGAAAATTTTGTTTTGGGAAAGCAAAAACAAAAATAATAAGTAAATAAATAAATAATAGAACCGCAGTATGATCCAGTAATCCCAGTTTCAGATATTCATCCAACAAAGAATCTAAATCAGGATTTCAAAGAGATATTACCACTCCTATGTTCATTGAAGCATTATTCACAATAGTTAAGATGTAGAAACAAGTTAAATGTCCAACAATTAATGAATGGATAAGGAAAATGTGGTTTATACATATAATGAAATATTATTCAGCCTTAAAAAAGAAGGAAATCCTACAACATGCAACAGGATGAATGAACCTGGAAGATAGTACACAAAGTGAAATTAGCCAATCACAGAAGGTCAAAACTGTATGATTCAAATTATATGAGGTGTCTAAAATAGTCCAACTCATAGAAGCAGAGAGAGGAATGGGAATGGAGGGGAGAAATGGAAAGTTGCTAATCAATGAGCATAAATCTTCAGTAGTACAAGATGAGTAAGTTCTAGAGATTTTCCATAAAGCACTGTGCCTGCAGTTAAATTTTGTATTGTACACTTTAAAATCTGTTATGTAAAGAGATTTCACATTATGCACTTAACTACAATAAAGTACAAATTTTTAAATTTTTAAATATAGACTGGGCTCATTCTTTAGTCGAAGTCTCTACGTGATCCTTGCTCTGGTGGTTATCAAAGTTATGTGATTTTCGAATATCAATCAATTTTCAAATTCAAATGGATATCTGTCATCCAAATATTCCTCCTGAATGCCATTTTTATATATCCAACTCCTTATTTGACATAACCTCTATGTCTGCCTTAGCTTTCTACTACAGTAGAAAAAATAACCAATGGCAGCCATTTAAAACAAGAGTTATTTCACAGTTTCTATAGGTCAGAAATCTGTGTGAACTGGGCTCACACAGAAGCCAGTGAACTGGGATTGGGTTCTCTGAGATCTAGTAAGACCAAAGTCAAAGTGTTGTCTGGCGTGAGCTCTTATATGGAAGTTCTGGGGAAGAATTGGTTTCCAGCTCATTCAGGTTGTTGACAGAATTCATTTCCTTTCAGTTGTTAGATAGATATTCCTGTTTCCTTGCTGATTGTTTGGCTGGAGTTGCTCTCAGCTTCTAGAAAGCACCCCCATTCCTCATTTCATCACCCCCTCCATTCTTCTTTTAAATTTTATTGGAGTAGAGTTGACTTAAAATGTTGTGTTAGTTTTGGGTCTACAGCAAAGTGGATCGTTATACATACACATATATCCATTTTTCTTCCCGTATAGGTTAATACAAACTATTGAGTAGATTTCCTGTGCTATAGTGTAGGTTTCTGTTAATCATCTATTTTATACAGTAGTATGTATATGTTATTCCTATCCTCCTAATTCCTCCCTCCCCACCATGGTTTCCCCTATGGTATTCTTAAGTTTGGTTTTGAAATCTTTGAATTTGTTTGTTTTAAAAATAAATTCTTTGTATCATTTTTATTAGATTTTACATATAAGTGATATCACATGATATTCATCATTCTCTGACTGACTTACTTCAGTTAGTATTAGAATCTCTATGTTCAACCATGTTGCTGCAAAAGACATTATGTTGTTCTTTTTATGGCTGAGTAATATTCCATTGTGTATATGTACCACATCTTCTTTATCCATTCCTCCGTTGATAGGCTTTTAGGTTGCTTCCATGCCTTGGCTATTGTAAATAGTGATACAATGAACATTCCCTCTTCTATCTTCAAGCAAGCACAAGCATGTAGAAATCTTCTCTTGCTTCATATCTTTCTGGCTTCCCCCTCTGCTTTTTCCTCCTGCCACCAGCCAGAGAAAATTCTGATTTTAAAGTGCTCATGTGATTGCACTGAGAGATAATCCAAAATAATCTTCCCGTTTTAAGGTTAACTGATCAGTATAGTTAATTGCAATTGCAAAATCCCTTTTCCAAGTAATGTAACATATTCACAGGTAAGATATCATATTCATAGCACCAGGAATCAAGGCAGGAGATCTGGGGGAGGGGGACGTTTTTAGAATTCTGCCTTCTTCAATATGTAATTGACATCTTAAATAGAGCATATCCAAAACTGATCCCCAGCTATTCTGCCACGAAAGCTACTTTATCCTCAACTTTTCCCATCTCAGTTGCTCAAGTTAAATACCACAAAGCCATTCTTGGCTCCTCACTTACCACATCTAACCTATCAGCAAAACCTATTGATTTTTTTTTTTTTTGTCTTTTTAGATCTGCACCCGTGGATGGCATAAAGAAGTTTCCAGGCTAGGGGTTAAATCAGAGCTGCAGCTGCTAGCCTACACCACAGACACAGCCACACCAGATCCGAGCTGCATCTGTGACCTACATCACAGCTCACAGTAATGCCAGATCCTTAATCCACTGAGCGAGACCAGTAACTGAACCCACATCCTCATGGATACCAGTAGAGTTGTTAACCTACTGAGCCACAATTGTAATTCCAGCAAAACCTATTGACATACCTTCAAAATTATATCCAAAATATGGCCACTTCTTACCACCTCCACTGTTAACGCCCTTCAAACCATCATCATCTAATGCCCGGATTATGCAATAGCACTTCACTGGAATCCTTGCTTCTGCTGTTCTTTCTGACCACCAATGTACAATACAGCAGCTAGAAGGGACATTTTGAAACCTAAATCAAAATCATTTTCCTCCTAATTTTAGTTAGATTAAAAGTCAAAATCCTTAGAATCCTTACAAAGCTCTCCATGATCTACAACACTTTTTCTTTTTACCTCATTCCATATTTCTCTCCCTCTCACTCATTCTGCTGCCACTGCTTTGGTCTCCCTATTATACCTCAAACATACCAGGCAAGGCTCCACCCCCAAGGTTTTTGCATTGGCTATTCCTTCTGTCTAGAATGCTTTTCTTTCAAATATACAAATGGCTAACTCAATAACCTCGTATCTTTTCCATAATGTCATCACTCATTGAGGTCTACACTGACCATCCTATTCAAAACTGCAAACTGCCCCCTGTATTTCCAATCTCCCTTACCCCATTACAGTATTTCTCTGTTCATTCATTCTTACCACCTCCTAGTATATTGTATAATTTACTTTTTTATTATGACATTGCTTATTGCTTCCTCCTTACCTCCTAATTCATCCACTAATATGTTAATTCTAAGAGGGAGGAGATATTTGACAGTTTTGTTTACTGCTGCATCACAAATGTCTAAATAAACAGAACTTGGTCAATTAATAATGGTTGAATGAGTTAATGCCTTAGTTATATATGAAGTACAGATAATATTTATTCCCAGGGAGGTAAAGTGAGGCAAGATTGGAAATATTAGCCCACAAAGACAGCTTTAGAATTCTATCATATGACCACTCTTTAGGTCTCTTCTGTGCTCAAAACTGAACAAAATTAATAATAAAAAGTATAGCTCTTACCAGGCTTTCCTCTCAGAGTCGCCTCTCCTTTTGGACCATCCCACTGTGCCAAAGGATCCAAAATCTTCATTTCCAACATAATTCTCCAAGTTCCTTACGTATTAACTCTCTGACTAATGAGAGCAAAGCTATGTTAAATTTAATAAGGACTAAGATTTAGAAACAGATCATTGATTACATAGTCCAAACTCTTCTCTTATTTCTTGAGCATCTTATGAGACATGCCCCAAATTCAGAATGTCCCCATCTTGAGTATCCGTGACCAACACCTCCTTGTCAACCTCTTTTAAATCCTAGGCACTAAGATACTAATTCTATTACCTTGAATCTATAATGTTAATTATCCTTCCTTTAAATAATAAAAGTATCTAACACAGAACCTTTACTAGATGTCAGGTTATCTTGATAAATGCTTTTTTCATAAAACACTAAGGTAGATATGATTATTATCCTCTTCTAGAGATGAGAAAGAGAAAACCCATGCATGCAAGTTTAAGAAATTGCCTAAAGTCCCACAGCAAAAAAAAAAAAAAAAAAAAAAAAAAAAAAAATATATATATATATATATATATATATATATAGTTCAGCCAAGACTCAAATTCAGGCAATTCTATTTCACCCTCACATTCCACACATTCCACATTCCACACAAAAACTTTCTTCTTTTCTTTTTCCTATTGTTTCTTATTGCCCCCAGCAAAGTACTTGATGACTATCATCTTGCTTAAGGCACTGGCAGTTTTGCAAATAAGCTGACATCTCATCCTATCCTGAAATCAGGTTTCTATCAGGAGTTAGAATGAAACAGTGAAACCTAGAATTCTTTTTTCCTATAGGAGGCACAGGAATCTTCCTGTTACAGGAACTTTGTTACATTAATATTTTGTATTTATAAATTTGTGCATATATCCACACATTATTTAAAGTCCATTTGTTCATTTGAGAGATATTTGCCCAAGAATTTTCTCTATGCCAAGCACTGTCTTAATCACTAATAACAGTTCCATGAGATAGGAGACTAGTTATTACTTCTACTTCACAAATGAGTTAACCAAGGTTCAGAAAATCACATGATTTCTCCAGTATCACATTAAGTCATTTGATGGCAAAGCAAGGACTAAACAAAGGCACTTGACTCGCAGTTAAATGTCTTTATTATCCAGCCTTCCTGTAAACTTCACATAAATTTCACTAATACTATTCAAGTTACTTTATTTAAAAATAAAAGCTTACGCAACGTATGCACTGTCCCCTACAATTCTCTATACTCTATATTGTAATTTTCAAAGAGATTCAGAAAAAAAAATTTTTTAATGGCTCAGCTTCAGCTAGTTGAGCTAGCTTAGAAATGAAAAGGAAAAAAATTTTACTCCTAATGAAAATTAAGCGAAGAAACCAGGGGAGCCTGAGAAATTCAAGTACCTTCAGAACCTTTGGGAAACAAGTTTCACTTGCTGTCCTAACACAAAGTTGACAGCAGTGACTTCCCCGACCAGCCTTCCCCTTTTTCCCACTAAAACATCCATTTTGCTCTATTTCACAAACACTTGCGATATGCCAAGCATTGTTCTAAATGATTTACAAATATTCTCTAAAGAAGTCACCAAATTGCTCAAGCATCATTTCTAACATGTCATCCTTCTCAGAAAACAGCAATGCTTCCAATTGCCTCTCAGACTGGAAACTCCTTATCAAGAGCTTCAAATATAACATTTTCCTAAAAGTGTTGCCAAAACTCGGCCCCTGTACACCAGTGCTGAATAGAAACTCAGAGACAGAGTCTGGGGTAAAGGAGAAAAAGATGGCTTTTACTGCTTTGTCAGGCAAAGGAGGCCACAGCAGGTTAATGCCTCAAGTACTGTGCCCTCCATTGGGAAGAATCGCAGGGAGTTTTATAGGAAAAAGGAGAAAAACAGGTTTCCAAATAGGAATAAGGATCGGAACAAATATGCATTCTTCTTTCCTTTTTTGGGGGGTTGGGATCTTAATTACCACAGTTGACATCAGGAGATCTCAGCATGATCCTGGTGATGATCTTCTGGGTTACTGCCTACTATTTATTAGAGTGCTGGGGAAAGAGAGACAGTTGACTAGAGCAGTGCTATCTCAAGCAAGATTTATTGACCAACAGAATGGCCAGGAGTACTAAGCAGGAGGAACTCAGAGCCCCCACCACCACCGTTGGAAGAGAATCAGGTTTTATAGGCAGGAAGTCATGTGCTGAGCTCTAAAAGTCCAGGATGGCAGTTGAGATCATGGTATAAAAATTTAACTTTCTCCTTGGGGCTGTCTGTGTCCTTGGGAAGTCAACTGCTTCATGGGCTTGGTTGTTCTGCCTGTGGAGGTAGGATAAAGTAAAGACTGCAGGTCTGGATCTGGGTGGGTCAATGAGTCATGCAGACTTATGCTTTTTTAGGCCTTCATTTTAGTTTCTACCTAAGACCTATGATAACAGTACTTGTGAAAAGGGCATATTGATCAGATATTAGAACAAACTAGGAAAGCTTCTGAAAAACATCATGTGCTAATAATCTTTAACCCACAGGCAATTGTGCTCAGGGTACCTAATCTTTAGCTTAGAGGCAATTGTGTTTAGGGTGCAGTTAAGCCAGGGAGAAGGACACGGAAGGACTCTAAACTGTTCAATTTTAAAGTATTCATTTCGAAAAGAAGCATAAGGAATATAAATTTTCTCTTAGGTATATAAGATGCCTATGTCATTTTGTGATTCCTCTAGAGGGAACCAGGATCCTGCCCCAAGGCTGTACCATTGTTTCTTGACTGTTCCTCCCTTGTCTCTGCATCCCCTTCCTTCCCTGACCACCAACTGTCTGAACCTGCCCCCTGGAACTCAGGGAAAGTCATGGAGGCTGAATGAGGCCTATTTCCTAAAAACAAAACAAGGGGGGCACACAGAGGCTTTTGTGCCCAGGAGCCCCACAGGGCCCTGATCAGTTTCAAAATTTTTTTGCAAAGAAAGTATGAAATTCAATGTGAGTAGAAATTTCAACATCTCCACCAATTGGGTTGATATTTTCCTCTACACCAGCGTTTCCTCTCTACTCCTAGGTTAACACACATTTTTTTTTTTTAACCAACTCCTCTCATCTCAATGCTTTCCCATATGATATATTACCTCAGACTCTTAGAATTCAGTAAATTTCAAAGATCTTTCTTATAAAAGGATCATAACACTTTTGAAAAACTTGGGAAACTTTGAAGCCATCTAGTCCAACTCTCTTAAACATAAGGAAAGCAGGGCCTAAGAAGTTAAAATAATTTCCCACTAATTATTGGCAGAACTGGAATTGTACCCTGATTTCTAATCCTGGGCCATTTTAGCAAAGAGAAAAATGAGCACATCCTGATGAACAAATAGGAAATCTAAGCACAGATGCACCTATAGAACACTAATTTTTAATTTTGTTAAAATGGATTCGTTGTCAAGTAAAAATCATTTTTTCTTTAAGACAATTTGTAATTTTCATTCTCTTTTTAAGAATTTTTACACTGGTACTGTGTACTAGTATTGATTTATGCTCTGTATTTCATATTGATCCAAAAGGACACTGCCAAGGTCTGCTTTAATCTATAATTAAATAAGAAAGTCTCCAAAGCCATTCCCTGAGAAGTTAATTCCTGGCACATTACAAGTTGCTCTTTCACAATAAATACCTTACAACAGTTTAAGGAGGTACTTTACTCTGTTCACCATTTCTGCTAAAAGAGAAAAATCACACTTAAATGAATGTCTAGTCATTTGAAATAATATTTCACATTTACATGCCCTCAGGTTCTGCTTAAGAGGGTGCCAGTTGACAGGAAAAAGGCAAATTCATTGTAAATCTTTCCCCTAATTCTCTCTTCTGTGAGGTAAGTGCTTCCTGGAATTTTCTTTATAACGGCCAATTTAAATTCAATAATCTTGTTCCTTCCTGACACAAAGAGCAGCAGTAATTATGAATTAAGAAAAGACTGAGCAGAGACATATAATCTGACACTCAAGGAAAACCATCATAAGAGCAACACCTCTCATGGAAGAGGGTCTATAAATGAATTTCTTCTCTATTTTCAGCAATGATTGCCATTTGACTGGAGTAGGATAGTACCTCTAAATCTTAATTTGAACATATCTTCATGTATTTGCTAGTATTCTGGCTTCCTATTTTATAGGTTTCCAATTCATAACCTTTATCCACTTTTCTATCAAACAGCCTGCCTTTTTCCTACTGATTTTCAAGAATTATTGAATATTCTTGATACTCATTTCTTATCAGTTTTATACACTGAAACTATCTTCTCATGTCCCTTCTTCCAACTGTTAACTCCATCAATTCACCTTAAGGTTAAGGTTTTCAGGTACCAGATAAAATTGCAAATATGTTGGCCAATATTTAATTCTATTACATAGAAAACTGTATACTTGGGTTTTTAATCCATTTGTAGTTCACCTTTGCATATAGTGATTGTTAAGAATACAACATTTTTTTCTCCATACAGGGAAGCAGACTTTCTTAGCACCATTGACCACACAGTCTATAATTTCCAACTGGTTTGCGGTACTCTTTTATCACATATTAAGGTCCCATATATAACTCTTTGAGCTCTCAACTCTGTAGCCATTGGTTTAGTTGCCTATTTATGTGCCACACTTGTTTTTATTCATATTAATTTGGCTTAAATCTTCACATCTATTAGGATATGCTCCTCCTCTTTGGACTTTCTTATCAAAATTGACTTAGTAACTAAAAACAGGTTTATCATTCTTACATGTAAACTGTTTTTCCAGCTTCCTTGTGACATAATTGACATCATAACATTGTGTAAGTATAAGATTACAATGTGATGGTTTGATACACATATCTATTGTAAAATGTTTACCATAATAGGGTTAGTTCACACATCCTTCGCTGCACATAATTATAATTTTGTTGTTGTTATAATGAGAATATTAAAGCCCTACTCTCATAGCAACTTTCAAGTAAACAATACAGCATTGTTTACTGTACTCACAATGCTATATACTAGATCCCCAGAAGTTAATCATCTTATAACTAAAAGTTCGTACCCTTTGATGCATATCTTTCCATTTCCCCCACCCTTCAGTCTCTCATAGCCAACAATATACTCTCCAATTCTATGAGTTCAACTTTTTTAGACTACATTTATAAGTAAATCATACAATAATTGTCTTTCTCACTTTATTTACTTAACATAATGCACTTAAGCTCCATCCATACGTGTATGCAATGTTTTCTTCATCCATTCATCTGTTGAAAGATACTTTGGTTGTTTCCATGCCTGGGCTATTGTGAATAGTACTGCAGTGAACATGGGAGTCCAAATACCTATGTGAGAAAGTAATTTCATCTCCTTCAGATATATACCCAGAAATAGGGTTGGTAAATCATACAGTAGTTCTATTTTTAATTTTTTGAAGAAACTTCATACTGTTTTCATAGTGGCTGCACCAATTTACTTTTCTACCAACAATGTACCAGGTTTACTCTTTCTCCAAATCCTCACTGGCATCTGTTATCTCTTGTTCTTTTTATAAGAGCCATTCTAACAGGTCTGAGGTGCTATCTCACTATGGTTTTCATTTGTACTTCCCTGATGATTAGTGATGTTGAACACTATTTCATGTACCTGTTGGCCACTTTTATGTTCTTTTTGTAAAAAATCCTTTATTCAAATCCTCTGCCCATTTTTCAATAGCATTGTTAGTTTTGGGGGGCTATTACCTTGTATAAGTTCCTTATATATTTTGGATCTCTTATCAGATAGATGGTTTGTTGGTATTTTCTCCCACTCCATAGGTTACTTTTCATCTTGCTGATTGTTTCTTTTGCTGTGCAAAAGCTTTTCCATTTCAGGAAGTCCCACTTGTTTTTGCTTTCATTGCCTGGGCTTGTAGTGTTATCTCCAAAACAATCATTGTCAAGACTGATGTCAAAGGTCTGGCACATGGGAACACTTACATAAGCACTAGCTATCATTAGAGTTAGCATTTTTATTGTTACATTACTGTTCATATATACGTCTCCCCCATTAACACCTGACACTTCTCAAGGGCAAGGACAACTTTTCACTTTTATTTCCCCAGTGCCTGGCATAAGATGTAACATACAATAGAAATTCAAAAAAATATGTATTGAATTAACTTCCCTCAGGACAGTGGGAACTGCTGATTCTGACCTTTCCAAGCTTATTCATCTTGAACTAAACCTTTAGCTGCTTTGCCCCTCAACTGATTCAGTCATCTGGGTGATGTAGCTATTGCTAGTGAAATCATCCATAATAATCGAGGTTCATGCAATCCATGGTGCGCAAGGAAAGCATGCCAAACACCCTCTTAGAGCTCATACTCAATAGGAAAAGAAATAACTGATTTTATATTGGTTCACTGCCAGCATGTCTGAACAATCTTCACCACTGAATTACAGCAAAGTTTGGTGACTTTATTTCCAGCAGGCAAATAGTTAGATATTCATGATTACTTCATCTTTTCTCCAAAGTCAATTGTGCTTGAGGCAATGATAGGGAAACAAATTACATATATGAAACTAATACCCACAACGACATTTTTAAATCTCTCTTTCCAATACCCATCATGTTTATCACCAAAGATGTCAATATATCATGCTTCCAACTGAGTCAATTTTCCCCTAAAATGAATGTACTGCCCTTCTTTCTTAATTCAGTTCTGTGGAACTAGTCTTGATAAGTAATTCTGAAAGAAAAAAAATGTATGTTTTCGACATTTCTCATCTAGAGATCTCAATCATATTTAGATGAATTACAAATATAAGCCAGCTTCCCAACAAAAAATGTAGTCTTAAAACCCACACAAAGGGCAAAGAATGTGTATCATGACCCTTGTCAATAAAGTTACACATATTTATGCATCCTAAAAATAATCTGGATCACTGTCTAAATGTATGTGGTCAGAGGAGGGAAACTATGGAGTGGTACACGTCAGCAAAATTATCTCTACCTGCATGAACTTTAGAAAGAGGCACTTGCCCATGCTTCCAGGCTCTCTGTTGCCTACTTATGGAGCAAGTCTAGGAATTCATATCCCTTGATTCCAGCCTACGTATTTCCCAGGAAGCTATCTACCCACCAGGTGAATCCCAGAAAGCCTAGGATGTAAAAAAGGAGAGTCTTGATCCTTTCAGTTTTCTTCCAATTAAGTGGCCACATTGTTCTCAAAGTGAACTTCCTTAGCCCATGGTCCTTGTAGGATTTCATCCTTCCAGAGCTGGAAGTCACTCAGGAAACATACTTGATCATTTCAACTTATGTCAGACTCTCTTATTGACCAAGAAATTACTGAAATCTGCAAAGAAACATCCCCAACATCAGAAATCATTTAGTCAAGAGGCTGAAGTTAGTTCTGAGAATCTGTTGAACTAATTCAAAAATTTAGGCTCAGGATTTCTCTGGAGCAGGTAGTTTGCCAGTCTTCTTGGGCTCTTTCTCTACTGCCCAATATCATCCTGTTCATTTAAGTTATGAATTCTATATATACATAAAATGCATCAATTTTGTATATATCAACAAAGATACATATATGTATGTAACAAAGTGTTTCTGACTAACTGAAGCTCATATACTAGATTTGAGCCTCATGATTACAGGCTGAAATCTTAAAACTGATGCAAGTCTTTATAAGACTCTGGTCAAGGGCTGAGGAACAGAAGCAAATGGACCTTGAGAAACAAGGCATAACAGGACAGCCTGGGGGCTTAGGAGATGGTGTGGGAGAGGTGACAATTCACTGACTTCTGCAAAGAGCTGGCAACATTCTGATGCCCTGAGCACTGGTATTTGGGAGATTGGGGTGGGGGACATAAGGAGATAACACACTTGGAGTGGAAAATGTTATGTCCATAATGGGCACTTGCAACATAAAGAGTGGCAAGACTTTCTCAAGCAGCTTTGAATGTGTGGTTAGTAAAATAGGCTGGAAGAATTCCTAATGGTCAAAACACTTATATTTACAGCAACATTAAAAGAAAAAAAATACTTGTGCATAACCTAACCAAGGAAGTTAAAAACTTGTACACATAACACAGTAAAAAAAATGTTAAAAGAAATAAAAGACACAAATAAGTGAAAAGATATGCTGTGTTCATAGACTAGAAGACTTAATATTAAGATACTACTCAAAGCAAACTAAAAATTAGTCAAAATCTGTCAAAATACCAACCACATATAATGCAGAAATTTTAAAAATTAAATTCATATGAAATCTCCAGGGACTCCAAATAGCCTAAACAATTTTGAAAAAGCACACAAGGTTGGAGTCTTACACATGCTGATTTCAAAATATATTACAAAGCTACAGTAATCAAAACAGTGGGATAGTGGCATAAAGACAAAAAAAATGGACTTATGGAATAGAATATAAAGCCCCCAAATAAACCCTTGCATAAATGGTCAAATGATCTTCAATAAAGAAGACCATTCAATATGGAAAGCCTGTACTTTTCAACAAATGTTGTTGAAAAAATCAGATATCTACATATGAAAAAGATGAAGTTGGAACCATATCTTATACCATATACCACAGTTAACTTAAACAAATGAAAGACCTAAAATGCAAGTTTTACCTGCAACTGTAAAACTTCTACAGAAAAAGCATGGAAACATTTTCATGACACTGGACATGGGAAAAGCAAAAATAGGCAAATGGGACTATATCAAAAAAAAATAAAAGGTTTGTGAACCAAAGGACACAATCAACATAGTAAAAAGGAAATACAGGATATTGTGCAAATTAGATATATGTAAGTTTTTAATATCCAGAATACATACAGAATTCAAATAATTCAACAATAAAAAAATCAAATAATCCTGTATAAAAATGGGCAATGAACTTGAATAGAGAGATATTCCTCCAAAAGCGGTATACAGATAGCCAACAGCATATGAAAATATGCTCCACATCACAAATCATTAAAGAAATTCAAGTCAAAACCCCAATGAGATATAACTTCACCCCTGCCAGAATGTCTATTATTAAAAAATGAAATAACAAGTGCTGGTAAAGATGAGAACCCTTGTATATTGTTGATCGAATTATAAACTACAACCAGTATGGAAAATGGTATAAAACGTCATAAAAAAATTTAAACTGGAACTACTATATGATCCAGTAATCCCACTTCTGGATATATATCTAAAAGAACTGAAAGCAGTGTTTCAAATATATATTTGTACAACCATATTCATAGCAACACTATTCATAATAGTCAAGAGACAGAAGCAACCAAATGTCCATTGATGGATGGATGGATGAGTGGATAGAGGGATGGATAAAAAAAAAAAAAAAAAACACCTGTGCCATGTACATAAATGGGATATTATGCAGCCTTATAAAATGAAGAAAATCCTGTCACATGTTACAACATGGATGAAACTCAAAGATATTATGTTAAGAAAAATAAATCAATTACAAAAGACAAATACTGTATACTCCACTTATCTGAGGTAACTAAAGTAGTCAAATCCATAGAAATAAAAAGTAGAATGAGGAATTCCCACTGTGGCACAGTGGAGACGAATCTGACTAGGAAGCATGAGATTTCAGCTTCGATCCCTGGCCTCACTCAGTGGGTTAAGGATCCAAGGATCCAGCGTTAAGGTGAGCTGTGGTGTAGGTCATAGACGTGGCTCAGATCTGGTGTTGCTGTGGCTGTGGCATAGGCTGGCAGCTGTAGCTCCAATTCAACCCCTAGCCTGGGAACATCCATATGCTGTGGGTGCAGCCCTAAAAAGCAAAAAAAGAAAAAAGGGGGGGGGGAAAGGAGAATGATGGTTACCAGAACCTGGGGGAGGGAAAAACGGGAAGGTATTTTTATGGGATATAGAGTTTCCCATTCACAAAATTTAAAACTCTGGAGATCTGTTTTACAGCAATGTGAATATACCTAACAGTACTAAACTTTATACTTAAAAAATGGTTATGATGACAAATTTTGTGTTATGTGTTATTTAACAAAATTTTAAAAATTTTTAAAGACGTGTTGATAGTCACTGCATTTGATGAACTAGTATATATACATACATGAGGCTAATCTTGAGGGTTCATAGAAATATCTGTGGGAATACTTTAAGGGACTAAATTAATGCCAGGAAAAGTTTCAAAATTCATTTTAATAATTAATATAAATGCATATTTATGTTAATTATAAATAATTATAATTATGTTATATATTATGCATATATAATAAAAATTCAAAGATGAGCCCATTTTGTTGTTACATGACCACACCAGGAAACATTTAGTTTTCACAAAAAATTGTGGTAGCTCATGGTAGTTTTTACCCATGAGGATGACAGAGGACACTCTTTTCCACTTTAGAAATATTTTCAGCAATTTGGCCAATTCTAAACATCATAAATCTGTCCATAAATATTTATATTACCTTGTGCATTATAGCTCCATGTGGTCATATATATATATATATTGACCATATATGTATGTATGTATATATATATATATACATATATAGATAGATAGATATTTCCAATACACTTCTCAACACTAAGGGAAAAGCTCATGGTTTCAGAACAGACACTTAAATCATTCCTAACTGTAATTAATAATGTGATTGACTCAGAGAAGATAATAATTCATGAACTAGATTTGGAGTGGTGTCTTGGGGATTCTTTGGCACTAAAAGCAGATCAACCCTATCTCAATCCATCACAGCTGAGGAATAAAATGTCATGGGATTGTTAGCAAGAGCTAAATAATTCAAAAAGACAAGTCTCTTGAGGTATAATGGAAAAATTAAGTTGAACTTTATTTTAAAGCTCATCATAAAATCTGCTTTTGGATCTGTCAAAGAATATGACAAAATCCATTTAAAACTTACCAATCGATTGGATTAAGATGGAGGAATAGACGGGGACTGGAACTCAACTTCTGTCCCAAATAACAGCAAAAATACAACCAAATGCCGAGCAACCTTCAACCAAATGGACTGTAAACTTCTAAAAAAGATACTCTGCTCCAGAAGACACAGCAGAGACAACATCAAGAGGTAGGAGGGGTGATTACGCGATAGAAGCAACCCCATACCTCCCAAGTGGGAATCCACACAGACTGGAAAGTAACTGCATCACAGAGACTCAGCTACAGGACTGAGAGTTCTGAGCCTCACATCAAATCCCCACACCTGGGGATCGGGCACAGGGAGAAAGAGCCCCCAGAGCATCTGGCATTGAAGGCCAGCGGGGCTTGTGTGCAGGAGTTCCACAGGACTGGTGGAAACAGAGACCCCACTCTTGAAAGGCACACACAGACTTTCATGTGCACTGGGTCCCAGAGCAAAGCAGTCTCCAGAGGAATCCGGGTGGAACCTGACTGCAATTCCTGGAGGATCTCCTGGGAAAACAGGGGTGAATGTGCTTGTTGTGGGGGAAGGACATTGGAGGTGAAGCTCTCGGGGACATTCAGCAGCCTGCATTTCTCTGGAGGTGGCCATTTCTGGGAAAATCTGGTCCCTCCCAACAGCGCTGAGAAGCCCCAGGCCAAACAACAATTCAGGTGGGATCTCAGCCCCACCCATCAGTAAACAGGCTGCCTAAAGATCCCTCAGGCACACAGTCAGCCTCTAATCTCATCCAGAGACAAAGCCCCACCCATCAGAGGGAGAGGAATCAATCCCTCCTACCAGTGGGCAGGTATCACTCCCTCCCATCAGGAAACCTACAGCAAACCCCCTCCATACCAACTTTAGCCATAGGGGAGGCAAACACCTGAACTAAGAGAGGCTACAACTCTATTGTCAACACAAAGGTCACCGCACCAAAAACCTACAAAAATGAAAAGACAGAAAACTCTAACTCAGATAAGGGAGAAAGAGAAAAGCCCAGAAAAACAGCTCAGTGATGAGGAGATTATCAGCCTTCCAGAAAGAGACTTTAGACTGTTGATGCTGAAAATGATGCAAGGCATTGGAAATAGACTGGAGGCAAAGATTGATAATTTACAGGAAACACTAAGCAGAGAAATACAAGCTGAAAAAATTAAACAAGAAGAGATGCAAAATACAATCACTGAAATAAAAAATTCCTTAGAAGCAGCCAACAATAGAATACAGGAGGCAGAAGAACGAATCAGTGAGGTGGAGGACAGATTAGGGGAAATCACTAATGCAGAAGAGAAAAGAGATAAAAGATTGAAAGGAAATGAGCAGAGTCTCAGAGAACTCTGGGATAATGTTAAACGCACCAACATCCGTATTATAGGGGTGCCAGAGGGAGAAGAGAGAGAGAAGGGGACAGAAAAAATATTTGAGGAGATTATAGCCGAAAACTTTCCTAATATGGGAAAGGAACCA
>PVHT020001751.1:18410648-18482497 GCA_004024745.2 Catagonus wagneri
TGGAGAGGGTGTGGAGAAAAAGGAACCCTATTACACTGTTGGTGGGAATGCAAATTGGTGCAGCCACTGTGGAAAACAGTATGGCGATTCCTCAGAAAACTCAAAATAGAATTACCATTGGATCCAGCAATCCCACTCCTGGGCATCTATCCAGCAGACACCATGACCCGAAAAGACACCTGTACTCCAGTGTTCATTGCTGCACTCTATGCAATAGCCAGGTCATGGAAACAACCTAAATGCCCATTGACAGAAGAGTGGATAGGGAAGATATGGTACATACACAATGGAATGTTACTCAGCCATTAAAAGGAACGAATTACCAACATTTATAGCAACATGGATGGACTTAGAAATTATCGTGCGAAGTGAAACCAGTCAGACAATTAGACAGCAACACCCAATGCTACCGCTTACATGTGGAAACTAAAAAGACACGATGAACCTTCTTACAGAACAGACAATGACTCACAGACTTTGGAAAACCTTGGTTTTTCAAATAAGACAATCTGGGGGGTGTTGGGATGCACTGGGGATTTGGGACACAAAATCTGAAAAATTGACTTGTGATGATTTATGTACACTTATAATTGAAATAAAATCCATTAATTAAAAAAAAAGAAATATTCAAGCTCATAGCACAGGAAACTATATCCAATCACTTGTGATAGAATGTGGCAGAAGATACTAGGAGAAAACGAGTGTGCGTGTGTGTGTGTGTGTGTGTGTGTGTGTGTGTGTGTGTGACTGGGTCACTTTGCTGTACAGGGGAAAATGAGAGAACACTGTAAACCAACAATAATAAAAAATTAAAAAAAAAAACTTACCAATCAATCCAGTAGTTTTTATGGCTAGCAAGTTGAAAAAACCTCCACCCAACACCCACCCTACCCACCCACCAAAATTCTAACTACTTAATACTGGGATGAAATATATGTTGGAATGAAAGAATTTGAATAAGGGAGATAGGAGAAGAGGCGGCTTCTTTAGTCACATGAGATGACAAGAGTGGACTAAAGCAATGGCCAGAGGTCAGTTCACTGAGCTCATATAGAGAACACATCTTTTTAAAAATTAATAACTTTTCCAGCTATCTGATTGTTCCATTCTAGTGTGTTTCATTGGTTCAAACCTTTGGATTTCACCTACCTCTCAGAGGAGTTCTTCATTGTGAACTCCTTTGCTTACTGAAGCTCAGAAAAGTGGGATGGAAATACATATTAAATAAGAATCTATGCCCCTTTATGAAAAATGCTGAACCATTCAAGTTCAAAACATCTATTTCTGGAGTTCCCTTGTGGCACAGGGGTTAAGCATCCAGTGTTGCCACTGCAGTGGCCTGGGTCACTGCTGTGGTACAGGTTCAGTCCTTAGCCGGGGAACTTTTATATGCCACAGGCACAAATATATATATATGTAAGATACCAATAGAAACAGTAATAGTTCTAATATTATTGGTATATATTCCAATAACATATTATATGTTATATATTATATTATATTATATTATATTATATTATATTATATTATATTATATTATATACACCAGTAGGGACAGTAATAGTTCTAATATTGAATAAAATACTTGGAAATAAATTAGAAAGGAGGAATGAGGCAGAAGATAAGAAAAGATGAGTTTTATTTTACTATTTTATAAGGGTTTTGTTTGTTATGAGTAAGAGTTTTTAAGATAGATAACTATGAGAAACTAGACATATATATAAACAGAGGTTGAGAAAGAGGTTAGAGCTGAAGTCTTCATTTGGAAATCCTTAGCACAGGGGTTGGTTAAAGTCCTCAGAATAGATAAGATTCCCTTTCCAAAGGAGAGAGAACAGAAATCAAAGGGCATCAATTGCACACTGGGGCATGCAGAGATAGAGGTAAAGAAAGGAAATAGCATGGTGGCATTGAAGCTGGTAAAGTAGATGCTTCCCATGACTGCAAAACCTCTGCATTCACTTGCCAAGTCTTTTCGGCCAAGGAATCATCCTATATTTGTACCAGTCCCTGAGGAGAACACAGGAGTGGAATACCAAGATATCCATGGCCAGAAAATTAATGAAGTGTGAGAAAAAATATGAAAAACATGGAGTTCCCATTGTGGCTCAGTAGTTTAAAACCTGACATAGTCTTCATGAGGATGTGAGTTTGATCCCTGGCCTCACTCACTGTGTTAAGGATCCAGTGTTGCTATAAGCTGCAGCATAGGTCGCAGATGCAGCTCAGATCCCAAATAGTTGTGGCTGTGGCATACACCTCAGCTGCAGATCTGATTTGACCTCTAGGCTAGGAATTTCCATATGCTGCAAGTGCAGCCTTAAAAAGAAAAAGAAAAAAAAATCTTTGCCCAAGACAGGAACCAGGTTGGATCGGGGGGAAGAAGCAGGAAAAGTTTGATGAAGGAAAACAACAAATCTAAGTGTGAATCAAGTCACAGGGAAAAGTCAAATGACAAGGAAAATGACTCTTCGAAAAAAATCACAGACACTGAGCAGCTGAGGATCCTGACTTCACCAGCTTTGTGAAAAGATGAGGAAAAATAATTAGTTCCCTTCTACAGAAGGAGGAAAAGAGGCTTAATGAGAGTACATGGTCTGCCCAAAGACATCCAGTGTAGGTGGGTGTTTGCAGTACTTTTTAGAAGACCAGCATATTCTGAACACCTTGCTATGTTTGGAAAATCTCCTAAGTTGTATTTCAGATCAAGGTGGAACCTAGAGGAATTACCACCGCAACTTCCTTGGAAGGTAATACAGGGACTTATGCTCTAGACTCCACATGAGACTAAGATTCAGAAGTCAGAAACTTAGTAAAGAATGAATTCATGTTTCATTTCCGTGGTTGAAAGAAAAGGTGTCTGGAGTTGGGGGTTGGGAAATAACCAAAAGGCCAAGTGTCCGATGCAGAAGTGGCACTGGTTCTGGGGAAAGTGCCAGCGTGTTACTGAGGTGTGGTCTTGGACATAGTTCCTGGGGCCTTAACTTGAGCCCTATTTCTCCAATCAGGCCAATGACTCTCTGAACATCTCAACCTTTTAATAAACCTTTTCTGCTTAGTCAGCTTCTGGTATATGCTTCTGAGAGCCTTGATGGAATGAGTCAGTAGCTAAATCTATACAAATTATATCACTTTCAACATAGGCTATTTCTTCTAAAAGAGCTTATCTGTATATGGTCTCAATGATAGTTCTTAGTTCACCAGAATAGACCATTCCCCAACAATTCTGAATAGAATAATAATTTATTATAATTCACTTTTAGAAAGGCTGTCTGATGGCTGTGAGTGAATTGTGCCAAAGTATTGAGCCAATTTTATCCAAAAATCAGTCAGCTCACTCGGAGGGGAAGATATCAGTCAAAATAGATTCATTTGTTCCACAGTTTTATGACCAATATATTCTTCTGGTTAAGTGAATTTTTCTCTTTTTCAACCAACTGTGGCACCAAGAAAAGATATAGCCTTAAAAATTATTTCCTTACTGTAAATATAATATCCTCAACTAATCTCAAACTCCAAACTATTATGTATAGAATGGATAAATGACAAGGTCCTACTATATAGCTCAGGCAACTATATTCAATATCCTATAATAAACCATAATGGAAAAGAATGTGAAAACATCTATACATATATATACACACATGTATACACATAAATAAATGAATCACTTTGCTGCACAGCAGAAATTCACACAACATTGTAAATTATACTTCAATAAAATAAATTTTAAAATATATATATATTATGTATAACATCCTCAGTATGTCAAAACATATGGAGTTATAGACAAACTTTTCCTGAGAAAGGAAAATTGAACAGACACCTTCCTCTGTCAACACTGTATTGGTTCTCTGGACAAAATAAACAGCACCTCAGTGACAACCACGTGAAAGCACTGAGAAACTGAACTGCAGTCACTCCAATACTATCTCCCCAAATTCCCTAACAATTTTCCCTAGAGAAAAAAAAAAGAGGAAAATGCCATCTGATAGTTTTTAGGATTACTTGTGGAATTTTTTGTTTGTTTTTTCTAAAGGGAACCCTTTCCTTGTGGCTTTATTTTTCTCCAATTTACAATTGAAGATGAGCAAAATATGAATCACCCATAAAACGGTATGTTTTCACAGTTAAGAGGCGCCAACGCAGGGCATGGCACTGGTATAGAAGAGCCGCTGGGGGCCAGGTGACAAGATGCCTTTTTCATGCAGTCTTCAAGTCTGATCCGATTAGGATTATTTGGAAATTTTGTGACGTTACACCATCACATTATTGAGAAAGCCCAGGAAACTTGGTCTGGAAGCCCCACCACTAGAGAGTCCCCTTACCCACATAGGGTCCATTTCCTCAATTTAGCATTATCTAGGTGTCATCTTTCAACATTTCCCTGAGCCATAAATAGTATTGTTTATTTTGCTTCCCAGACCAGGGCGTCCTGAGTGACTTAGCAACATCCAACTTGTCCTGGACCCTGACACAAGCCCCATTTTCTGCACACATCAAGACCCAGAATCACCTCCTCCTTTATCAATATGGATGTGAAAACTTCCCAGAGAAACTCCGTGTCTTTTGGCCATGTTTTATCTTTCTTTAAATATTATCTAAAATTCAAATTAGCAACATGAGAAAAGGATTGTTTGGTCTTCAAATTTCATGCTGTTTCCTCTCACGCACAAATGCTCCTATTGAGAACTGTTAAGTAACCACAAGAAGACCCATGTTTCTGGGATCGTAGACTCAACACCCACTCTAACTGGATGATGACTTAGGGAAAGTCTCTTTATCTACCTGGATTTTATTTGCTCAGTTGTGGGAAAATGATGTTAAACTAAGGTCTAAAATTTTTGTTTTTATAGTATATTTATTTATCACAAAACCATGCATTCTGTTTATATTTACCTCTATACCAATCAAAGATCAATGGTTATATTCATCTCAGAAAAAGTATAGGTATTAACTCTGCATATTCACAGGTCAAGTAGTTCAAGGTGATCTAGATTTCTAGGAGTTTGTTCCATGATTCTATAGCATGAAGAAGCAAGAACTGAAGTCCACCATTTCTGGATCCCAGAATTACTGATCTTTGACAATGCCTTGGCCACAAATAGACATAACCAGATTGCTGTCCTGATTTTTCCAAAGGTGTGAAGCCTATTTACAACCATCCCAAGTAGAACTTCAGAGCTGTTACCATTGGCCTCCCTTGTGAATACATCTGGGATTGTAGACAGCACAGGAAATAATGACATTCACTCCCTACATTGATCCAGCTGCTGGCGCAGGAAGAATCAATACACATTACTGCAACAATTTGCTGAATTTTCCATTCGAAGAAATCAGCTTCTATTTAGGTGGGGGAAAGAAATATCTGTGACTCTTCAAAAGACGTTTGAGGGCTGGGGAGAATATTTAAGTCACAAAGAACTTCAACGTTGGGGAAATTAGATGGAAAAAAAGGAAAGTCTTAAAAGTAGGGCAACCTAGTTATTTGAAAGTTTCAAGGTCCTATTCTTTTGGCCATGGCAGATTCCCAAGAAGATGTGATGATTTCCATGTAGAAAACATCATAGCAAAAAATAGGCTCTCAGAAAGGAGATGCTTATTCTCCAAACTTTCACCAAGTAAGAATATGAGTATCACTCTTATTTTCACCATTACTTCTAGAACTTTCTCCTTCCACCCTTATGCAGAAGTCTCTCAAATCATCTACTTTTTTTCCCCTAATGAACACCACTGTCCTAGTTTCCTACCACCCATCTGATCATGGCCTCACTCTCACTCAGAATTTTGTCATCTGATTATAGTTTTCCGCTCCACTCCTAATACTACCACATTCTGGTAGATCCCAAAATTGGCATGGACAACATACACAGGTCAAGGTCACACACGGTTCCTAGAATTCCCCAGTACCATTCTCCATGTCTCACTCCTCAGTATCATCATTCCCCACCACACCTATTTCGACTTTGCCGCTATTTCCAGTATCTTGAGCCCACTAATTTTTCCCAGCTAATCACCAGCTCCCAGATTCACAGCACATCCTAATTATCCTGGATTCCCAAAGGCATGGTCACTCCTGAGAATCACTCAGTTCGCATACTCGTTGCCATGACTTGCTGCCTGACCTGACTCGGATAAGTGCAATCATCTGCTTTTACTCTCAAGTACTTGGGAGCTTGATTGTGAAATGCACACTTAAGAATTTAGCTTTATAACTACTAGAATTTTAAATAAACCATGAATTTTGAGATACTGGATCTTAGAAATGATCTAGTTCAAGTTCCCCTCAATTTAGAAATGAGGGAACAGAAACTCAAGGAGGTAAAATTACTCACAAAATTCACAGGGCTCGGGAGTTCCCATCGTGGCTCAGTGGTTAACAAATCCGACTAAGAACCATGAGGTTGCGGGTTCCCTGGCATTGCTCAGTGGGTTAAGGATCCAGCATTTCCATGAGCTGTGGTGTAGGTTGCAGATGCGGCTTGGATCCCACATTGCTGTGGCTGTGGCGTTGGCCAGTGGCTACAGCTCCGATTAGACCCCTAGCCTGGGAACCTCCATATGCCACGGGTGCAGCCCTGAAAAGACACACACACACACACAGCGAAATCCACAGGGCTCATTAAGCAGCAAGCTTAGAAAAAGCTCCCAGGGCTCCTGGTCTCCAGACTCCAATGTTAAAGACTTTTCCTTTATGCCATATCACTTCCCCCAGCCAGTCATTCACCTACGACTGTCAAATAGAAGCTTGAATAAAGGGGATTTTATTCTCTGAGACTAGGAATTTTATGCCATAGAAGTTTTTTTTTTTTTTTTAAGATATTAGAATAGGAGTTCATCTGGTGGCACAGAGGTAACGAACCCAACTGGTTTCCATGAGGATGCAGGTTCAATCCCTGGCCTTACTCAGTGGGTTAAGGATCTAGCATTGCCATGAACTGCAATATAGGTGGCAGAGGTGGCTCAGGTCCCACACTACTGTAGCTATGGTGTAGGCTAGCAGCTGCAGCTGATTTGACCCCTAGCCTAGGACCTTCCATATGCCACAGGTGTAGCCCTAAAAGAGATGAAAAAATATATATTAGAATACATTCTCTGTGTTTGTTTCATTTTGTTTTGTTTTTATCATCATTCCCTTATCTATCCAGGGAACATAATCCTTAAAAATCAAAAATACAGATTATAAATGATCTGTAATAATCAATAAATGTAAGATGAGCACTGAATTCTAAGATTAATTCCCTGTGTCAAGAATTCTCAATCCTGATGGACATCCCATCACCAGGGGATATTTTTTTTAACAAATACGAATTTGTCCAATATAAATAATGGGATACATTATATATGCAAATTCTGATCTTAAAATGTATCTCTAGCAGCAAAGTATTTCTATTATTTAATTCATATATTATATATTAGTAGTCCCTTGGTATCCACAAGAGATTGGCTGCAGGAACCCTGCAGATGCCAAAATCCACAGATGCTTAAATTCCTTATATAAAATGGCATGGTATTTTCATACAAATTATATGAATTCTCCCATATACTTTGTCACCCCCCAGATTATTTATAATATCTAATACAATGTAAATGTTATGTAAGTAGTTGTAAATAAAATGTAAATGCTATGTAAATGCGTGCCAGCACAAGGCAAATTCAAGTTTTGGAATTTTCTGGAAATTTTTTTTGAATATTTTTTATCCTTGGTAGATTGAATCTGCAGATGCAAAACCTATGGATACAAAAGATCAACTGTATGTACAAAATTATTATTTGGAATTTGTTAAGACAAAGTGAGATAAAAATGCTGAGACATTCCCCTCCCCAGATATAAACATGAGAAGTTCTGATAGTGAGGCCAACTTACCAGAATAATTTTTAATTTTCCTGGGATATTCTGATGCCCATCTTGGTTGTGAAGCTTTATCTCATGTAGCAGCAGCCTTAAAGGAAGTGCATAGGATCTTTCAAGATCCTATTTCTGAAAAAACAGCACAACCCAGAAACTTATTGGCAGATGCTACTCTTGAGCTAAAGATTTCCAAACTGGGTGTGAAGAGAAATCAGCTCAGGTTCAAAACTCATACCCACTTTGACTCAGGTGTATAATTCAGTCATACAGAACCCTTATTATAGACAGAGTGTTATCATTAAATATAATGTTAGTGCCTCATACAACATCCTCCAATGGTTTTCCTTTTAATACATTCTTGTGTAATTTTACCTGTATTACTTTGGGTATGAAAAAACCACCCTGAGATATTTTTTCCTTGAGAAATAGAATAGTGCCTGCCATATCAGCAAAGAAGGGATGTCACTGTCCTCAAGTGATTGCAGCCACTTCCAATGGTGAGTTGTGAGCCCTGAGGGAACTGAGGAAGGAAACAAAGAATGCCTGCCATCTAGCAGGCCTCAGACTGCAGCCACTCCTTATAGTGAGCTCTGAGAACGTGAAAACACAAGATACTGGCCCCAAAGAGCTGAGGTGCGTATTAAAGGAATGACTTCAGTGAACCCTGACTCTTGCATTTTCCATACACAGAAAAAGGGCTCGGTTCAGATATACAGTTTTCTTTTAACAGTGATCATTTGTTTGGACTACCTATATTATTATTCTTATTATTTTTGCTTCTTCTATATATACTAGCTCCCCCCTCACCTCCTCAGAGCAGTTTTCTCAGGGTTACTTGAGATGCTGCCTACCCAGCTTAAGTCTTCAGTTTTGTCCGTCGAATAAAACAACTCTCAAATTTTAAGTGGTGCATATTTTTTCAGTGGACATCTTCATCTGTAAAAATGAAAAACTTGAATTACTCTTAGTCTGAAGATCTGTAGTCACTCCTCAGCTGCTCTTTTCTCCTATGCCCTCCAAAGACTCCCTCCTGGCCCCAGTTTTCATCTTACGGACCAGTTAAAGCCATATTTTGCATATATAAGATCAAATTGAAATCAAGTATTAGTATTTAGCATTTAAAATAGGTCTAACACTTGTACTAAGTATTTTTTAATATATTACGTTTAATATTTTCAAGTTCTTACAGAAACAGAGACTATTAATCACAGTGACAGATGAGGAATTAGATTATAAAATGGCACAGTAAGGGGCGGAACTAAGATTCAAACCCAGAAACTTATCTTCAGTTTTATTCCTTTTCATGTTTTGAAGCTCAGATATTTATATATTCTCGTGAGGACTGTCTCATGCTTACATGATTGGGAATTTGAATAACTGGATTTTGAATCAATAAATTAGGACTCTGTTTAGTTTTAACAGAACCTTAACCCTTTAAGCCTTACAGAAACCACTGTTTTCCATTAAACGCACACACAAATACCCAGTCTCCATGTTTCTGCTGGATGGGTTCTCTTAAAGAATACCTACTCCAACTCCTTTTTACATATAGATGGTGCAACTGAGACTCAGGGTTTTGCTTAAGGTCACAAATCTACTTAGAGGAAGAGCTGGGAACCCTTTCCACTATTCCTGCTGCCTCCTACAGTTAGGCGTGACCAAGTTCTTTACAGTCACAAATGATTTTTTAATACATTCTTCAATTTTTTAAGGGCATTGGTAAAATCTCATTACAATATTTCTGTGCAACAAAGCTGTTTCTATGTAGCAGAAAACAGTTCCAAATCATGCTGCTTTGTCCTTCCGAGTCACATATAGCCTGAAGAGTACAGGAAATCCTGAAGATTAATATTTTTCTGGTATCTCCTGCATGCCAGTTATCCTTCATGTGGGAGAAAGCCTAGGGGTGTGTGTGTGTGTGTGTGTGTGTGTGTGTGTGTGTGTGTGTGTGTGTGTGTGTGTGTGTTTGAAATTATCTAATCAGACCAAACTCTATGCAGGTTTTGGTTCTTTTTTGAAAATCACTTACTCTTTACTAACCCTTCCTTCACCTGAAATATCCAGATCTTTTTATCATAAGACTACAGAACACTAAGTCTTGCTCCCAAGTGATAGTTTAAAGAGATGCCTGATGCATAGAATCAATCTTCATCTTGGCTATGTTTAGAAATGTCCTGTGCATATTTCCTATTCAAAAGAGAAGATTTCTACAATACATTCATTGAGCATACAGTTGATGACTACCTCCTGGATACTTCTTATAAGATTACGGGCTGAGATGAGCAAAGCAGAGGCCTTGCCTTCAAGAACTCAATCTGCCATACCAAAAAAAAAAAAAAAAAAAAAAAAAGGGTGTACACAGACAATACAATAGAATGTGATAAGTGCTATGGCAGAGGTAAACGTAGAATGTGTGGGATCTCACAGAAGGGGCCATATACTTCCAAATGAGTGAGACATGAGGTGGGTCCTGAAGGATGACTAAGAATTCTCTAAAGGGATTAGATAAAGAAGGAAAATCCAGGCGGAGGGAACAGGATGTGTAAAGACATGAAGCAGAGGAGAATGAGCATTTAGGAAACTGGAATCGGTGGAACATGGAGCTGAAAAATGGATGATATCTTTGTTATGAAGGATGATTTTTTGTACTATGGGCCATCAGAAGCCTACTGACCCTCCCATTCAGTGATAATAACTTGTACTTTCCCAATCATCTTCTCTATCTCAAATTCTTGTTATCTTCTTGACCAACTTCGATATCCAACTCTTTAGCCTTCACTTTTCAGAATTACTCGATTCTTTTTTATTTTTTTATTAAAGTACAGTTGATTTACAATGTTGCGTTAACTTCTGCTGTAAGCAAAGTGACCCAGTCATTCATATATTTATATACATTCTTTTTCTTATATTATCTTCCATCTGATGACATCTATGTCCTTACTTCATATTTGCATCAGAAACAGTCTTCACTCTTCCTTACTAGTATCTCAAAAAAAAAGCAAAAAGTTATTCCTTCCTTTGTACAACATCATTCTTTCAAACTGGGCTTTTGAGTCCATCCTCTCCCTGCATCTTTGAGTCATTAGAGATAGACAGGTATCACATGGTCATTCCAAGGTCATTTTCAGTTCTCTGTGTGTTCTCCTCATCGTTATTTTTTTAACAGCTTTATTGAGATATAATTCACATACCATACAATACACCCATTTCAAGTCTACAATTCAACAGCTTTTTGTATATTCACAGACATATTCATTCAACAGCTTTTTGTAAATTCACATACCATACAATACACCCATTTCAAGTATACAATTCAACAGCTTTTTGTATATTCACAGACATATTCATTCATACGTCTGCTACTAGCTAAGAACTTACAAGGACATCAGGTGCTGCTATCCCACCATACTGGGAAGCCCCTTGAAAACCAAGCTGTGTCTAATTCATATCTGTATTCACTGCCCAGCATAGACCCTAGCACAAGGAAAGGCCTCAGTGGGTACACTGAATGAACAAGGAAAGCAAGATGGATTAGCTATTCACTTACTGCCAGTTAACACTAGATCAGAGTCAACCCCTCCTCATTCACACTTCATTTGAGCATTCCCCAATAGGCCCCTCCCCCCAGAAGCAGGAAGATAATCGCGTCTTTCTGAAGATAATCAGGAAAAGGTTTTGGAGCCTAATCAACCATTGTAAGATTTCCCTCAGTGGTTATTATAAGCTAAATTACAGAAAATTGAAGCTTGAAATATTTTATAATGCAATTTAAAATATTTAATAGAATACTGAATTCTCAAAAGGTAACTGTTCTCTTTCCCTGGCTATGTGATGTATTGTTTGTATTAAGCCCAAAAGAGGTAACTGATTATATGAAAAACAGATACATAACTAAAAGTGAAAACTGTTAGTGCCTAGGATGTCTAAGCAGCCAGGCTGCCTTGGGCACATCTGTGCTGGGTTTTCCCTCTCCTTCAGTCCTGAAATGGTAATACTTTTGCTTTCTTTGTATAGGGAAGCCTCTGGCAAGAAGGACATCAGTATGCAGCCCAGCATCACAATAGAAGTCTCCCAGGGGTGCAGGAGCAGGCTTCTTTCCTAGCTTGAATTGTTTTCTTAATGGAATTCTACAATACTAAAAATAAAGAAAAAAAAGAGTTTTTTGCTGAATTCTATACCGGAGCCTGACACAACAAACTGATTAGACTGACAGTTTGACTTGAGATCCTAGAAGTAGTATAATGGAATAGAGGCTAAAAGACTTGAGGGGAACCAGACCACTCCTGATGCTATATGACTGCGAGGAAGAAATAGCCTGGAGTCATGGAGTTTAAAGTTGGAGAAAAATATCTCAATAATAAGGGGCCTGAACCAGGTAAGGAAACTGAAGCCCAGACTGGTGCCAGGTTTTTCTGGGTAGAATTACAAAGAGATGATGAGTGATGATTCCTCTTCAAAAGTTCGGTGGTGAAAGGAAAGAAGGCAATAGGCGCTCTTTGAATACTTCATGACATGGCAAGGATTATTGTCATAAGGGTCTCACTAATGGAAACACTACGAACAATTTGGGATTATTTTGAGAGTCACAGCTCGTGATGAAAGGGTAATGATATCATGAGTTGCAGAAAGTCAATTATTTTGAATAGCGAGAAGGATCCCATTTGTGTTGTACATTATTTATATATACAAATTCATTCTGCCTCTTTCTTTGGGGATTTAAGATCATTAGTTCCTATAGACTCTGTTGCAGATAGAATAATGGAGCCCCAAAGATGTTTTCCATCTAATCTCCAAAACCAACCTATGAATGTATCTTACATAACAAAAGAAACTTTGCAGATGTGATGAAGAAATGAGATGGGAGGGGTCTTGGATATCTGGGTATGCCCAATGTAATCACAAGGGTCTTTATAAGAGGGAGGCAGGCGATCCCAGTAAGAGAAGGAGAAGTGATGACAGAAGGAGAGATCAAAATCATGTGATGGAAGGGTCATGAGCCAAAGAATGCAGACAACCTATATAAGCTGGAAAAGGCAAAGTACTGGATTTTTCCCTAGAATCTTTAGAAGGAGCATACCCTGTTGACACCTTTGATTTTAAAACTTCTGAACTCCAAACCTGTAAAATAAATTTGCTTGCTTTAAGCTGCTAAATTTATAATGATTTGTACAACAGCAATACGAACCTAACACAGACTCTAAAGTGGATTATGGAGAGGCAGGATCAAGACGGCAGAGGAATAAGATGTGGTGCCACCTTCTCCCACAAACACATCGAAAGAAAAAAAATCTACATGATTCATATAGAACATCTACTGAAAGCTGGCTAAAGACCCCAGAAAAGGGCAGGAAACCCTCCACATAACTGGATAGAACAAAAGGAAAGGAGAGAGAAAGAGAAGATTTAAAAAAAAGAATCAAGACAGGACCATCATTCCTGAGAAGCAGCTGTGGAAGAAGAAAAGAATCTGCCCCCAGAGATACCACTTAGCTGAAGGAGAGATCAACCAGGATGGAGGGGGAATTACAAAGCCTCAGAGAAAAATGCAGCAGCTTATCAGAGGAGGGAAAAGTGGAGAGAGAGCCACACAGACCATCAGCACCACCACCCAGGATACCACAGCCTAAGACACTCAAGCCAGGGCTGGGCACTGAGACTCAGGGTATGAAGCAGTGCACTACAGCCAGAGTTCACAGGAAAAGCAAGGTGCCATTTTGGAGGAGGGTAAGAGGAGAGGGGGTGGGGCCACAAGAGGAAGATCTTTCTCTGCACACATCTAGGCTATTGGGTGGTGTGACACTGCTTGAATGTGCTACAGGAACAGGTACAAACTGCCGCAGCCATCTTGGATTCCTGAGATGGCCACAACCTGCTACCACTAAAGGTGCCATGAGCAGGTACCACATGCAGCCATATTTACCTCAGGGGTCATCACAAAGGGCCATGCAACCAAGTAATATCCATTGCCCTCACATCCCTAGAAAGGTACACACCCTGCCATTGCCACTGCCAAAGGCTCTGGCACTGCCCTCACCTCCCTGAGGGTCTCCATCACTGCCTAGGGACATGCAACCAGGAAGAGCCTGCAACCCCCACTTTCCAGTGGGTTATTGCCACTGCCAAAGGTCCAGCAACCAGGCATTGCCTACAGGTTTTCCCTACCTCCCTGGAAGCACATGCAGGCTGTACACCTGCACACCCTCTATCAAAGGGATAATGACCTGCACAGACTGAGGAAAGAGACAGCAAACATCAAAACCAAAAGCAGCCGCCATACCAAAAGCAAAAAGAAAGTCCTGACAAGCTACTCAGGGATGCTCCCTCATATAAATAGCCCTCCAAGACTATGACAGATCATTGTTTTCCCTGAACTCACAGAATAGGAAAATGCAAGCAAAATAAAGAACAGGAACCATTCCCAGTTAAAAGAATAGAATTCTGCTGAAGGAACAAACAATGAAACACACCTCTGCAGTCTAACAGACACTGAGTTCAAAAAGGAAGTAGTGAAAACACTGAGGTAATTAAGAGTGGATATGAACAGTAATACAGATTACTTTAAAAAGGAACCAGGGGAGTTCCCATTGTGACTCAGCGGTTAATGAACCTGAGTAGCAGGTTGGATCCATAGCCTTGCCCAGTGGGTTAAGAAGCCAGCATTGCCATGAGCTGGAGTATAAGTCACATGCATCTCAGGTCCTGTATTGCTGTGGCTCTGGAATAGGCCAGCGGATACAGCTCCAATTGGACCACTAGACAGGAACCTCCATATGCCGTGGGTGCAGCCCTAAAAAGACATAAATAAATAAATAAATAAATAAATAAATAAATAAATAAATAAATTGGAACTAGAAACTACAAGGAGGGGCCAAGAAAAATTAGAAAATTAATTTGCAGAGACAAAAGCTGAGTTAAAGGCACTGAACAGCAGAATAAATAATGCAGAGGGATGAATAATGTAAATCATCCAATCAGGACAGCAAACAGAAAACCAAATGGAAAAAAAAAAATCAATGCAATGTAAGAGATCTATGTGATAATATAAAGCATACCAATCTATGCAAAAGGGGATTCCAGAAGGAAGAAAAAGGGATTGAAAATATATTTGAAGAAATTATGTCTGAAAACCTTCCAAATCTAAAAGAAACAGATATTCAGATAAAGGAAGCATGGAGGGCCCAAACAAGCTGAATCCAAAGAGATCTACACCAAGATATATTATAATAAAAATGGCAAAAGGTAAATTTTTTTAAAAACCTTGAGACAAATAATAATGAAAATACAACCATTCAGAATCTATGTGGTGCTGCAAAGCACTTACCAGAGATGAGTTCATAGTGATACAAGCCACCTCATAAAAGAAGGAAAATCTCAAATCAACAACCTAACTTTCCAGCTAAAAGAATTAGAGAAAGAAAAACAGGTGAATTCTACCAAACATACAAGAAGGAACTTACACTCATCCTCCTTAAAATTTTCCAAAAGGTTGAAGAAGGAACACTCCCAAAGGCATTCTATGAAGCTGCTGTCACCCTAATACCAAACCCAGACAAAGATACTACTAAAAAAGGAAATTATAGGCCAGTATCTTTGATGAATACAGATGCAAAAATTCTCAACAAAATTTTAGCCAACAGAATCCATCAACAAATAAAAACAATCATACCCCACGACAAAGTGGGATTCATCCGTGGTTCACAAGGATGGTTCAACATACACAAATCAATCAACATCATATACCACATTAACAAAAGAAAAGTCAAAAACCACATGATCATCTCAACATATGCAGAAAAAGCCCTTGACAAAGTCCAACATCCATTCACGATAAAAACTCTTACCAAAGTCAGTATAGGGGGATATACTTTAACATAATCAAAGCCACTTATGATGAACACATAGCAAACATAATACTCAATGGAGAGAAGCTGAAAGCCTTCCCACTAAAACTTGGAACAAGACAAGAATGCCCACTCTCACCACTGTTGTTCAACATAGTAGTAGAAGTTCTAGCTACAGCAATCAGACAAGCAAAAGAAATAAAAGGCATCCAAATTGAAAGAGAAGAGGTAAAACTGTCACTCTATGCAGATGACATGATACCATATATAGAAAACTCTAAGAACTCAACACAAAAACTACTCGAACTGATCAACGAATTCAGCAAAGTAGCAGGACAGAAGATCCACATTCAGAAATTAAGTTGCATTTCTATATACTAACAACGAAATATTAGAAAAGGAGTTAAAAAATGCAGTACCTTTTAAAATCACACTCCAAAAAATTAAATACCTGCGAATAAACCTGACCCAGGAGGTGAAAGACTTATATGCTGAGAACTATAAAACATTAAAGAGAATTCAAAGAAATGGAAAGATATTTCACGTTCCTGGTTTAGAAAATTTAATATCATAAAAATGGCCATATTACCCAAAGCAATTTATGGATTCAATTCAATCCCTATCAAACTACCCATGAAATCTTTCACAGAACTAGATCAAACAATCCAAAAATTTATATGGAACTACAAAAGACCCAGAATTGCCAAAGCAATCCTGAGGAACAAAAACCAAGCAGGAGGCATAACTCTCCCAGACTTCAGGCAATATTACAGGGCCACAGTAATCAAGACAGCATGGTACTGGTACCAAAACAGACATACGGACCAATGGAACAGAATAGAGACTCCAGAAATAAACCCAGATACCTACGCCCAATTGATCTTTGACAAAGGAGGCAAGAATATAAAATGGGAAAAAGTCTCTTCAGCAAATGATTCTGGGAAAACAGGACAGCCACATGTAAATCAATGAGACTGGAACACACTCTCACACCATGTCCAAAAATAAACTCAAAATGGCTTAAAGACTTAAACATAAGACAATACACTATCAAATTCCTAGAGGAGAACATAGACAAAACATTCTATGGCATCAACCTTAAAAATATTTTTTCAGGTCAGTCTCCCAAGGCAACAGAAATAAAAGCAAAAATTAAAAAAAAAAGGGGGACCTAATCAAATTGACAAGCTTTTGCCCAGCAAAGGAAATCATAAAGAAAAACAAAAGACAACTTACAGAATGGGAGAAAATAGTTTCAAATGATGCAACTGATAAGCGTTTAATATCTAAAATATACAAACAACTTATACAACTCAACAGCAAAAAAGTCAACAACCCAGTGGAAAAATGGGCAGAAGATCTGAATAGACATTTCTCCAAGGAAGATACACAGATGGCCAACAGGCAAACGAAAAAATGCTCAACATCACTGATTATTAGAGAAATGCAAATCAAAACTACTGTGAGGGTTGCTACGGCTGTGGAGTAGGCCGGCAGCTATAGCTCCCATTAGACCCCTAGCCTGGGAACCTCCATATGCCCCGGGTGCAGCCCTAAAAGGACAAAAGACAAAAAAAAATTATACCATTTATTACAGAAATAATCATGTATAGTAAGAAACTGAAAATATGCTGAACAAATGACTTCTACGATGAAGGTAATTAAGGAAGAGACATGTGATGTGTTCACAGATTGGAAAAATCATTAATTTTAAGATTTCAAATGTCCCTAAATTGATTCACACAATTGCTGCTATCCTTATCAAAATCTCAATTTTTAGCAGAAATTGACAAGATAAATCTAAAGTTTATATGCAATAAACAGTCAAGACAGTCTTAAGGAACAACAAATTTGAAGAACCTAACAAAATGTAAAGATTTATTACAACACCAAAATAAAGAAGAAATTATAATAGTGGCATAAGGATAGGCAAGCACCTCAACAGACCAGACTAGTGAGTTCTGATCTAGACTTGCACACAGATAGATATTCAACTGATTTTCAATAAAGCCATCAAACCAAATCAATGAAAAAAAAATGATGTTTTTCAATATGTGGTAATGGAAAAACTGGTTATCTGTATAGAAACAAAATAGGCCTAAAGACAAAAATCTGAAACTATAACTATTCTGGAAATACAATAATACCTTTGCAACCTTGGGGTTTAAGATTTCTTAGAGAAGACACAAAATACACTGAAAAGAAAGGGGCACGAGGGAGCTGGAATAATAGAAAGGTTCTATATCTTCACTAGGCTGGCAGTTGCCGGAATGTATACAACTAAAAAAAATAATTGAGCCATTCAATGAAGTGCATATCACATTGTGTAAATTACACTTTAAGGAGTTCCCATCATGGCGCAGCAGTTAACGAATCCAACTAGGAACCATGAGGTTGCGGGTTCGATCCCTGGCCTTGCTCAGTGGGTTAAGGATCCAGTGTTGCCGTGAGCTGTGTTGTAGGTTGCAGACACTGCTTGGATCCTGCGTTGCTGTTGCTGTTGTGTAGACTGGCAGCTGTAGCTCCGATTCGACCCCTAGCCTGGGAACCTCCATATGGCACAGGTGCGGCCCTAAAAAAAGATAATAATAAATTATACTTTAATAACTTTTAAAATGCAAAAATTAAAATGTTCATGGACACTTTACCTGTATAGTCATTAACTGTGAACAACTCAAATGTCCATCAACAGGTGAACAGAAAAACAAAGTGTGGTATATCCATACCATGGAATACTACTTAGCAAAAAAATAATGAACTATAGGTACATACCACAATGTGGATAAATCTCAAGTGATGAGAAAAAAGATCCGGAACAAAGAAAATGTACATATTACTGTATTTACATAATTCTGGAAAATAAAATTAATGTACAGAAAGCACTTCAGTAGTTACCTGGGGATAGAGGATAGGAGTGAAGAGGGAGGGGGGAACTACACATCTTTTGGAGTGATTTTTACGTTCACTATCTTTAATGTACTGATAGTTTTACAAGCGTGTACCTAAGTCACAACTCTTCAAACTGTACACTTTAAATATGTGCATTTTATTTTATGTCAATTATACCTCAGATTTACTTAAAAATTATAGACAAGGATTTGATTTCAATAAAGAAAATTTCTTCTAACCAGCAGAACAATAGAATTTTAGAGTTCAGAGAGACTTTGTGGGTATTGCTGACAAGGCAGCACTCTCTATTTGAGCACTTTTAGTTGTGGGACAGTACAATTACAAAATAGCTTGATTGTTATAGAAAATAATTTATATCAACAATTCCTGTAACTTAGCTATTGATTCTAGGTCTTGCCTCTTGGCAAATAAATCTACCCTTCCCTGAAATTCAATATTCATTCAACAACTAGCTATTGATAAACAACTGTATACAAGGAACCAGTCTATACACCACGGTGAATACAAAAACATGTAGGACAAGAAACCTGGTTTCATGGACCTTCCAACTTGGTACCTAAAAATAAATGTAACTTTAGCTCACTGTTTTTCTTCATCAGTGTTTCATCTGCTGTGGTTTACAGAGTGAGAAAGTTACTGACTTGCCAACTGGACTGAAGACAGTAGGAAAGATAAAGTACAATATAGTACATCTATTTGGTATTTTAACTCTATCTACTAGATGAATAAAATTATAAAACCTTATCACCAGCCTGCCAATCCAGTAGCAATTCTGGTATACAGGAGAAAGGACTGGAATAACATTACTTCTCTGCCTCTGCAACTAACTGGATGCATCTTTCATCAATCATTTCACTTTCCTGTAAAATGAGGGAGCTGGTCCCTGCAGAACAGTAGTTTTCAAACTTTTTGTTCTCAAGACTCTTTTATTCTCTTAAAAGTCAATAACACCAAAGCTTTTGTTTATGTGGGTTCCAGCTATCAAGATGTAAAATATATGGAGTTCCCGTCGTGGCGCAGTGGTTAAGGAATCCGACTAGGAAACATGAGGTTGTGGGTCTGGTCCCTGGCTTTGCTCAGTGGGTTAATGATCCAGCGTTGCTGTGAGCTGTGGTGTAGGTCGCAGACGTGGCTCGGATCCTGCGTTGCTGTGGCTGTGGTGTAGGCCGGTGGCTACAGCTCCAATTCGACCCCTAGTCTGGGAACCTCCACATGCCGCGGGTGCGGCCCTAAAATGACAAAAGGCAAAAAAAAAAGAAAAAGATGTAAAATATAAAATAAAACTGAGTAATAATTAAAAAAAAAACTACTATGAGGTACCACCTCACACCTGTCAGAATGGGCATCATTAATAAGTCCACAAATAACAAATGCTGGAGAGGGTGTAGAGAAAAGAGAACCCTCCTACACTGGTGGTGGGAAGGAAAATTGGTACAACTACTGTGGAAAACAGTATGGAGGTACTTCTAAAATTAAATATAGAACTACCATATGACCCAGCGATCCCACTCTTGGGCATATATCTGGACAAACTTTCCTTGAAAAAGACATATGCACTCGTATGTTCATTGTGGCACTATTTGCAATAGCCAAGACATGGAAACAACCTAAATGCCCACTGACTGATGAATGAGTCAGGAAGATGTGATATATATACACAATGGAATACTACTCAGCCATAAAAAAGAACAACATAATGCCATTTCCAGCAAAATGGATGGAACCAGATATTCTCATACTAAGTGAAGTAAGTCAGAAAGAGAAAGACATATCTGGAATCTAATATATCACTTATATTTGGAATCTAATATATGGCACAAATGAACCTTTCCACAGAAAATAAATTCATGGACTTGGAGAACAGACTTGTGGTTGCCAAGGGGGAGGAGGAGGGAGTGGGTTGAACTGGGAATCTTGGGTTAAAAGATGCAAAGTCTTGCCTTTGGAATGAACAAGCAATGAGATCCTGCTGTATAGCACTGAGAACAATATCTAGTCACTTATGATGGAGCATGATGGAGGATAATGTGAGAAAAAGAATGTATATATGTATATGTGACTGGGTCAGTTTGCTGTACAGTAGAAAATTGACAGAACTCTGTAAACCAGCTATAATAGAAAAAATGAAAATCATTTTTAAAAAAGAGAAACAGAACCTAAAGTCAGCAGAAGGAAGGCAATCATAAAGATCAGAGAGGAAATCAATAAGCTAGAGATTCAAAAAAAATAGGAAAAAATCAATAAAACAAAGCGCTGGTTCTTTGAAAGGGTAAATAAAATTGACAAACATCCAGCCAGGCTCACCAAGAAGGGGAAAACCCAAATAAATAAAAAATGGAAATGGAAAAATGACAAATACTGTGGAAATACAAAACACTATAAGAGAATATCCATTTATGATAAAAAAAAACCTCTGATCAAAGCAAGTTTAGAGGGAACATATCTCAATATAATAAAAGCCATTTATTACAAACCCACAGCCAGTGTAATAATCAACAGAGAAAAGGCGAAATCCTTCCTACTAAAATGTCTTATTTTTTTATGGTTTCCTTTACTGTGCAAAAGCTTGTAAATTTGACTAGGTCCATTTGTTTATTTTTGTTTTTTATTTCTATTGCATTGGAAAACTAAACTAAGAAAACTTCCAGTACTATGTTGAAAAAGGGGGTGAGAGTGGGCATCCTTGTACTATGTTGAAAAAAGGGGTGAGAGTGGGCATCCTTGTCTCTCACCCCTTTTTTCAACACAGTACTGGAAGTTTTCTTAGTTTAGCTTCCCAATGCAATAGAAATAAAAAACAATAATAAACAAATGGACCTAGTCAAATTTACAAGCTTTTGCACAGCAAAGGAAACCATAAAAAAAAAAATAAGACAATCTATAGAATTGGAGAAAATGTTTGCAAATGATGTAACAGACAAGGGTTTAATCTTCAAAATATACAAACTCACACAACTCAACAACCCAAAATAACAAAAAAAAGCAACCAACAATAACAAGAAGCAACCCAAATGAAAAATGGGCAGAAGATCTAAATAGACATTTCTTAAAAGAAGACCTACAGATGTCCGTAGGCTCATGAAAAGATGCTCAACATCACTAATTATCAGAGAAAAACTAAAATGGGGTGCCACTTCACATTAGTCAGAACGGCCATCATTCAAAGCCTACAAATAACATATATTGGAGAGTGTGTGAAGAAAAGGAAATCCTCCTATACTGTTTATGGAAATGTGAATTGGTGGAAGTTCCTCAGAAAACTAAAAATAGGAAAAAATAGAATTGCCGTATGATCCTGCAATCCCATTCCAGGGTAAATATCCAGAAAAAAAAAAAACTGTAATTCAAAGAGATGCACACACCCCTATGTTTATAGCAGGACTATTCACAATAGCCAAGACATGGGAACAACCTAAACGTCCATCAACAGATGAATGAATTAAGAGATTGAGATGTGGTCCATATATACAATGAAATACTACTTGGCCATAAAAAAGAATGAAGTAATTCTATCTGCAGCAACATGGATGTAACTTGAGAATATAATGCTAAGTGGAGTAAGAGAGAAAAACAAACAATGATATCACTTATGTGTGGTATCTAAAATATGGCACAAATGAACCTATCTACAAAACAGAAATGACTCACAGACATAGAGAACAGACTTGTGGTTGCCAAGGGGGAATAGGGAGGGAGTGGGATGGACTTGGAGTTTGGGGTTAGTAGATGCAAACTATTGCATTTAGAATGGATAAGCAATGAGGTCCTACTGTAGAGCACGGGGAAATATATCCTATCACTTGTGATAGACCATGATGGAAAAGAATATAAAAAATAAATATATACATATGTATGACTGAGTTACTTTGCTGTACAGCAGAAACTGGCACAACATTGTAAATCAGCTATACCTTAAAATGAAAAAAAATAAAAATTAAACAATAAAAGCTTATTTTGTTTGGCAACTTGCTCTACACAGATGCTGATAAGCATTTAATACTACTGTTGATGTATGAGACTTCATTCTCATTTTGTCTTACAGGTTTTCCTGGCAGCCCTGTGAGATGGGTTTGGACGAATAAGAGTGATTCTTCAATGAAGGAGGAAAATGAGAAATAGAGAATCTCAACGACTTGCTCCGAAATTTACAATTACTTTAAGAATTGAGGCTTAAACCTAAAAATTCAGAATCATATTCCTGTAATCTTTGTACATCATCAGTCAACTATACTAATGTTTTAAGAATAGAATAATGAGATGAGTCATTTAGGAAATTGTTTAAATTTTATTCTTTACTTTTTTAGAATATAAAACTTTCATGGGTAAGACTGAATCCTTAAGCGGAGTCAATTGGTCCATATTCTATCGAGAGGAGAAATTAATTCTATTCACTAATTCATTCATTTATTCAAGAATTATATATGAAGCATCTATTATATGCAAAGGTTTGAGAAACTGACAGGCCTGACATAAGTTGGGGAAAAATTTACGTGTTTATATATCCTGTTTTTCTCTTCCTATTGCCACCTCATTAAACTCTAGAAATAGTTCAAACTTGGATCTTAGCTAAGGCTTCTTTGAAATAACTTTATGTCTTCTTGTTGTTTATAATGTAAAGAAATGAACTTCAGTCTGGCATAAGGAAAGATAGGACACCTTAAAAATTCTTTGATGAGAGTCTATGGAAAACATTTGAGAATGATTTAGGCTCTGCCCTTCCTTGAAAGGATGTAAAACAGAAGGACTGGCAAGTCCTTTTCACACCTTAGATTCTGTTTGTGTCTTCTTTGTAATCTATTTTTATGAGTACAGTCCAGTTTGTCTCCTAGGTTTGTATTTAATAGTATCCTGGTGTTGAGTCAGGCAGGACAGAAGAGGCTTCCTGTGGAGTGAGTTAATCTGGCTAAAGGCAGTTTCCTAGGCCATTTGAGATGCAAGAAAGGGTTGTTTCACTTTGGTGTTGAATATGTTGGATGCATGTACACACACACACACACACAAATACACAAAACAGTAAATTCTAACTCTAGTTGGAGCCCTGGGGCAGGTAAACATCCATGAGAAAATCTCCTAGGCTTACAGGGTAGAGAGAGCTACCCCTTTCCCACGTATTAGCAGAAGTGGCAGATGGCAGCTTTCTCCCCTAATAATCACCAGATGGCATGGAGCTGTGCCCTGTGGTACGGGAATGAGGAAACTGGGTTGATTGTGTATTTTCTACACTTAAGCTCTTCTTCCTTAATTGAAATTTGTTCATGCTATTAGTTATGGGTCTATGTTAGAACTTAAAGAACATGACCAGAACTTTACTGTGGCTGTAGAGAGAATTTATTTCCATTTCATGAAGTTTTAACATATTAAACTAGCTAATAACATGCTAGTCTGCTAAGCAGCTCACAGATTTCTGTTCACTTGCATTCTGTCATACTATCTGTTTGTGCCATGCTGTGATCCATTCCAAAAGCTTTGCCCAGATGTTTTCAGGAATGATAAAATATCTAGAGAACTGAAGTTTAATCTTTTGAGTAGCAGAATTTTTATCATAAAATTTCTAAATAGATGTTTCTGAAAGCTTTATATCTATATAAATATATAGATATTCTTGATTTTATGAAATGTATGCTAAATTAATTTTTTCCATTAGAGATATCTGTTATGATAGTATGGGTACAGTTGATACTGTGGAAGCAAAATGAGACTAAAAGCAGAATGACTCTTGATCCTAGAGACAATCCTAGAATAAAGATCATGACAATTTTAAAAATAAGTTAAAATAGCCTTTTAATTAACTGATGATAATGATTTGATGGGAATGAAGAACCTAGTTCTATAACCAAAACCAAATAATAACAACATCAGTCTGACATGTTTCAGTGGATGCCAAAATTATTAGGGTCCTGAAAGGTAATTAGATATTACAATGCATCTTTTTTTTTTCATCTTTTTGTCTTTTTAGGGCCACACCAGCAGCATATGGAAGTTTGCAGGCTAGGGGTTGAATTGAAGCTGTAGCTGCCAGCCTAAACCACAGCTCACAGCAACACCAGATCCTTAACCCCCTGAGCAAAGTCAGGGATCAAACCCACATCCTCATAGATATTAGTTGGGTTCATTACCACTGAGCCACAATGGGAACTCCCAAGATGCATCTTTTCTTGCCTGTGTTTGGCTGTTAGGTTTATCTTTCTTGGATTAAATATACAGTACCTTTAATGTATAGAGATGATATATGGTCTATTTGTGTCACTAGAAATAGTTTCTAAATTGCTTTTATGTAAAAACTGACCTTTTATTTTGTGGTTCCATTTCCTTTTTAGTGCTTTTGCCTCACAGGCTGGCCACAGCCTTTTCTTCTCAGAAGCAAATGATTTGTCCTACAGCCACATCACCAGGATTCTTAATGGTCCATAGATTTTAAAGCATAGAGGAGGTTATTATATTTTAATGTCATATAGATTACATAGGCAAATGATGCCAGTTAAGAAATAATAGAAAGTACAACAGATGGTACTGACAAAACTACATATCTGAGACGGGAGGGAAAGGGGCAGGACACAAATTCCAGATAAATGCAGGGTGGTGCAGCGGTTAGAATGTGATAAAGACTGTCTTGAACCAGATGAAACCACGGTGGTTTGGGGAATAATCCAGTCATTGACCTTTAGCTTGTTATACCTTCATTGTAATACTAAAAATCACTTCCCCCCTTATGCTATGACAGTTCTAAGGTGGACAATTAAAAGGCCAAAAAGTGCAGCAGTGGCCCAATTCATGGGAAATCCCCACCCTTCCCCAAAAATAGCAAGAACCTTCCTTCCCCTAGAGTATGAGATTATCTAAACCATAAAAACCTGCTGGAGTTTTTATGCCCTAGGGCCACTCTTACTCTCTGAGACAGTCCGGATTCTGTTTATGCATTCATTTTTCTTTGTCTCACTTTTGAATTCTTTCCTGCATGAAGCCAAAAAAGCTCACTAAGGACACTGCAGGTCCCAGGATGTGACATTTTCCTCTCCTGCAACATATCCACAGACAAAATAGTGATGTTGGACCCTTCCTTTACACCATATACAAAAATTAACTCAAAACAAGTCAAAGACCTGAACATAAGCACTAAAACTATAAAACACTTAGATGAAAGTTTCACAACATTGGCTTTCACAATGATTTCTTGGATATGAGACTAAAAAATGCAGGCAACAAATGTAAAAATAGACAAATTGTACTACATCAAAATTTAAAATTTCTATGCATTAATGGATACAAAAAAGAATAAAAAGGCAACCTACAAAATGATAAAAATATTGGCAAATCATATGTCTAATAAGGGGTTAATATTTAGAATATATATCAAGAACTCCTACAACTCAATAAAAAATAATTGTATAGACATTTCTCCAAAGATCTATATAAATGGCCAACAAGCACATGAAAAGATGTTCAATATAAGTAATCATGAGGGAAATGAAAATCAAAACTACAAGGATGGATACTATGACAAAAGGAAAGTAACAAGTGTTGGTGAGGACGTGGACAAATTGGGACCCTACACACTGTTGGTGAGAATGTAAAAAGGTTAAGCTTCTATGGAAAATAGTATGGCAGATCCTAAAAAATCTACAACTAAAATTACTGTGTGATCTATCAATTCCACCTCTATACAAATTTCTCTTCAAGACCTCTGGGTCTTGAAGAGAAATTTGTACACCCATGTCTTAAGCAACATTAATCACAAAACCCAAAAGGTCCTTCATTACGTAAATGTGGAAAATGAGGCTTAGAGAAGTTAGCAATAAGCTCAGAATTCACAAAAGTTATGGAAGAGAATTAAAAGTTATAGAAGCTGATTTTGTTTATGGAGCTTCTTTTAGTTTTGATATATAGAAAAGGAAGATGTTTAATAAAATTGGTTAAGAAAACAAATGAAAGGTGGAAACAACTCATGTGTGCATCAACAGATGAAGGGATAAATAATGGACTATTATTCAGCCTTAAAAGAAATTCTGACAAATGCTACAACATGGATGAACCTTGAGGACATTGTACTAAGAGAAATAAGTCAGTCACAAAAAAGAAAATACTATGTGATGCTTAGATGGCTTATCTTGAGTAGTCAAAGTCGTTAAGGACAGAAAGTGGAACTGTGGTTCCCAAGGGTTGGAGGGGAAGGAAAACATGGGTGTTACTATTTAATGGGCATAGATTTTGTTTTGCAGGATGAAAAGGCTGAAGGGTGGTTGTTCCCACAAAGTGAGTGTACTTATCCCTACTGTACTCACTCTTATAAATGGTCAAGGTGGTAAATTTTGTATTTTGTGTATTTTATCACACTAAAATTTTTTATTGTTTTAATCAATTGGTGCTATAAACATTCATATATTTTTTTTGTGGACATAAATTGAGTTTCTTTGGAATTAAACGTCCAAGAGCCCAAATACTGAGTCACATGGTCGTTTTATGTTTAGTATATAGAGAAAGCACCAAATTGTTTTCCAGAGTAACTGGACCACGTACCATCCCTACAGCAATGAATGATACAGTTTCTCTACATCTTCTCCAGCATTTTTGTGTTATCACTTTTTTCTGTTTTAGCCACTTGATAGGTATGCTGTGATCTCTCATTACAGTTTTACTTTGAATTCCCCTAATGGCTAATGATGTTAAATGTCATCTTGCTTATTTACCATCTGTCTATCCTCTTTGATGAAATGTTTCTTCATATTTTTCATCCATTTTATAACTGTGTTTTTTTACTACCTACTTTACAAACTGTGTAAAATTTGGGGGGAATCTCAGAAGCAAAAGTATCTTCCTATTAAAAAAAAACATAAGCACAAGTAAGTTTTTAAATAGACAGTATATGGTTAAACAAAAAAGTAAAATAACACTCTACAGCAATTTTCTCAATGGTGACATGTAACTAATACCTGTGGTGATAAACATATTAATAATTTTCTACCCAACTGAGTCACTTTGAAATGGATCTGGCAGCCTGGCTGCCATCCATGGTGTGACAGCTTTCAGCCCCAAATCTCTGCACGAATTGTTTCACTGTTAACCCCAGGGTCAGTCTCCATTGATCCTGGAATCCACCATGTTTTCAGTCAGGCATGAGGCTAAGTCATTCAACTTCATTTAAAGATAAGGCTTATTTCTCTCAATTCCCAACTCCCTCCACCAAATTCCCCTTCAGAAAAGTAACCATAATTACAATAATAACTACCAGCATTAGCATAGTTTTTTGGTTTACAAAGGGTTTCAATATCAACTTCACCCTCTTCTGACTTATCTGAGTAAAATTAAAATGTAATTGCCATGAAGTCAAATTAATTGATATGCTATGATTCTCAGGAATGCTGCAGGTCCAGAATGTAAGTCTCAAGTCTATATGAATACTGCTAAATCTATGGAATTCTTTGGAAACAGCTTCAGAGCCCTCTCCATCAAAGGTAACTGAGCAGTGCTTAAAGAAACAGAGTTTAAGCTCATACAGCTCAACATCAAATAAACAAACAACCCAATTGAAAAATGGTCGGAAGATCTAAACAGACACTTTTCCAAAGAAGTCATACAGATGTCCAAAAAACACATGAAAAGAAGTTCAGCCTCACTAACTATAAGAGAAATGCAAATCAAAACTATTACACATAAAGTGGATAAGCAGTGGGTTCCTACTGTACAGCACAGGGAACTATGTCCAATCTCTTGGGTTAGAACATGATAGAAGATGGTATGGGAAAAAATGCATACATATGTATGACTGTGTCAACTTGTTGTACAGCAGAAATTGTAGGAACATTGTAAATCAACTATACTTTAATAAAAAAAATTTTTTAACTACAATGAGGTGCCACCTCATAGTGCTCAGAATGGCCATCATCAAAAGTCTACAAATAATATGGAGTTCCCGTCATGGCACAGCAGTGGCAAATCCAACCAGGAACCATGAGGTTGCGGGTTCAATCCCTGGCCTCACTCAGTGGGTTGGGATCCAGCGTTGCCGTGAGCTGTGGCGTAGGTTGCAGACGTGGCTCAGATCCTGCATTGCTGTGGCTGTGGCATACGCCGGCAGCTGTAGCTCCAATTAGACCCCTGGCCTGGTAACTTCCACATGCCATGGGTGCGGCCCTAAAAAGCAAAAACAAACAAACAAAAAAGTCTACAAATAATAAATAGTGGAAAAGGTGTGGAGAAAAGGAACCCTCCTACACTACTGGTGGGAATGTAAATTGGTACAGCCACTATAGAAACCAGTATGGAGGTTCCTCAGAAAACTAAATATAGAACTAGCATATGATCTTGCAATCATATTCCTGGGCGTATATCCAAAGAAAACCATAATTCAAAAAATACACGCACCCTAATGTTCACTGCATTGTTCCGTTAGAACATGCTATTTGATTTCTGCTTCAGAGGGCAATGTGATTGTAACAAAAACAGGTATTTTCCCTTTCCAATCTTTACTTGTGTTCCTCTAAAACAGAGTTTGAATTTTTTTTTTTTTTTTTTGCTTTTTAGGGCCACACCTGCAGCATATGGAAGTTTCCAGACTAGGGGTTGAATCAGCTACAGCTGCCGGCCTACAACACAGCCACAGAAATGCCAGATCCAAGTCACGTCAGCAACCTACACCACAGCTCATGCTGGATCACTGACCCACTGAGCAAGGCCAAGGATCGAACCTGCATCCTCATGGATTTATTTCTGCTGCGCCACAATGGAAACTCCTGAACAAATGTTTTAAAGGTGCTAAATACTACTAAAAAATACTATTTGAAATGAACATTATAAGAATATCTTGAGATAATGACCATAAAATACTTTATTGGTTGGCAGAAAAGAAATGTAGAGGAAAATAGCACGTTCATATTGAAGAGTGCTTACCGTGCCCGTAAAAGCAAATGCAGTTATAAGGAAGTATATCCTGACTCTATTATTTCCATTCATTTAGTTCAAATAAACTGTTTGGTTTCACTTTGAAAAAAAATGCCAAGACATGGAAACAACCTAAATGTCCACTGACAGAGGAATGGATAAGGAAGATGTGGTACATATATGCAATGGACTATTACTCAGCCATAAAAATGAAGTAATGCCATTTGTAGCAACATGAATGGACTTAGAGACTATCATACTAATCAAAGTAATTCAGACAAAGACAAATATTATATGATATTGCTTATATGTGGAATCAAGGAAAAAACAATACAAGTAAACAAATACACAAACAGAAATAGACCCATAGACATAGAAAACAAATTTATGGTTACCAAAAGAGAAAGGGGCAGGTGAGGAAAAAAATTAGGAGTTTGGGATTAACATACACACACTATTATATATATAATAGATATCTAGCAAGGACCTACTGTATAGCACAAGGAAATATACTCAATATTTTGTAATAAAGTGTAAGGGAAAAGAATCTGAAAAATATATATGTATGTATAACTAATCACTTTGTTGTACACCTGAAACGTTGTAAATCAACTAAAGTTTTAAAAAATTTAAACCCCATATATGTGACTTACAAAAAAAATTAAACTGAAAATAAAAATAAACATTTTGTTTCTCCAAAGAAATGCTGGGTAAAATTTTTTTTACTTCAGTAATTTCATTCATCTATTGGGTTCAAAGAACTAGAAATTCAATGATTAATCAGATGAGATCTCTGTCCTTGAGAAGCCTATATTTGAGGGATAAATGTACCAACTAGTAACTGCAGTGTAATAAGTCTATTGTAATAAAAGCTGTGGGCAAAATACCTCGAAATTCTGAGTAGGAAAGTAAATAATTTGGAATGTGATAAGGAAGTGAATTTTGAAAAGAAAATAAGGTACATATAAAGAAAACAAGCTCTAGAGATTAACATACCCATGCAGAAAACTTCTACTGAGCTCACACCAGCTGCAAGAGAAGGTCAATTTACCGGTGTATCTTGTGCCCTACTAGGAAACAAATAGTTACCAACTACAAATTTTAAAATATCAATAGTAATAAGTACTCTAATGGAAATAAAACAAGGTAATGTGGCAAGGAGAGAATTGGTGGTGATTTTAGGTGGGGTGATCACGTCAAAGAATAGGATTTGAATGGGATTTGAAAGCCTAGATCTGGTCCTTTAGCAAGTCCATCATTTTGACACTGTTTCCTAGCGGACATCTCATAAAAACTGAAGAAAATTTGGCAAAAGACTTGACAATCTGTTTAAAAGCTTTTGCTACTGAAAACCAAGAGGGAGCCAGAAAAAATATCCAGATACTGGTGCAAAGTCATGTGAAGGCAAGAGCTGATTCACAGGGATAAAAATGACAGAAAAGCCATAATAAAAAATATGCTTAGTAATTCTTAGGAGTAAATAAGGAAGAGCTTTGGAAAAATAAACACATTTCTCAGCAAGTCCAAAGGCAATCATGGGTACAAGTTTCCTGGGAATGCTTGCAGAGGAATCTTATGCATGCACCAGGATGCCTGTGAGTGCTTTTTGCTCAGTGGAGGTGCGAGGGGGTATGGAGATGGGGGGAGAGACCCTAACTCAATACACAAGCTCTGTTCTGTGCTAAAATTGTTTATACTTAAAAATATTTTAGAGATTATTCTATATCAGTACATAGTTTTTTTCTCTTTTGAAAAACTGCAGGCTGTTCCATTGTTTATTTAACCAGTAATTATATACTATAAATGGTGGACGCTGATATTGTATGAGGAATTGACTACCTGTTCACCAAACTCAATTTTTCTTCCTGTGCACATAGCTACTCTCATTTTCCAGTTTCCCTCACACTTAGGTGTGACCATATAATTGTGTTCTAACTAATATTATGTGAAGAGCAATGATAGGTCCCACTTCCAGGCATGACCCATGAACACTTGATCCTTCACACTCTTGCCCCTTCAGATAATTGTTTTAGGGGAGCAAGATGACCTTAGGAGGCTCACGCTGAGGATGGTGGAACCATAGGTTATAAGGATCCCGGGTTTCTGAATCCACATTTGAAGGAGAACCATCAATAAATCGAGAGAATTCACGTTGGACTTCACATAAGTGAGAAATAAACTTCAAATGTGTTTGGATTATTGGAGGATTTGCTAGTTAGAGTAAATGATGTTACTTTTTCTGTATAAAATGGTTCCCATTTCTATAGCAAATTACAATGTTGAATGTTACCTGAATTCTGTGTTCCTGGAGAACAGGGAGATTAAAGAAATATCCCCTTTTCTCTCATGTTCTGGAAAAGGATTTACTGCAAAGAAACACCCTTCACCAAATGCCTTAAGTAAGACTCAAGGATGCTCCCTGGTTTATTTATGCCAAGGTCACACACAGACCCTTTAAATTTCCATCCTTGGCCTCTCAAATGATTAGCTGAACTATTTTGTCCCTGCTGGGAATCAGTCAGAACAAGATGCTTGTTAACCAAACTTTGGTTAAGGTTCTCTCATCTTCCTAAGCCCACCCTTAGCATGAGCCAGCATAAAACCCCTTAACCGCCCCTCCTAATAATAATCTGACCTCAGGGTAATACATTGTCTGATCTGCTGTCTGATCACAGTACCCTTGCTTCACTTGCTTCACCCTTACTTCCACTTCGCCACATCCAGTTCTTTCTAGCCTTCTTTACTCCTCCTTTTAGAGAAAAGCATTTTATGCTATAGAGAATGCAGAGAAAGGCAAACCCTCTTACAAGGTGTAAATGTAAATTTGTACAATCACTATGGAAAACAGCATGGAGGTTCCTCAAAAAACTAAAAATAGAACTACCATATAATCCAGCAATCCCACTCCTAGGCATCTATCTGGAGAAAACCATAATTGGAAAAGATACACGCACCCCAGTGTTCACAGAAGCACAATTTATGATAGCCAAGACATGAAAGCAACCTAAATGCCCATCAACAAAGGAGTGGATAAAGAAGATGTGGTACATATATACAATGGAATATTACTCAGCCACAAGAATGAAATAATGCCATTTACAGCAACGTGGATGGACTTAGAGATTCTCATACTAAGTGAAGTTAGACAGTGAAAGATAAACATCATATAATAGTACTTTCATGTGGAATCTAAAAAATGGTTACAAATAAACATGTGCAGAACAGAAACAGATTCACAGACTTTGAAAAATTATGGTTATCAAAGAGGATAGGTGGGAGGGGGATGGACTGGGGTTTGGTATTGGCATATGCACATTGTAGTATACAGAATGATTGGCCAACGGGGACCTGTTGATTAGCACTGGGAACTCTACCCAATATTCTCTGATTATCTATGTGGGAAATGAATCTGAAAGAGAATGGATGTAGGTACATGTATAACTGAATCTCTTTGTTGTACAACAGAACATATCACAACATTGTAAATCAACTACAATAAAACTTTTAAAATGAAAAAAGATAAAAGAATTTTAGGAATTTCCGTCGTGGCTCAGTGGTTAACAAATCTGACTAGGAACCATGAGGTTGTGGGTTCAATCCCTGGCCTCGCTCAGTGGGTTAAGGATCCGGTGTTGCCGTGAGCTGTGGTGTAGGCTGCAGACGTGGCTCGGATCCCGCATTGCTGTGGCTGTGGTGAAGGCCGGCAGCTACAGCTCCTGTTAGACCCCTAGCCTGGGAACCTCCATATGCCGCAGTTGCAGCCCCAGAAAAGGCAAAAAAAAGACAAAAAAATAAAAGAATTTTATGCCTAAACTTTGAGATACTTGCAAAATATCTGAGTATTGCAGTAGACCCCTCCCCTTCCTGCAATAAGTCCCCCTTTGCCTAAGTCTGAATTTGGTATTTTGAGGTGTTTTTAATAGAATTTTTAGGTCATTTTAGGTCTTTAGGTATGTGCATATATACAATTATATGCATGTGTAATATATATATATCTACATATATACAATTATATGTGTGTATAATTCTATATACACAAGAATTGCTGAATCAAAGAGAATGCACATTTTAGAAATTTTATGGCTATTAACAATTTGTCTTTCAAAGGGGTTGTATTATTCTCTGTAATGTATTTCACTCCATCCTTGTCAGCCCTACATATTTTCAACAATTTGGATCTTTGCCAGTATGAAAGATAAAAAATCATCTGATAAATTTTGGCTACTTCATTTCTCATGAATTAGAAGAATCATTAGGAGAATTGTTACTCTGGACTTGATCATGATTGACAAGGAAAACCTGAATTGACAGGAATACTGTAAAAAAATAACCCTCTAATCTTGGGACTTAGGATGACACCAGGTACAGTCAAACATGTGCCCCAGATTTTAGGAAACAAATTTTGAAAAGGTTCAAAGAAAAATCATGGATGTCATAGAACAATCTCTAAAATAAAGGGGTGGTGGATGGGTTCCATTTCATACTCTAATGCCAATCAATTGTTATTGGCTGCCTGTAGCCCACTGCGAGATGGAATATGAGGGAGCACACAGCTCAGGGACTTTTTTAAAATCCCATACCTGCAGTGACTCACATATGGAAGAGTGGTAGAATGTATATCCCATCTCTTCTATCCTAAACTAAAAGTAAGCACTGCCATTTTTAAAGATGAAGCCATGCTCTAGAAAGTAAAACTCTATTTGGTTGTGCAGTAGAAAGCAATAATTCAATGCACCGATACTTGGGTTCAGGTTTGGGGTTTTTTGTTTTCATTTTGTAACATCTATAGCAGTGGATTTCAAAAGAGAGCAATATTTACCCCCCGGAGATCTTTGGCAATGTTCTGGAGACATTTTTGGTTAAAATAGCTGTTGTTACTGGCATCTACTGAATAAATGTTATACAAGCTGATAAACGTCCTGTAATGTATAGGACAGCCACTACAACAAAGTGTTAGTTCAAATGTCAATTATGTCACTCTGGAAAAACCTTCATCCGTAAAAGGAGGAGGAGGTACTTAATTAGGGAACGTTAGAACTACACATTTGGAAAAACAGTGTCAGCAAAACTGGCCAAGAATCAGATGATGCTTGTGAACAGTACATTAAAAAAAAAAAAAAAAAGTTTGGGGAGTTTTGTTTTGTTTGGAGTTTCTTTTCCTTGGTTGCTGATGAGAAACTAGATGAGGATGGAGTAGAATCACTAATTAGGAAAGATGATTCAAAACAGAGAGAGACATGCAATTTAATTCTTATTTTGCAAACCATCTCCAGGGAGAACAATTTCCAGACCAGAGAGGATAAAACAAACACTGAGTGTGAAGAATTGAAGTCCAACATTAAGAGAAGTAATGCTCTGCTCAGCTATTTAAATGAATTCAACCACTCAAATCCAGATTAATTACCTTCAGGGCATTTAAAGTGCTTATACCATCAATGATTTGAGAAATCATGAAGAATAAACAAGTCTCCTGAAGGTGAGAGAATAATTTTGTACCAGCTTTCCAAGGTGGGTAGAGACAAGTGAAAAGAATGGGTTTGATTTACAGAAATTAAGGACCAGCAAAAATTTGGTGTCATTGTTCAGGAAATATTCACTGAGAAATTAAAAACTGCATTAGATACCCTGAACTAACGTCATTTTTTCATTTGTTCATTCATTTATTTAGCAAACCCTTTTTTTAATTTATTTTATTGAAATATAGTTGATTAACAATGTTAATTTCTACTGTATAGCAAAGTGATTCAGTTATGTATACAACAGTCTTTTCCACATCCTTTCCCATTATGGTTTATCACAGGAACCCTGTGCTATATATAATAGGACCTTGTTGTTTATCCATTCTATATATAATAGTTTGCATCTGCTAACCCCAAACTCCCAAGTCTTCCCTTCTTCAGCCCACTTCCCTCTTGACAACCACAAGTCTGTTTTCCATGCCTGTGAGTCTGTTTCTGTTTTGTAGATAAATTCATTTGTGTAATATTTTATATTCCACATATAAGTGACATGGTATTTGTCTTTCTCTTTCTGACTTACTTCATTTATTATGAAAGCCTCTAGTTGCATCCACGTTGCTGCAAATGGCATTATTTCACTCTTTTTACGACTGAGTAGTATTCCATTGTATATATGTACCACATCTTAATCTATTCATCTGTAGATGGACATTTAGGTTGTTTCCAAGTCTTGGCTGTTGTGAACAGTGCTATAAACATTAGTGTGCATGTATATTTTTGAATTACACTTTTGTCTGGATATATGTCCAGAGGTGGGATGGAAGGATCATATGATAATTCTATTTTTAGTTTTTTGAGGAATTTACATATTGTTTTCCATAGTGGCTGTACCAACTTACATTCCCACCAACAGTGTAGAAGTGTTCCCCTTTCTCTATACCCTCTCCAGCACTTGTTATTTGTTGACTTCTTAATGATGACCATTCTGACTAGTAGGAGGTGGTATCTCATTGTACTTTTGATTTTCATTTCTCTAATAATTAGTGATGTTGAGCATCTTTTCATGTACCTGTTGGCCATTCAAATGCTTTTTTTCCCGTACCTGCAGCATGTGGAAGTTCCTAGGCTAGGGATCAAACCCACACCACAGCAGCGACTCAACCCACTACAGTGACAATGCCAGATCCTTAACCCACTACGCCGCAAGAAGATTCCCAAACATTTTTTTAATGCCCACAAAACACAATGCACTATTCCAGGTGCCATATTATTGCAAATCAACATTACTTCCTTTGCTACACAGGCCACAGTTGATCAACTGCCTTAAATCCCTTTGGAATGTGTTCAGGGAAAAATAAACAAACCAATCAATGCCTGCAGATAAACAGAACCATTTACATCTAATACATTCTGATTTCCACAAGACATTTGACATTCTCTCCATATATATCCACTTAAGAAGGAGAAATATGGATAAAATGAGTAAGGGAGATTCACAGCTAGTTGAAGTTATGGACTATTGCCAAACTGGAACAATGGTTCCCAATATAGTTGCTGATTAAAATCACAATCCTAGGAATTACTTTAAAGATGCATAATTCATAACTTCTACCCCACACACATGAAAACAAAATGTCCAAAATGGGGTCCGGGAATTATTTTTAAGTTTCCCAGATATCAGGGATATAGCTGTTACAAAGATTTGCATTCAGGAAACAAATCTGAAAGAGAGTATTTAGTGGCAGGCCCCAGGGCTTGGTTAGTAGCCCCTGCTAATAGTCTTTTGACAACATGGATAAAGATTCAGAAATCATAATTTTTATGTTTTCCAATGGCACGAAGTTAATAGTATTAGTCTATATACTGGAAAACAAAATCAGTGTTCAAAAATTTGGACCCTGGGAAAAACAGGGAATAACAAGGTGAAATTTAAACAACTAAACTAAAGATTCTACATCTTGGTTCAAAAAAAAGTTGAAAAATATAGGGAACATGTGGCTTTTAGTAACTAATGAGGGGGAAATACCCCCAAAGAGTTTAGGTAATCACTAGCTCCATATAAGCCAACAGTGTGACATGAATGAATGCTAAAAGCCAGTGAAGTATCTAATTACACTTATAGCCATCACTGTTTCTTGCCAGAGAGATAATAGTGAGAGCCTCAGAGGACATCCCCCAATCCTCCCTTTCCTTTTCTCACCCCTCAGTCTCTCCAAATCAGTTTTCTGCTCTGGCTTCACAGGGAGTATATATCCAGGCAGAACAAAATTTCTCAGCTTCAGTACTATTGATATTTTGGGCTGGATACTTCTGTGTTGTAAGGAATTGGCTTGTGCACTATAGGAGTTTAGCAGCATCCCTGGTCTCTACTCACTTGATGCCTCAAATATCTGCAGCCAGCCATGTCAACTAAGAATGCCTACAAGCATTGCTAATTGTCCCCAGGAGGCAGAACTGCCCTCAGTTGAGAACCACTGAGTTAGAGGTACCTCAGAAAATAACTGCTCTCACTTGCAAGGGGTACTTTGGTGCCATGGCTTAGAGTGCGGAGTAAAGAACTACAATTCAGGAGCTCTTTGGTGGCACAGCAGGTTAGGGATCTAGTATCGTCACTGTAGCAGCTTGGATCGCTGCTGTGGCTCAGGTTTGATCCTTTGCCCAGGAGCTTCCACATGCTGCAGGTGCGGCCAGAAAAAAAAATTATTCCAGACTCTGACAATTATTTTTGTGTGACCTTAGGCAAGTCACTTAACCCCTCTGTATGCTATCACCTCATCTATAAGACAAGGATTAAAAAATAATGAAAGAACTTAGCTTACTGGATTGTTATCAGGATTTAATGAAGCCACATATGCACTGGTACATGGTTGATGTTATGCAAACATTAGCTGTTATTATTAATGAACTCGATCAGTTCAACAGCTTCCTAGTGAGAGCCTCAGAGGACATCCCCCAATCCTCCTTTTCTTTTTCCCACCCCCACCCTCTCCAAACCAGCACACCACAGTCCCTCCTAAGAATCCTGATGGCCAGCTCAAACAGCAGAGGAAGGAGAGAGGAGCAGACAGGGAGGAAAATCAGTGAAAGCCAGTCCTCAGCCTCCCTCAGACCATGGAAGGAAAGGTTTTGGACTAGGAAAAGTGAAGTGTTTTAAAACAAGATAAAACTGTCACACTGAGCTTTAGAACACCTTCATGTAAATGAATAGGTGTAGCAAAACCTGGACAGAGATGTCAAAATCAAAGGAGCTCTGGCTGAAATCTTCAGCCAAATTTGGCTGAGAAGCAGTTTATGTCATAGTACAATTCCCACTGTCTCTTGAGCCTAGCATGGGGCCCAGCACAAGAAAGGCACCCAAAGGGACTTTATGGATGAATGAATGAAGGTTTATGAGAACCATCACACAGCTACTCTAAGAGAACAGATCTGACCATTGATACCAGCTAAGGAGGCCCCTTAAGACTTACTTAGGTTCCCAGTAAAACTCTACACCATTTTTGCAAGAGTTTCAACAAAAGGAAAGACCAAAGACCTTTTCATGAGGGCTATTTAGTTCTCTAATTACTCAGCATTTAGGAAGTGATCTAGGATTTTCTGGATAATTCTCACAAGTCACAGTTATAACCCCAGAGAATTTTTTCCTCCTTCTCTTTTCTTCCCTCAAACATCTTTCCCTTCTTATGCCTTCTAAGTGATTAAAAAAAAAAGGAAAAGAAAACCTGTGAGGTGGTGAAATCATTTGCATTCCTTGGAGGTGAGTAGGAGGGGTAGTAACTAAGTGGGGAAAATAAAATACAGGAAAATATCATGTCACCTTCTATCCGTCAGTGCAGTCTTTCAGGGGGTATGTCAGATATCAATCACTAAAAGGTAGGGGGAGCAGAGAAGTTAGACCAGAAAGTCTCTATAACTTTTCAATCCTAACTTTCAGTAAAGCTGAGCATGAGGCATAAAGCAATTCGGTTTTTCCTTAAACTTGTAACTGGTTCAATGCACTAGATAAGAACATATGTGCCCTCACCCCATGTCCACCCTAAAGGAATAACCTCCTGCCCAGCTTGTGGACTGTGAGCATCAGGGCAGCTTCTAGCTGTCAGCTCCTGCAGGACCTGCTTCAGCTATGTAGAGCCGCCTGGCCAAGACCATTCCACTCCTAACACAACCTGCTTCCAATGACTGAGCAAAGAGAAGTATAAAAACACAGCCATTTTGACCTGACACACCAACACCATAACAAGCAAGATTTGTCCCACAGCTGACTTCCCTGGTTTGGAAAAGGCTTTGTCAGGCCTGCATCACAGTTCCATTTCTCTCTCTGCCCAGTCCTGCCTTCGTCCCTTTCTTTCACAGGTGCTGAGCTCTAATAAACATCTGTCACCTCAAACTCTGCTAGAAGCATCTGTTTCCAGGGAACCCAACCTACAACATATTAGATGATGATCCCAAAGGATGAATTCCTAAATTATTTGGAATAAGTATATGGCCTCCCAAGAGGGCTTTTTGAAGAAAAAATAATGCTCACTGAGGGCTAAGCCCTATTATGTCAGTTTTGGGGGTGAGGGGGTTGTTTCAATACTTGGTGCATTTTAATTTTTTCAGGAAGTGATTGGGATCCTTTATTAGGGAAAAGGACAGAATTTGTGGCAAAGAAAGAATGTGCGATTCAGAAATTTGAGAGCTAAATTTTCCTGGTGTTTTGTATCTTTCTGATGCTGGAAAGCAATGGTACGTGGTGGGAGTGAAGAATGAGAAAAGTCAATGCAAATCAGTCAACTCGTAAAAACTGAAGATGGATCTGCTTGTATCTTGTTCGGGAACAAGGTGAAGCTGCCATTGCTGATGAGATGGCAGCTCAAGGAAATAGAAAGACTGCTTCCAAGGCAATCTAGAAGAGCTGTGAGTCATCTTTATTGCTCGATTCTACAGGGAAATCAGCAATGAGAACAGTAAAACAAAACAGAAATTTCCGAATCCATTTCCCGAAAGACTCCAAGTTGTCCTAAGGTCCCCCACACACAAAATTCTCAGAGAGAACCCCTTACGAATATCTTGACCTTAATGATGGTGCGTTCTGATTCATTTCAGTAGAAATAAAGCAGGAATTTAAAAGAACTTTGTATTGCACATAGTGATAAGCATCATCTGAAATACACATTTATGTGGTTATTTGGTTATTCAGTTTGAACAAATGTTACAAAGTTTTACTAACTATGGAGCTATCATTTATAGTAGACTAATATCAGTATTTATGGTTGCATGTCTAAAATGTTGGTTAGGAAAGTAATTCTATTCTAAACCAGAGTCATAATTTGTAGCAGACAATGTCAGAACTTCACCTGCACTTTCAGAGAACCAGCAGTACCTTGGAACTTACTTTCCCCAGGAGCAGATCTCAAATAACTACTGACAAACACAGAGTTTAAAAGTCTAGCTCCCTTGCCTGAGAGTGGGAGTGAAAGCTGGCGACCCTGACACCCTTGGGGTTAACTTAACTTCCAGAGTTTCCCAGCAAGATCAGGCTGAAACTTTCCCTGGACACTCTACCTGAAATGTACCTTTAACTGTCTCCCATCCCTCCCCTGTCCTTCTTCCCTCTCTCCATATATTTGAGAAAACATGGATAACAAAAGAAACAGAATTAAGAAAAACAGTGTAATATTAAGCTAAATCACAAACATTATATATGAACTCATGACATAAAAAATATATTCTTATCTCTGTCCACTGAAAAGGGTCAAAAAAGCAATCACAGTACTGTAAGAATGAAGATATCTAGCCCCTAGATCATGGCTTTTAATTCTCCACTGATATGTATACTTGGATTCTTTGGAAAAATCAGCTTATTCTAGGCCTTGGGCAGGAAAATGTACCAGAGGAGCCAAGGCCATCTTGCTCTGTTAAAAAACAAGGAAGGACTCAAAGACTAAGTCATGTCAAAAAAAAAAAAAAAACCCAGAGCTATCTTGAAAGGGCTTCCACTGGCCTTTGAAATAAATGTGAGCATCAAAAGGAGTAATGATTGTAATGAATATAATGCACTAAATAAACAAGCATCCATGAGCCCATAATGAAATTAAAGAAAAATGTACAGAAAAAGGGGGACACAAAAAGTCCTTATTTCATAATAAATTTAAAAGAAATAATATAAGTTGGAAAATCACCACATTGCCACCCCTGCTGTAAAAACTGATTTAGGCAAGGATCCTCAATGGATACTAAAACCACTGAGTAAAGAAATGTCCCATGACACAAAGTCTCTCTCCACAGATTACTTACAAATTGCAAATTGAAAAAAAAAAAAATATATATATATATATACACCTTTATAATAGAGCATAAGTAGTTACCATAACCAAATAATCACCCTTGAGTTTCTAACAGTAGGACAACCTAACCTTGAATGTGTCATGGTTGCAATAATATTATACAATACATATGAGATATCCTTTCCAAAAATTTTAACTTGAATCTAATCAAGTCTCTAGGCTTAACTTACAATTTACAGTCAGTATAGGAAATGGCAATACAAATTCAATAACACCATAAAGAAGCAATTGAAAAAAACCAAAATTTGAGACATTTTACATGACAACTGGCCTGGACTCTTTAAAAGTCAATGCCGGAATTCCCACTGTGGTGCAGCAGAAACGAATCCAACTAGTATCTATGAGGATGCAGGTTCGATCCCTGGGCTCGCTCAGTGAGTCGGGGATCTGGTGTTGCCATGAGTTGTGGTATAGATCACAGACATGGTTTAGATCCCACATTGCTGTGGCTGTGGCGTAGGCCAGCAGCTGTAGCTCTGATTTGACCCTAGCCTGAGAACTTCCATATGCAGTGGGTGTGGCCCTAAAAAGCCAAAAAAATAAAATAAAAATAAAAAGTTGATGTCACCAAAATAACAACAGAGTAGGGATGTTCTAGATTAAGAGATCCTAAATATCCATAATGACTAAATGCAATATGTGAATCTTCATTATATCCTGAGTCAAAAAGAAATGGATATAAATGACAGTCTTAGGATAGTTAGAGAAATTGAACTGGATACTAAATATTGGACAAGATATCAAATATTATAGAATAGAATGTTATAGAATGTGGACTACATATAACTATTGTAGAAGTATTTTCGGTTTAGCTAAAAGCATTGTGTGTATAAGAGAATGATCTTATTTTTGATGTGATGCATGCTAGTGTCTACAAGAACAATTTATGATATCTGTGATCATTTTTAAATGGTTCCACCAAAACTGCAGTATAGAAAGCGATACAGAAAATATGGTAAATGTTAATATGTAAATATTAACTGTAAACTTCTTTCAATTTTTCTGGTGCTTAAATTTTTTCAATGGAAAATAAAACAAAGGGCTCCACGACAGTAAGAGTCCTTGCCAAAAAAGAATATCAACAATATCCAACTGACCCTTTTCCTTCCTTCTTTATTATGCTATATTTATTATAGACCTATGTTCTATCATTGATGACTAAAAGAACTTACACATATAAAGATGCATGGCTAGGGGTTAATTATGAAGATTCTAGAAAAACTTAATTTTCTCAAGTGGCCCCCAAAGTCAAATCATTCAAGAAATGTATGGCTTCCTTTAAATTTGAACCACTTTCAGATAATCCTCTATTCATTGAATTGGCTTAAGCATGTGTTAAAATTTGAGGTATTATTTGCTTTTCACTAGTATCAAATGAGGTATTGGATTGCATCTCTGAGCAATCTGCAGTCTCTATAAATATTTGATAAGATCTACTTTCTCTGTTTAAAATGGAAATCATTTGGACTCTGCTAGAAGAGAAAATATGCTTTATATTCAGGAGGGAAACAAGCATCTTCCCTGCTTATTTGGTTTGCTACATTCTACTGGGGTTGTTTTGTTTTGTTTTGTTTGTTTCTTTTTTGCTTTTTAGGCCTGCATCTATAGCATATGGAGGTTCCCAGGCTAGGGGTCAAATTGGAGTGACAGCTGCTGGCTTATGCCACAGCAACAGCAATGCTAGATCTTAGCCGAGTCTGCAAACTACACCACAGCTCATGGCAATACCGGAAGCTTAAGCCACTAAGTGAGGCCAGAAATTGAACCCACAACCTCATGGTTCCTAGTCAGATTTGTTTCCACTGAACCACAACAGGAATTCCAATTCTACTGTGTTTAACATTAAATGAATTCATATTATGCAAAGGACCCTGAGTATCTCAACTTCACATCTTACCTATAAGGATACAGACCTGCAGAGCTTAAATAATTTGTACAGGGTCATATAGCTAACTAGTGGTAAGTTAGAACTTGATCTGCATTTTTTACTACTAGTTAAAATGTAAACATTCCTACACAGTATTGCTCTACCACTTATTTACTGTGTGATCTTGGGCAAGTTGCTTAACCTCTTGGGAAGTGGGATCAAGATGGCAGGGTAGAGAGATCCTGAGCTCACCTTCTCCCATGGGTACCCCAAAACTAAAACTACATATAGAACAAGTCTCCTTGAGAACAACCTGAAGACTAGAATAAAAGTTCTTCTACAATTAAGGATATAAAGGGAAAAAACACACACACATTTAGATGGGTAGGAGATGTAGAGATATAATCAAGCCAGAACCTACATACCCAGCACAGTAACCCATAAGCAGAAGGGGATATCACACATGCAGAGATCCTCCTTAAGGAGCAAGGCTTTTGAGCCATACATTAGGCACTCCATCGCTAGAGAATGACGTTGTGAACATGAGCCCCCATAACATCTGGCTTCGAAAACCAGCAGGGTTTAGGTCCGAGAGCACAGGAGAGCTGCTGGAAACTGAGACTCCACACTTTAGGTGCTGATATACAAACTCACTCACTCTGAGTCCCAAAACAGAGATATCAGTTTGAAAAATACGTGGCACTCCAGCCAGCCTGCCCTGGCTGCAGCATACCCCTGGCATGCACCCACTTGAGCTTCAGCCACTCTATCAAAGTGACCCAGTTCAGCCCAGTATGACCTGGGACACCATCCCTGAGGCCACACCTGCTCCCGCTCCAGACATCCTATAAATGTTCCCTAGTCTGGCATGCTCCATGACACCCCAGACCCATATTCACTCCATCCCCTGCCTGCCTGCCATTATCACCCAGCAGTCACGGTGTACATATGGGACACTCCCACACAAGGCCACACCTTTAATAAACAAGCACAGAAACCAAAAAAAAATGAGAATAATATGTACCAAAGGAAAGAACAATATAAAAAAAAAAACCCTAATGAAATGGAGATAAGTATTTACCTGATAAAGAGTTCAAAGAAATAGTTATAAATCTACCCACTAAAGTTGGGAGAAGAATGTAGGAATACAGTGAGATTTTAACAAAGATAGAGAAAATATAAGAACGAACCAATCTGGACTGAAGAGAGAGAGAGAAGAACTAAAGAAAATGAAGATAAGTGAAGGGATCTCTGGTATAACATCAAGCATAATAACATTCTCATTATTGGAGTTCCCAGAAGCAGAAGAGAGAGAGACAAAAGAGTAGAAAACTTATTTGAATAAATAGTGGCTAGAAATTTCCCTAACCTGGAGAAGGAAAGAGACATCCAGATACAAAAGCACAGGAAGTCCCCAAGAAGATAAACTAAAAGAGATCCACACTGAGATATATCATAATTAAAATGGCAAAAATTAAAGATAAGGGAGAATTTTAAAGACAGCAAGAGAAATACAATTAGTCACATACAAAAGAACTCCTATAAGGCTATTACTTGATTTTTCCGCAGAACCTTTGCAAGCCAGAGAGAGAGGTATGATATATAAAAAGTTCTGAGGGGAAAAACTTCAAACCAAGAATACTCTACCTTACAAGTTTATCATTCAGAATGAAGGAGATACAAAGTGTTCCCCAGATAAGCAAAAACTAAAAGTGTTCATCACCACTAAGGCCTTACAAGAAATGTTAAAGGGTCTTCTGTAAACAGAAAAGAAAGTTCCCTAACTAGAAATAAGGAAGTACATGAAAGGAAAAAAAATCTCACTGATAAAGGCAAACATATAATAATGGCAGTCGATTAACTATTTAAAAAGCTAACATGATGGTTAAAAGACAAAAGTCATAAAATCAACTCTATAACTACAATAAGTAGTTAAGGGGTACACAAAGAAAAAGGGTGTAGAATATGACATCAAAAACATAAAATGTGTAAAGGGGAGGGAGAGCAAAACTGCTGTACTTTTAGAATGTGTTCAAATATAAGCAAATATCTGCTTAATATAAATAGATAGATGATAGATAAATAGACAGACAGCTGTGAACCTCATGGCAACCACAAACTAAAAACCTATAATGGATACACAAAAAGATGATTTAAAAAAACCCAAACGTAACACTACACAAGTTATCAAACCACAAGAGAAGCAACTTAAAGAAGAAAGAAGTAGAAAAGAACTAGAAAAACAACCATGAAACAATTAATAAAATGGAAATAAACACATGCTTGCCAATAATCACAACATTAAATGTAAAATGACTAAATGCTCCAATAAAAACACATAGCATGGCCGAATGGATTTAAAAAAAAAATGACCCAGGTATATGTTGCCTACAAGAAACTCACTTCAAAACTAAAGACACACACACACACTGAAAGTAAAATGATGGAAAAATATATTCCATGCAAATAAAAGTGAAAAGAAAGCTGGGGTGGTAATATTCTTATCTGACGAAATAGACTTTGAGACAAAGACTATAACAAAAACTACGAAAGGCATTACAGTAATGATGAAGGGATCAAACAAGAGGATACAACACTTGTAAACATTCATGCACCCACTATAGAAGCACCTAAATATATAAAACAAATATTAACAGAAACAGAGAAATAGACAGCAATAAAATAATACTAAGAGATTTTAATAACCTATTCCTGAGAATTGGTACAAATGAGACAGAAAATCAGCATTAAAACTCTGGGCTGAAATGCCATTAGTCTACATAAACTTAATAGATATACAGAGAACATTAAATCCAAAAGAAGCATAATATACATACTTTTTAAGCGCCCCATGGAACATTTTCCTGGGTAGATCACATTAGGTCACAAAACAAGTCTCAATAAACTTAAGAAGACTGAAATCCTATCAAGTATCTTTTCTAACCACAACAGTATGAAACTAGAAATCAACTGCAAGAAGAAAACTAGAAAAAAATCAAAACACATGGACACTAAAAACATGCTATTAAACAAACTGGGTCAATGAAAAAATCAAAGAGGAAATTAGAAAATATCTTGAGACAAATGAAAATGGAAAAACAACTCCCCCAAAATTTAAAAGATGCAGCAAAAGCAGTTTTAAGAAGTTCATAGTGATACGAACCTACCTCAAGAAACAAGGGAAACCTCAAAGGAACAATCTAAATATGTGTTTAAATGAAATAGAAAAAGAACAAGCAAAGCCCAAAGTTAGTAGAAAAAATGATAAAGATCTGAGTGGAAATAAATGAAATAGAAATTTAAAAAATAGAAAAGATTAATGGGAACTAAGAGTTGGTCTCATGAAGACAGAAAAAATTGACAAGCCTTTAGCAAAATCCATCAAGAAAAAAGAGAGAGCCCAAATAAATAAAATCAGAAATGAAAGAAGAGAAATTATAATCAGACACGGAAATACAAAGGAACATAAGAGAATAGAGTGAATGATTACACACCAACAAATTCAACAACCTAGAAGAAATGAATAAATTTCTAGAAACATACAATTTCCCAAAACTGAATCAGGAAAAAATACAAAAATGAACAGACCAATTACTACTAGTGTAATTAAATCGGTAATTTAAAAAAAAACTCCCAACAAACAAAAGTTCAAGATCAGACAGCTTCACAGGTGACTTCTACCCAACATTTTAAAAAAGAGTTAATGCCTATGCTTCTCAAAATATTTCCAAAAATTGAAGGAGTGCCTTCAAACTCATTCTACAAAGCCTGCATCACCCTGACACCAAAATCAAAGACAGTACAAAAAAAAAAAGAAGAAAGAAAAGAAAAAATTCAGGCCAATATCCCTGATGAAAATATATGTTAAAAAAAAAAAAAAACCTCAACAAGACCAAGTGGGGCTTATTTCTGAAATGCAAGGATGGTTCATTACCTGCAAATCAGTCAATGTGATACACCACATTAACAAATTGAAGAATAAAAATGGTATAACCTGGGGACCAAGTGTGCCATGGCTGCAAAGAGCAGCCTCCTCATAGTTTATGAAGCCTGCAGCTTATATGGGTTGCCCTAAGGGACATAGAAGCATTCCTTTCCAGTGGACATTTATGTCTGACACGCTTTCCCCAATCTAGGCTCCCTAGATTAAACTGGCACAGCCACTGTGGAAAACAGTTTGGAGGTTCCTCACAAAATTACAAAATAAAACTACTATATCCCACTTTTGGATATTTTTCCAAAGAAAACAAAAATACTAATTTGAAAAGATATATGCACACTGGCATTATTCACAATAGCAAAGATATGGTAGCAACCTAATGGATAAAGAAAATGTGGTGCATATATACAAGGAAATATTAGTCATAAAAAAGAATGAAATCTTGCCATTTGTGCCAACATCTATGGCCTTCTAGGGTATGATACTTAGCAATATAAGTCAGACAAAGAAAGACAAGTACCATGAGTTCACTCATATGTGGAATCTAAAATACAAAAATGAACAAATATAACAAAAGAGAGATGGAGTCATAGATACAGAGAACAAACAGGTGGTTGCCGGAGATGGGGGGCGGGGCATTGAGTGAAATGGGTGAAGGAAATTAAGAGGTATAAATTTCCCAGTAGAAAATAAATGAGTACAGGAATGAAATGTATAGCCAGGAGAATATAGTCAGTAACAATGTAATATATTTGTGTGGTGACAGATGGTAACTAGACTTACCATAGTGATCATTTTGTAATGTATAGAAGTATTGCATTACTATTTTGTATACCAGGAAGTAACACAGTGTTGTGTTGTTATACTTTAAAAACAAACAAATTCAGCAAAAAAGAGATCAGATTTCTGGTTATCAGACATAGGAGGTGCAGGGAGCGGGAACTGGATGAAGGTCAAAAGGTGTAAACATTCAGTTATAAGATTAGCATAATACCAGGAATATAATGTACAGCATGATCAACATAATTAACACTGCTGTGGTTATATGTGAACGTTGTTAAATCCTAGGAGTTCTCAACACAAGGGAAAAATTTATTCTTTTTCTTTTATTTTGTATCTATATGAGATGACGAATGCTGGCTAAACTTTTTTTAAAAAGAAAAACTCTGCACCTTGACCATATCCTATTTCACTGCTTCTGCTTTTCTCTATTCAAACTGTGAAGTCGGAAAATATGCAGTTTTTACACGTATCAAGAAAGTGATAGCCAGGAGAGCAACCTATGTGTCTATAAGTGAATCATATTTAGCAGTTTTCTACCATACTTTTCTCCAAACTTCCCTCCTACCTGTTGTTATACAAAAGTGTTAAAACGTTGTCTTATTATTTTTTCAGAAATCTGGGTTCTAGAATGCTATTTCGATGTGCACAGTACTAAGAAAGAAGTTACAGCATTGTATGCCTCAAAAAAAAAAAAGTTCTAGTGGCCAAGATCTAGGGCAAACAGAGAATAGAAAGTTTCAGATATTGTATTTACTTAGACTCAGCAATATACAGTTGACAGAAGGACGAGAAAACAGTTTCAGAGGTGACAAAAAATAAATAGGAATGTTTTTAAGATTCTTCAATCCCTGACTTCTTATAGATTTAATTATTTTGGAGAGAGAAAGGAGTCCTAACATGGGCAGGCTAATTCATCTCTCTTCCTACTCATGCTGTGACACAGCATGATAGGAAGGATGACAGCCTATTAATTCGCTTACATGTCTTCTTCATAATCAAAGGAGAGGTTGAAAAAAATGGAAGGAGTAATACTGGGAATTTGGGCAGTGCTGTTTTCAAAATAAAATGATGAGAGCCCTTGTATCTGCCATAATTAGGTCCAACCAGTAAGAGAATAAAATAAGGCAGTAAAAAGAAGAATTATGTAAGGTGATGCACTCATTAAAATTTTTGTTTTCACACATAAATCCATATTTATTCATCAATCTTTTGATGTAGGACCAAAGCCCTTGCTTTTAATATGATAGAAACTACAGTGATCTGATAGCAATATTTATTAGTGGCTTGCCTTTAGCAAGTCTTTCCAAAATATTCAGTTGAGCTTTCAGAGAAACAATTCATTTACACACTTACAATTCTTTGGTTTATATAATATTTAACTAAATTATATAATTAGAATATCAAGTACAACTGGTACAAAGAGCTTTGGGAACAAGCACAACTGACTTGTAGGAAGCATGTAACTCAACTGACTTGGCAAAAACAGAGCAGGCAGACTTGCTTTTGAATCATTAATAAATGTTGAGATGTATCAAAAGCCTGTACTGTATTTATGAATATAACCATGAAAATTCTCATTTAGTCAATTAATACAGTGAATTGGGATTTCTGAAGCTGAACAGTCCTTATGCGATCTGCTATTTGTAACGTACTGATGGATTTAGCTATGTATGTTATTTAGGATTTTCACATGCTGTTCTTAAGTAGACCTATAATTATCTTTCCTTGTGCTGTATTTATCTGACTTAAGGTCACACTAGACTAAAGAAATAAGTTGGGAAGATTTCCTCTTTCTTTATTTCTAAAACTTTTATGAACATTGATTTTCTTTCCTTGAAAGTTTGGTAGAACTCCCTCATAAAGACATCTTTGTCTAGGGCTTTGGGTGATGAGGGTGGTAGGGAGGGTCTTTGATTACTACTACTTCAAACTCAGATGTTCTCATTCTTCTTACAATTTTGTAATTTTATATTTTTCAAGTAATCTAGCTCATCTAATTTTTCAAAACACTTTTTAAAATACTATCTTTTAAATCACTCTTGTGAAAGAAGACTCAAGGTTGTGGCCTCCTGGGAACTTCACAAGTCCTCTGATATCATAGTCTTGTACCCTTCTTGACATTAGCCTTCAAGACCTGCCTCCCTTTATTCTAACACACAGCTTTCAAAATGGGAAGGGTGCTGAGGAGGAGAGAAGGCTTGAAAATCAATAGGTCTGCCTGAACCTGCTGTAAACTCCCACTGCCCCAACCAGACTCACCTCCACATTGCCACACAGCTGTCAGGACAGCTACGTTTTCCTGCTGGATGGTGGTAATGGGGCCAACCGGAACCTACTCAGGTACATGCCAGGGCAAGGAATCTTACCTAGAGATTCACACTAAATCCCCTCCCACCCTACCTACTGCTCATGGGGCCCATTCATCCTATACTCAACCATTATCATTGAGCATGTACTCATGGCAGGCTCTGTCCAAGGTATCAAGAAGTCTGCCCTTTTGGAGTTATAGTCTAGTTGCAGCCCTGTCCAACAGAAATCAAATATAAATCATCTGTATAATTTAAAATTTTCTAGTGGCCACGTTTTTAAAAATTAAAAAAAACAGGAGACAGGTGATATTAATTTTAACAATGTTATAGGCTGAATTAGTACCCACTCCCCAATTCATGTGTTGAAATCCTAACCTTTAGTCATTCAAAATGTGACTGTATTTGGAGTTAGGATCTTTAAAGAGGTAATTCAGTTATAATGCGGTCATCGTGGTGCCCTTACTTCAGAGTGACTGGTGTCCTTAAAAGAAGAGGAAATTAGGATACAGACCCCTTACAGAAGGATGACAGTATGAAGACATAGGGAGAAGACAGCCATCTAAAAGCCAATGAGAGAGGCCTTAAAAGAAACTAATTCTGCTGACACCTTGATCCTGGACTTCTGGCCTCCAGATTCATGAGAAAATTAATTTCTGTTGTTTAAGCTACCCAATCTATAGTGCTTTGTTACAGCAGCCCTAGAAAACTAATATAAATAATCTATTTTATTTAGTCCTGTACATCAAAAAAATTGTCATTTCACATACACACAATATAAAAATGAATTAGTGACATGTTTTACACTGTCATTTCCAGCACCCTGAAACCTAGACATGATCTTTGTCTCAATGCTCCCTGGACTTTGTTTGTTTGTTTTTATTATTCTCCCAGACCCACTGACTTCCCTCTGGCTTCTGTGTCCTTTTAGTGTTGGTTATAGAGAGGGAGCCAGGAAACCAGGCTGAATGAATCAACTTGCCAGAAATCATGTCTCCAAACAGAAATGAAGGGGAGGTTTGTAGACACAGTGTTCCCAGTTAGTCTCAAACTATTCAAATCAAAGAGCATTGCAATGATTCAGTCATCTCCCTGCTCAGGCTTACACAAGCTTGCCCTCTATAGATAGTTGGGGTTTTCCACAACTTCAAAAGCAGAGAAATTGAGTAGGACATCAAAGTTTTCAAATGTGCCCTCAGGGCTATGAAAAGAAATAGAAGAATCTGTCCACTTCCAGAGTCCCCCTAGCAAAGACCCAGTTCTGCAAAAGACCCTCTTGAGTTACAGACAAATAAGATAATTCTTGACCAAAGACTGCCTTATTCCCATCTACTAAAAGGAAGAGCCACTTAGCGCTGCACTTCAAACATTCCCTTCCCCTTCATGTTGAACACTAGAGCTTCAGCTTTCATCTTCACTTCTAAAGTTCTGATTCACTAACATCTAATAAAAATTTATAATCACGTTTTAAATATAAATAATCCAGATAACAACTGGTATTGACCTATTTCTTAATATCTAGATGAAGAGAGATTAAAATCTCCATGTAATCAACTGTAGAAAAATGCAGTGGCACCCCTGGGATTTCTGCTCATTTCTGCAGTGTGGCTTAAGGATCGGGGACCCTCTAACAGCTGCCTCTGCCTCTGCTGATTGAATATTTTTTCACCATTCACTTCCATCTAGCTCAACCCTGCTCTGCCCTGGGTTGTTCCTGTCTTTAATTTCAACCCAATGCACCTTCCAATCGAGGGATTTTGTGTGAAGAGAAAACATTACTGAAGGTTTTGGAAAGAAAAATCTACATTGCAGAAACAAAAATCATTTAAAATTCAAAAATAGCAATCTGTGTTGTTAAACGTCCCCTGGCTATTTCCTTGACTCGAACCAGCCACCCCCCATATTGTTGCTTCTCCCACTTCTCCTTCCCCCTTCTCTTTTGTCTCTCCTTTCAGTCCCCTCTAAATCCCTGTTCATTTCTAAGGCACACTGCTTCAGCTATTTCGAGTTTGTCTTGGCTCCTGCAGACCCCCCACACGCTGCCCTATGATCACACCTTAGCTTCCAGGAGCTTATCAAGGTATTTTTGATGTTCTAAATATATCCACAACTATATCTCAAAAGGTCTCAACTGGATCAGTTTCAAGATTTGGATAGATCTGTTCTGCGAAATTAAATACTGTCCTTTTTTTTCTTTCCTTCCTCCTTTCTGCCACCTTGTACTCTTTCCATTCATTACTGCTCCATTTAGGGTCCTATATGCCTTTCTACCCAGAATCCCACTTTAAAAATAAAAATATTATATAATCTTCTATGTTTCATTTTTATAGTTCCTTGTTTGCATACTCTCTGGCCAACAGTGAAATGTAAGCTGATACTACATTAAAGTGTTGCCTTTTTCACTGGGGTATTTACATCCTAGTGGAAGAGTAGGTCCTTGCCAAGATGATCAAAGCAAATAAAAATAAATGTGTCCTAATCTTAAGCACAAGGCACAGTGATCTCAACACAATAGAAATCTTTTTGCCTTCTTCTTGCCTTTGGTGGCCAACATCGGGCATGAGCAGATGGTTAATCTTTTTATAAATGAGAAATTTGATTTAGAGGAGTCTAAAACTAGGCGGCAAAATGCTGTAACTTGGTTTTGTCTCTATTGGAATCTCAACATCTTAACTAAAGAGTGAATTGGTTAGGTGTGCACCCAACTATCTCATAACCAAAGAGAATGGTCACCCTTCAGGAAAGGGCCTGGGGCAAAGGCTTAGCTATGGGGTGTCAGAGGTGTAAGTTACCTTAGGAATAGGAGTAGGTTCTTCCCCTGAAGGCAGTTATCTGTCCCTTGTTGGAACTCACCAGCAGCTCTTTACCCATCCCTCCCTTAGAGCACTTACCCTTTTCACCTGCTGTTACAAGAGTTTACACCTTTTTTCCTTGTTAGAAATGAATTCCCTGAAGGCCTTGGGATTTGTTCTTCCCTCAGATAAATGTCATTTTATGAGAGAGGCCTTCCCAAACCACCCTATCCCCCATCACCTCTCTCTCCATTCCCTTCTTCTTTTCTATTTATAGCTCTTATCAGTACTTGACATATGTTTTTGTCTGAATCTCAAATATACACTCAGGAATACAACACATTATGAAAAGAGACTTTATTGTATACCCAGCTTCATTCCTAGCTTGCAAAATAGAGCCTGATCCACGGTAGGTACTCAGTAAATATTCATTAAATGAACAAAGCAATCATGGCATTTATGCATCTATCTATATATCTGTGTATCCCCCACAGTACTCAGTACAAGGCCTAACATTTCTTGAGAATGTCGTAATTATTTGTTGAAGGGAGAAAAGGGGGGGGGGAGTTGGAAGGAAAAGAAAGAGGAAAGAAAGAGGAATGTGGGAGGAAGGACCAGGGAAGGAGAAGAGAGGAAGAGACGAAGGAAGGGCCAAATGGCCAAATGAATGAATAAATGAACGTAAGCAACCTGTCACCTTGAGAAATTATGGGAAAAACTGCAAGTGTCATTAAAACCAACCAGTGCAAGGAAGGAGGCCCAGATAGTGGCTCATTTCCTTGGTAGAGCTATTTAAGGCAAAGAGTCAAAATGCAAGGAAAATTACTGTAGGAGAACTCCATCCTACAGTCTGGCCAAGTGAAATACGAGATGAATTTAGGCATTAGCACTGCTTGGCCAAGAGCCGCAGAACCAATTGTTACTTGTTCAAATCTCTGAAGATTGCACCATTAAAACTTGCATTTTTAATATAATAAATAAACTTCTGTGAGCCCCATAATTAGAGGATGGTTGAGCAAATTAAGGAAATTACTTTTTTTTAAAAAAAAAGGAAATTAAGACTTAGAATCAGTATAAGAAATTATTCAACTTGCCTCTATATAGGGCCAGTTCATATTTTCTCTCTGCCTCTTTAAATATGTCTATTGGCCATAAAACCACTTGTCTTCAGCCTTATCTGACTCTTATCAACCAAGTCATTCCAACTAGCTTTCATGTTCCAGCTACTCAACCATTAGGCACAGATGAAGATGGGTTTACTCCCTAAAGAACCACATAAGAGCTGTTTATGAGATAGTAAAGCACAATGATTAAGGGTTTGGGATCTGAAGTCAGATTCCTGGATCTGTCTCTTAATTGCTGTGTGACTTTGGGCAAGTTTTTAAGCCTCTGTTTTTATCAGTAAAATATGTGTTAATAATAATGCCTAGTTCAGTGTTGTAACAAATATGGAACCTGCAAAAATATGGTATATGGTAAATATAAACTTAAGGTTGTAATGGTATGTTTAGTATAGTTCCCTGCAAACAATGTGTCTAATGAATGTTAATTCTTTTTTGACTTGTTTGTATTTATCTTTTTATTCCCTTTTCTTCTTAAGGAAGAAATCCTGTTTCTCTTTCCTGGATAATGATTCATTTTAAATAATAATATTTTCACCAAAAAACAAAGTGTGTACTCACTTGGTGGTTCCATTCATCTCTGATCAGTCATCTCCACTTACATTTCCCTAAAGATAGCATTCAGTTGTGAAGCCATTAGAAAGACCTCATGAGTTTGCAGGTGGTTACACAGGTAATATTCTGGTAATATTTCAGGTAATATTCTGAGCCATATTGCTTTTTTTTTATTTTCCTCTTCAAGATCTCACTCTTGCTGTTATCTTTGACTTCATTCGCCTACTCCAGAAAGTTAGACTGGATATTTGCAACCAAACTCTTCCGACTGGTTTGTTGCATGGCCAAATGAAATCCAAATCACATTCTCCCATTAAAATGCAATTGCCTAATTGATGGAGGATAATTTAATTTAGCAAGATTGGGGCTCTGGTCTCTCTACCCCTCCTACTTCCTCAAGAGTCAAAATACTGCTCTTCTTATCAAGAGAAATGAAAACAAGCATGGCAGACACTGCCCTGGAATACGGAAGCCAGAAGATGAGACAAAGTGCTGACATCTTGACCCAGATCTGCAGTCCTCCTGAGTGACCTCGCCAAGTCAAAGATTCTTTCTTGCCCCTGTTGAAGCAAGAAAGAATTGCTCCACCATTCTATTAGCTCCACCAACTTCAGCCCATTAACTTGTCCTGCTTCCATGTCCCGGATCCATCACTATAGGGATCACACTGCAGAAGCAAGAAAGGATCTCCCCTAACAGTGCCCATTTGCACTATGACAGTTCAGGGACTTCCCATAAAAAGAGAATCAAGAAAGTTTTAAAAGGTAGGAGAAAGGCTAATGGAAGCTTGTACAGGTCCCCAAAAAAAAGGTTTCCAGGTCATGATTTGACAAACACAGTACACTGGAAAAATTATAAAGTTGAGAACTCAGAAAAATAAGGGCATAGTTAACTTTCTTTCTTTTTTTTTTGTCTTTTTGCCTTTATTCAGAGCCGCACCCGCGGCATATGGAGGTTCCCAGGCTAGGGGTCTAACAGGAGCTGTAGCCGCCGGCCTTTGCCACAGCCACAGCAACGCGGGATCCGAGCCGCGTCTGCAACCTTCACCACAGCTCACGGCAATGCCGGATCCTTAACCCACTGAGCAAGGCCAGGGATCGAACCCACAACCTCATGGTTACTAGTCGGATTCGTTAACCACTGAGACACGAAGGGAACTCCCATAGTTAACTTTCTAAAGAACAAAGTCACATTTGGGTATCACTGGGATAATTCCAGTTTCAGCATGTTCCCTGTGGAGGAAAAATCTGGGTTCTTCAAATAGAAATGCTCCCTACATCTTTAGTATTTAAAAACTTGGGTTTACTTGAATTTTTAAGTTTACCCTCTGCCAAAAGTTTAAGGCTATTAATCAAAACCTGGGTTATAGCTCGTATTAATAATACATCTGTATTGCCAATAGCTGCTTCAAGTTTCATTTTGGCATGATTAAGGATAATAGTAATCCTTTGAAAAGTCCATAGTTTATTCTATTTAAAGCTACTGTTAGAGCTAATGCATTTTCATTTTCCTAACTCCCAACCAGCTGATCCGAAATCAAATATGTATTTCTTTTGATTGTGTTGTTTCACCTTTCGTTTCATATATCAGAATAATAAGTTTGAGTGTCTGGCAGATATGAATAGATTTATGTGTTTTGGTTAGCAAATCCTATTAAAAAAATCCTTAAAATATGCACAATAGAATTAATTTATGTAAATATCATATGTAAAATGGCTTCAGCTACCTTGGTTGAAGCTAAGAACTCATAAGGAATCGAAGGTCAAGGTCTCTGGTACAGAAAGTAGAGGTCGTCTTGTTGCTGCTGTAGCCACCCAGTGGTCTTCAGTTGCTTCTTTACTGCCAGCTAGTCACAGCTGCAGCCAGCCAAAGTCAGACGCGCTCGGCCAAAGTGTCTGCAGTCAGCACTGCCAGTACCCTAGAATGACACACGACTTTCAGATAGCTTCTCACACTACCAGTTTCATATATTTCGTGATCATTCTGCCACTCGTGACTTCCTTGAAAATGGTGAGAGCTCCTCAACAAGACTTCTTTCCCACCTTTAGCAGAAGAGCTCTTGGCGCTGCTCATTTCTTAGTGCACTCCCAAGCCTTGAGGAGAAGGAAGAAGCCAGATAATTAAGTTATCAGTGTGACTGCTGACACACTACATACCCCCACAAAAATGCCTGTTAATGACCCCAACATCCTGCCCCCTGAACTCAGCTTTCTTAATAGAAAAACTGCGGTCCACTTCACTGAGACTGAAGGTCTCACTTCCAAATTCAAAGCATCTCTCAGATTCTCCAAATCTTCCAAGCTTCCAGAAGAAGGGAAACTTCTTCTGTTTGATTCCTGCAATTAGCATCCCTCTACCTCTGTCCTATAACCATTCCCCTCAGTGTTCCAGCCCCCTCCCCCAAAAGAACATGCAGATTATTGAGACCACAGAGACTGACAGACACATTTCGGCCGGGTCACCTCCCCTCCCAGGTTTCTAAACACAACACCTTGCTAAGTGGCCTCAGAACACTGGGTTACCCCATTTACCACCCAACCACATACATCCCAGGACACAGGTCTTGCCATGGGCCCACTGTGTGCAGGGAGACATCCCTCGCCTGCCACCTATAAAACACTAACACCTGCAGCAAGCATGCCTGAGACAGGTTTAGGGATCCTGCTGATTATGCAACAGGGGGGTGCCTCAGGCCTCCCTGTCTCCCAGCCAAAGACTCAGGGCACAGCAGGCTTTCTATGGCCTCCCTCCTGTTATGTAGGCCAGACCACACATCAAACTCTGACACAAGAGACGCTGGTAGTTATTAGTAAAAGGGTGCATCCAAAATAGAATTCTACTGAAGGTAAGGCTTTGGATTTTGTCTTTTTAGGGCTACATGTGCAGCATATGGAAGTTCCCAGGCTAGGGGTCAAATTGGAGCTGCAGCTGCTGGCCTACACCACAGCCACCGAAAAATAGGATCCAAGCCATGTCTGCAACCTACACCACAGCTCACAGCAATGCCAGATCCTTAACCTACTGAGTGAGGCCAGGGATTGAACCTGCATCCTCATGGATACCAGTCAGGTTCATTACCACTGAGCCCCAAAGGGAACTCCAAAACTTCAGATTTTAAGAGCTTATAGCACATTTCTATCACATGTAATCCACAGAGAGAGGTCTCCTTTGCATGTCAATCTGACCAACAATGATTTGACTGCCTATAGAAGACAGCACTCTGTGAAGTGTAATTAAGCATGTCTTTGAAAATTGATTATAAAAATATGTATTAAGGTATTTATTGCTAGAGAGTTGAAACATGTTAGATTATCAGAGAAGAGAGCGGATGGGCTTTAGGAATAGGTGAAATTTACAAAAATTCCTAAACTTTATTCAGTTTATCTAATTCTTACTATCTCAGAAGGGAATAATTCATCATTGCTTGACTCTTTATGTTCATTTATGTTCATTTATATGTTCCACAAATTATCTTTCTTATAATTATCTCAAAGGTACGCTGCAAGATAAATTCCCCAAAACAAACAGATCTTCCTCTTCATCTCTCATTTGCTTTTACCCATTCTCCATCCTTCTCCCTGCTGGTTCTTCTGGGGATCATCTCGACCTCGGTTCCAGCGGGCTCACCCTAACCAACACATCTGCCACTAGCTTTATGTGCACAAATTACCTTATAGCCATCCTGCTTTAAGGCATATGACTCTTCTCAAAATAAATCATTCAAGAGAAATGATTATCCCTAAAAATCTGAGTCCAAGGACCCACTGAAGTAATCCCAGTGAGGATTTATAAAATTTTAACTGTTTCAAAACAGGTGAGATTGGCTTAATTCTTTTTAAGGGGACATGAATTCAAAGAGTTTGAGCATTCCCTGCCTAAGAGCACTTTTATATCACTATCACAAATTTGCAAGTCTTGAGATAATTATTAATTGTTGCTTTTCTCTAATTATATATCTGTAAGTTGTTTTTATGAGATACTTTACACCTATGACAGTGAAAATCACCTACTTGCCCAGCCAGCTGTAACAGTGATATATTATCGGAAGAGAGAAATCTGAGTTTCAGACGACAACAAATAGCAGAGGCCTGAAAATCTAACAGGAGAGAGAGGTGTGTACAGGGAAGAGGAAGCGTGCTCCCAGAGCAAAGAGGCTTGGCCTGCCCCCAAAGCAGGTGCCCTGGGGTAAGGAGCTGAGAGGAACCTAAACAAACAGAAGGACACTGAAGATGCTTTCCAAACTCAGGCGACCCACTGCCCCGGCTTCCTCCCTCTTCAAACTTCCTCCTAAGTTTTTCCAACTGAGGTCCCTGGAGGAAGGAGAGGTGATAAGGCAAAGGATGAGAATTAATCATGGGATCTAAAAACACAAGAGAAGGAATGAAAGAACAGCAGAGCATAAGCTTGCCAATTAGTACCCCCAAAGAAGATTATAGGAACAAACCACACACTACGGCCTCTAAAGGAAGATAGGAAGGAAGAAACTGAGGAGGGAAGGAGAGAGGGAGGAGAATTCCAGGAGGAAAAACCACATGTTCCTTAGAAACCATTACTCATGACATGGTCATGCCATTACTTTTGGCACGATCAGGAGTTCTTTGATTTCAACTGTCTTCTACAAAGCTATTACTTCTAAAACTTGATCTCTGTGTAATTTAAGTACTTTACCATTGCTCCCAGGCAAACTGAAATATATCAGGAAAAGGGACCTTGTGTACACATTTAGGTTCTTAGGTCCCTCATATAAGCTTTTTGTAGCAGATAAACAGCCAATGTTGAAAACTTTTGTTGCATAGAATTCAGACTTAAAGATACAGCTGATGATCTTTTCCATTTTCATTTTTTTAATTCCATTGTTCTTCTAACAGAATTAGTGAGATAAAAAATGCTGTGTTCATTTACTTTGTTTTTTTGTTTTTTTTTTTCACCTAAAGGCTGATAAACAGATTTCTCCATCCTTTCCAAACTTACCACAAATGGCCCAGTGCCCTCTATCGGACTTTCTGCCACACTGCTTCCCGTGGCCTCTGCAGCTACCTGGGTTGTTTGCAAACATTCTGCAGCCACAGCTCCACTGATAAATTAGCAGCTTAAGAAAAGTACTGTTTGGTTGGAACACAAATCATTTGACAAACAAAAGAAGAAATAGGTATAATGGACTCTAAAATCAAGCAGTAAAACTACTTGTGGCAGTGTCAATGTTTATGTCACTTTCCTCTTTCAGAAAAAGATTTAATTTGATTTACTTAAAAACAGATTTGTTGCATGGCTGAATTACCATTAATTGTGTCTTTACATGACTGGCTTCAGAAGCAGACAATGAACTGAATCAAGTCTAATCAAAGTGACCCAGCAAGCAGGGCAGTGATGAGAGACCATCGTCCTAGCCCGTAAGGACTGGGGTTGGGGCAGGGGAGGAATGCTGATTTTCTCCAGGCTTACATCATCTAGACCAAGCTGGACATGGGCTTAGGGAGTCTGATGCTGTGAGAAGTTCCTTGAGGAGGACAAATGCTGCATTTTGAGACATGCAACACTTTAAAACTCCTCAAAAACTGTTTCTTGACAAGAACATTTAACCCTACGGTCCTTCATCCAACTGTTTTTATAAATGCCATTACAGGGTGACCCCTTTTGGTGAGGGCTTTTTTTTTTTCCCATTAGAAGACTTTGTCTTCCATACAAAGTTTATTTTACCTCCTGTGTGAAAAAGCCAGAACTTCCAAATTTGCTACAAAAATAAAAATAAAAAAGCAAACAAGCCGAGAGTAATTTCAGTCCAGAATATGTGAGATCTCTGTATGAGACAGAGAAGGGACATCACCTCAGCCCCTGCCCCAGTCTCACTGGTCTGTTCCCGTGGCTAGAGATCTCATAAGTGACATTACCTTGCAACACAAAATAGATATCAGTCACTTATATGTGGAATCTAAAATAGGGCACAAATGAACCTATGTACAGAACAGAAACAGACTCACATACATGGAGAACAGACTGTGGCTGCTGAGAAGGAAGGAGTAGGATGGATTAGGAGTTTGGTGTTAGTAGATGCAAAGTATTACATTTAGAATGGTTAAGCAATGAGGTCTGCTGTATAGCACAGGGAACTATATCCAATCTCTTATGACAGAACATGATGGAAGATAATATGAGATGGAGACCATATATATATATATATATATGACTGGGTCACTTTGCTGTATAGCAGAAATTAACAGAACATTGTAAATCAACTATGCTTTAATAAAAATATTTTTAAAAGATAGGTATCAGAAAACAGCTACTCTTGCCACAAAGACAGTGAATTTTCTTCCTGCCTCGGCTGTGTTGACTCATTTGTGTGCCAGGCATTGGACAGGGGTTAGAGGAATAGAAATAACTAAAACACAGTCTCTACCCACAAGGCTTTCAGTTAAGTAGGATACAAAGACAAGTGACCATAATTCGAACATAACATTGTAAACTTAATGATAAAAATATACAGAAAGTGGGAGCAAGAAGGAGAAAATTCCAGTAAGAAAGATCCATAATTCAAAGTCAGAGTTTGTATTGTACCCACAAGTGCATCACTTGGATTAAATGAAGACTTGGAAACTGCCTGAATTGCTGTCATTCACTTCTGACGCATGGTTACAAAGGCAAGCTGGTGCTAAATATATTAAGTGAAGTAATATTTACTCATATTAGAGAAGCATCAAACATAAACAGCAAGCTACTCAAAAACATAGAAGCGGGACCTTCAAAGAGATGACGACAGGCTATGTCAGACAGAGACAAGGTCAAGGAAAATTCAGACTGAAAGGATTGCTAGATTTAGCAGTAAAAGAAGTCACTGTTTAGTTCAAGACAAGCCACTTCAACAGAGTGATGAATACAAGAAGCCAGGCTCAAAGAAGATGTGTTTTAAAAGGAAAAAACACAGCAGGCAAGATACAGATACTTGCAGGAGAAATTACCTTAAGTGAATGCTGTGGAAGACAGTTCAGGGGAGATTTTTTCCCTCGAGGACAAGAGCCCTTCCTAGGGGGTAGAAGATGAGAGCATGGGCTTTCCAGTCATTGAGACCTGGGTTCAAATTCTATCTGTGCCATTTAAAATAATCTGCAAAATGGGGAAATCATGGCACTTGCAGAAGAAGCATCTAGGGTAAAGTACACACTCACTGTGGAAACCAGGAAGGAATCAAAGAAACCACTATATGTCTTAAATTCTAAGACTCATATTTTAAAATTTCTGAAATGAGGACGCATCACAGTTTGTCAGCATTTTCCCTCTCAGCAGCATATCAAATAATGACTCCTCTAACAACCAATGACATCTTGGATTTAATGAGCGAATTAGTCCTTAACCCTGAAGCAGCTCAGTAAGGGACCTAACTTTGTGCAACCTGGCTTATGAAGAAATGTTACCTTGAACATTTTGCCTAAAATCACTAGGCTTTCAAAAAATCTTCTGGGTCCTTGCTACATAGAATATGGCCCACAGACCAGCAGCAGCACTGGGAGTTGTTAGAACTTCAGAGTCTCAGGCTCCACCCCAGACCTATTAAATAAGAATCCTCATTTTAACAAGGATCCTGAGTAATTCGTGTGTACGGTCAAGTTTTAAAAGCATTGTTCTAGCTTTTTGCTTTCTTTTTCTTTAAGTTAGAGCTATTGGTATTATTGGACATTTGGATTCATTTCCTTAACTACTCACCAAAATTTTACTCTTTCATTACAAATATAAAGGCAAATTGGGATTAAGCTGATGCTTTAACACCTTTCAATATTTATGATCTATTTGGGGATTACTATAATTGTACATCAAAGTCAAAATATCTGGAAATCACAGATAATATCAAAGTTGGAGAGTTGTAGTTTTAATCTAAAAAATAAACTTTTTCTCCTGCAGAATGGCTGAATTTATTTTTTCAATGATACTTCCAATTGACATATTTATACTCTTTAGCCAAGTAGAATACTAACCAGATTGAATACTTATAATGCACAAGAACTGAACAATTTGGGGCTCTAATTAGCCTGGTCTGACCAACCTAGGAAAACAACAGGCTGCCAAATATTGGACTGAATATCATACAATTAGAATTATTGGACCATTATGAAATGTGTTGCTTGGTGACATCTACTATAGAGGACAGAAATCATTAAAATGGACTTTCATGATGCCCCAGTTGGGGTTAATACTAATCTAATCATGACCAGAGGTAGCACAACTCTGATTATCCTATTATTCTCTATGGTGGGCTCAATAAAAGGGAATGTAAAATTAGGAATCTTAACTCTGAAATGGAATAGTTAATCCTCCACATAAAGAGCCAGGATTGGTTGCCAGTATACAGATAGCTAGAGTGATTAATGTGAAAAGACTAGCACTCCATATAACCCCCCGGACACTGTTACTTTATAGTGCAAATAAATTAGGTTTTCTATAGTTAATGTAGGTAGAAGGAATTGGATTTGGCTTTTTTTTTTTTCAGTCTTCTTGGTTTTATTACCCTGAGTAAGACATACTCCCTCCATAGCCCCCAGGACCTTCTTGCTGCGGGAGTCCCCTTGCCAGCTGCTCAGGACCTAGCCATGCCCACACAGGCCCTCTCACCCAAGGTCTATCTCTATTCCAAAGGAAACACTCACAGTCACTCTCCTTTGCCCCAAAAAAACACTGGGGTATAGGCTAATCCGTAGGTGGTAACCCCTTTGCTGCCCCCATCAGCAAAGCAGTCTGTCTCTCCTTTCTGATTCCCTGGACAGGAGTCACATCCCTGTTTCTTAAGCCTAGAACCTGCAGTGCTATGAAAGCCCTCCAAGTAGTAGGTACAGGCTCTCCGAGTAGTGCTGTGAAAGCCCTGTCTTGGCTTGGGTTTCCCAAGCAGCCGGCACTGGACCAGAATTCAACGGCAAATGGTTTATTTAGGAGGTGCTCTCAGAAAACACTGGCGAGGAGTGGGAACCTAGGTATGGTGGGCGCTGTGATGTATTTGCTCCTATTCCCTCAAGAGGCAGGCTGTGAGTGTTACAGTAGAGCCTCAGCTACCAGCCCTTTTTGTAGATGGTGTTGGTTGAAGACAACTGCCTCTCCCAAGGTCAAGCCCCCTTCTAGGTAGAGAGCCCACACCCAGTGACAAATCATTGCAGAGTTATAATCTTCCAACCTACTCACCTCAACTCAGGACACCTCTGAAGTGCCTCTCCAGCTCCAAAGTCCCCTAAGTGTTCGGCTGAGGCTTCTACTTGGATTATGCTGTGGCCCAGCATCTCCCTTTGCTGCTTTGCTCCCATCACCTGTCTCCCACAGGTGTAGATCCCAAAAGAGCTCCCCAGTAAACATTCCTCACGTTAATAAACCCAACCTGCAACTACAGGTAGGGAAAGAGAACCAATAAAGTATGTGCTGTCAAGCAGTTTACCACTATGCGGAACTGGAGCTCAATCCCACCAGAAAACTTTGGGAAACAGTATAGAACATATGCCTTAGAATCACCCCACCCAAGGGTTGAAGGAACTGAGATAATATAGTTGGTTGAGGACAATAATCCCTTCCACAATTGGCCTGTCCCATGCACAATAGGCTGCAGCTGCCAAAGGAAACCTTCAAACAGAGTCACAGGCTTGGTGCTTGGATGTTAGGCTGGAATGCACAGAAGTGAGAGGCGCCCATGGGATACAGGCAAGCTCTAACCGGGTCTGCTTCTAGTCACCTGCTACCATTTAGGCCTGAGGGGAATCATGTTCCCAGGCCAGCGATGCACCCAGAAGAAAAGAAGCACCGGACATGAGAAAGTGCTAGAAATACCTACCACAATCAGGAAGGGACGTGTGCTCGGAACCCAGACCATGGCCATAGAGCAAACACTGACTGAGTGAATAATACCTGTCAGACATTCTACCTGGCTGTTCTCAAACGTGAACTCATTTAATCTTCACAAAAATCCTATGAGGTATTTCAATTTAACATATGAATAACTGAAGTTTACAGGAGGGAGACATCTCCACATTAGAAGCTTCATCCCAGATCTAATACGAAGTCCATAACTGGAACCAGACTATACTATTTTCACCTATCTAGTAGCAAGAAACAGATTTCTCCAAAGAGGAACATTTTTAGTGAGTTTTAGAAGCAGAAGGCCACTAGCCACCGGGCTAAACATCATTGACTTTTGTGAAAAGTGAAGAACCATGTCCCCTCTTTCCCCCTGCAAACAGCTAGCATGGGGGCCAGGGAGGAGAAAGTGTAAAGTCATAATAAGAATTTAATGGTACCAGGTAAAATTACTCTATGTTTTACACTGTCAGTGTTTATCTATTCATTCCCTAGCATTAAGCTTTTCAACTGCTGAACTGAGAATAGGTTTGCCTCCTAAAGTGACTATGACAGTGTTATTACCTAAAAGTAGCCAGAAGAGTCATGGGTGACCAGTTTTCATCCAATGGCAGGTTTAGATTGCTCCCACTCAGTCAATTTCATAAGAAAGAGGGGACACACAAAGTTGTGTCTCAATCACAGGTGACATCCCACCCATCATACCAGCTCAGCTTATCAGTTGCATACCAACTAACCTACACAGTCAACATTGACAGCTTTCCCAGCTTCCATGAATTATAGAAATAACTATTACAAAAATAACTATATAGGGTACCTGGCTTTCATTTCCAAATCTCACCTTACTTTTGACCTTAAAAACGAGATTTGAGCTGCCACTTCTCTAAATTGATAGTGTTCTCAAGCACTTACTTCAAGACGTGGAGAATGACACAAGAGGAAAGTGGCAGAAAACCTAATCATCTTAGAGACAAGCAAGCCAAGACAAGGAGGATTCTCCCTCCTTGGCCTCATTCTCCAGAACCAAGAGGGCTGTGAGGCACTGCAAAGTCTCTAAGAAGATCTGGTCTTCAATTTCTCCTCAGGCATCAGACTGAGAAAATTCTCCAGTGTTCTCTTATGGTAAATGGTCATTTGTTAGGGCATTTGCCCAGGACCAACATTTCAGTCTCAAAAAAAAAGTGAAGGAAAAAATCTTCCACATGAGACCACAAAGCTGGAGGAAAAAGTAGGCATGTCCAATGACAGTGAGTTGGTAAGAACAGAAATCACATGAAGAGTCAAAGGAACATAAGTTTTAAGTTGAGGGAGAGAAAATAAGACAGAAATAAAGTCAGAGGCAGACTCAAAGATTTGGAAACCAAATTTATGGTTATGTCAGGAGAAGCTGGGGCAGGAGGGATAAATTAGGAGGTTGGGATTGACATGTACACACTACTATATATAGAATAGATGGGTAGCAAGGACCTACTTATAGCACAGGGTAATCTACTCAATGCTGTATAAAAACCTATATGGGAAAATAATCCAAAAAAGCATGGATATATGTACGTGTACAACTAATTCACTTTTGCTGTACACTTGAAATTAACACAACTTTCTAAGTCAACTGTACTCCAATAAAATTATCTTTTTAAAAAAATAAATAAAAGCTGAGGTTTTTTTTAAGAAATAGGCTGTAATTCTAGAGTACATGTGAACTACTACAACAGAATGAGAAGATTCTAAATGTTTTTCCTCATTACCTCTAAGTATCTAATAGATCACAGTTCACAGCTTATCAGCTGCTCTTTATCCATTTAAAATAATCCATGAGGAAATATTAGCTCAAGGCTGTTAAGGGTCCAAATAATATCTCAGAGGCTGATCATCTTGGGAAGAAGGAGGAATGCTACCAAAGCCACTGTAGAAAAAATTACTAATCCTACAACCCCAGTAATTACTTTGCAAATCATAGAGTGGTTCTTTGTTATGTTGATAGCCAAAATTTCACCGTTTATCTACACCTAAATCTGGGACATCTGGCTACCCTAACTTTGTATGCTAGACAGAGCATAAATCACAGGTCAGGAGCCATGGACCGTGAAAGGCACAAAGTTATGAAAACTTATGGCCTTAGAAACAAAGCCACATACAATTTCTATATACATATACTGTTTTATTTTTAGATCATCTTCCAGCCACCTCTCCATCATGGTGTGAATTCAGGGACAGGCCAGTTTGACACATCTGGTTACTTATAATTAACATCATGTTTAAAACAGCACTCAAAAAAAAAAGGGGACAAAAACCTCAATTGCTCCCAGTAGAAACTATTAGTTATCAAAGAATTGCTTCATCATTAAAATTTTTTCCTTGGTCCAACCAATTAGTTTCTCTGAGTTCTGTGACTATTGACTTATGCATAAAAACATCAGAAGGGGACAATTAGATGAAAGAGTAATAGGTAAAATTATTTTATATTTTCAGTTGGCAAAAGAGGAAGATAAATGTTATGAATATTGAAAGGGAAAGCAAATTGCAGAACTGGATATATAGTGTGATTACTCTTTTTAATAAGCTATAAAATATATCAGTAGAGAGAGAAACTGATAATAGAATAATGGTTTAGAAGTATATTTCTTAAACTCTAACATTCAAAACAAGTACATTTTTATATGCTTTTTTTTTTCTTTATGGCTACACTACGGCATATGGAAGTTCCATGACTAGTGTTCAAATCAGAGCTGCAGCTGCAGACCTATGCCACAGCCACAGCAATGCCAGATCCAAGCCACACCTGTGAACTACACAGGCAGCTTGCGACAACACTGGATCCTTAACCCACTGAGCAAGGCCAGGGATCGAATCTACATCCTCATAGAGACAATGTCAGGTCCTCAACCTACTGGCCACAACGGGAACTCCTGCTTGTTCTTTGTTGTTGTTTTATAAGCATTTATTTTTTTTAATTTTTTTAAACCAATGAGAATTGTTTAAAAAAAAAATCTCCTAAACCTTACCAACATATGATCTTTAACAGTTTTCTCCCCAGTGTTGAAAACAGGACACCCACAGTTAATGAAGAAAATTAGACAATGTGTTCAAAGCATCCAATATCATACTTGTCACAGCAGATGCTGTACTATCAGAGGCTACCAGTTTCATTGGCACATAACATTTTCAAAAACCAAGAATTCAAAATTAAAATTTATATCAAACTAATATTGTAAATTATCCTTTATTTTCATCTATGTATGAAAATCATGGCAAATCAAATGAAAATTAGAATCTTCAGGGGGAAAAAGTGTTTTAGTAAAAACAATCTTACATTATATAATGAATCCCATTAATAATAATTGGGTGTTATGATACTCTACTTCCTTGACATTTATTGAATTTTTATCAGCAGATCATAATACAAAATAAAATTCTGGAAACACTTTGCTTCCTATATCCCCAGAGCTTCCCTCGGGTTTGACGTAAAATCATCTTCTGTGGAACTTGATTTAATATTGCATCCCTTGCTTGATTTCCTTCCTTTTCCTGACTCACTTTCCTCTTTCACTACTTGTCTGGCCTATTAAGTCACTTTCACACAAATCTCAACCTCTAGGACTGCTCATGGTGAATCAAACCTTAGGTAAATACTGGAAATCTTCCCTCACACTTCTCACGCTTGCTGGGTGATTATATTCTTGCTTGCAATTTCATCTCCTGCCTACAAGCAGATGACTTCTAAAGAGGTGATTAAGCCTCTTCCTTGAGCTTAGACCTGTGGACTCAACTGTCTTCTAGGAAATCTCAGCCCTGATGTCCCCCAGAGAACCCAGTGTAATATTACGCAAATTATTTCTACTTTTCCTCATCTATGAAAAAGAGAATGGCATTATCCCCGTAGGGCTGTTTTTTGGTCTAAATGGAAATTTATAAAAATAAAGCAATTAGAAAAGTGCCTGGCACTTTCCATTAAAAAATATACACATATTCACGTTGTTATTATTCTTGTTTGATTTTTTTTTCTTTTTTTGCTGCACCCATGATGTAGAAGTTTCCCATCCAGGGATCAAATCCAAGCTGGAGCTGTGACCAACACTGAACAACAACATAGCTGCAGCAACACACTGGGTCCTTAACCCACTGCATCTGACCCAGGATTGAACCGCCACAGGGACAAACTGTGTCATCAACCTACTGTGCCACAGTGGGAACTCTGTTATTACTCTTGGTTTTTTGTTGTTGTTGTTGTTTGTTTTGCTTTTTAGGGCCACACCTGCAGCATATGGAGGTTTCCAGGCTAGGGGTCTAATCCGAGCTGTAGTTACCAGCCTACGCCGCAGCCACAGCAATGCCTGATCCAAGCTGCATCTGCGACCTACACCACAGCTCATGGCAACGCAGGATCCTTAACCCACTGAGTGAGGCCAGGGATTGAACCTGCAACCTCATGGTTCCTAGTTGGATTCTTTTCTACTGTGCCACAATGGGAACTCCCAAAAACTATTGAATTACTGCAATTTCATGTATTAATATATAGAAACAAAATATGTTTACATAAGAAAAATATGATCTTTAAGCCTATTTTGTTAAGGACCTTTAAAAAGTAGTCCCTCTTCCACTATGCTAAGTGAAATAAGCCAGACAAAGAGAAGTACCGTATGATATCACTTATATGTGGAATGTAAAAAATACATCATGAAGTTCTTATGTGACACAGCAGGTTCAGGATTTGGTGTTGCTGCAGCTGTGGCTCAGGTCACAACTGCGGCACAGGTTCTATCCCTGACCTAGGGAATTCCTTACACCACAGGTGCAGCAAAAAATAAAAAATGAAAATAAAAAATATAACAAAAAAGAACTCACAGATATAGATAAAAAATTAGTGGTTACCAGTGGGGAAGAAGGATGGGCAATACAGGAGTGGGGAAGTGAGAGACAAACTATTAGGTATAAGACAGACTCAAGGATGTATTTTACACCACAGGGAATATAGCCAATATTTTGTAGTAACTGTTAATGGAAGATATCTTTAAAATTATATTAATTTTTTAAATTTTAAGTAGACCCTCTTTTTAAAATAATTTTAAGGTTTTATTCCAAGGCCATATTCTTGTAGCTGTATATCATATCTCATTTTCTTTTTTCTTCTTTTTTTTTTTGTCTTTTTGCCTTATCTAGGGCAGCACCTGCGGCATATGGAGGTTCCCAGGCTAGGGGTCTAACAGGAGCTGTAGCTGCCGGCCTTTGCCACAGCCACAGCAACGCGGGATCCGAGCCACGTCTACAACCTACACCACAACTCACGGCAACGCCGGATCCTTAACCCACTGAGCAAGGCCAGGGATCAAACCCGCAACCTCATGGTTCTTAGTCGAATTTGTTAACCACTGAGCCACGAAGGGAACTCCTGTCGTATCTCATTTTCATCAAGCTCAAGACATTCATCATCAGTATCACTAGGAAAACTCAGGTCAGAGTTTCTGCTTCTTTAGTTTTCATTGAATAGGATCCTTGGGTCTCCACCATCATACCTCTGAACCACAAGTTGCTTAATTTTAAACCCTGGGTCATAGACTTTTCTGTTTCTAAACTTGAACATTAGTCTTTAATGGAGATGCCTCTCCCTGCAGATGTTCTAAAAAGCTGGTGACAACCCCTGTTTTCACCCACACAGTCATGTCAGTAAGTTTTCCAGTCCATTTTGATGGTGCATGGCAATGAGAATGGCAACTATTTCTGTGGAAACATATCCACCTCACAAAAAAAAAAAAAAAAGAAAAAAGAAAGAAAGAAAGAAAAAGTAAAAAGAAAAAAAGAGAGAGAGTAGTCAAAAGTTACTCTAGCTGAGTGTGGAAGATACAGGGCATTTAAACAACCAAATGTTCTGGTTTTATGAAGATGCTTGGTTTTCATCGTATGCCCTATGAGCTCTCACCCCAAGTATAATGGTTAGAACTCAGCTTCTGGTTAAACTGTCAGGGAGGAGGATCAGGTTTTAATGCTCTCCCTATGGGCATCCTTCATACTCTTCTAATCCAGGTCCCAGGGCACTTGTGGAAAATTCTGTAAAAGAAGGCATTTTAGGAAACTGGAAGACTAAGTCAACAAGAGTACTAGTTGACACACTAAGAGGTAAAGCAAAGCTTTCAGTTCGAGAAACATTAAATAAAGAATTGGAGTAATGAGGACTCTCTCCTCTATCTCAAGGCACTGATGTGTTGGTCTGAAAAGACAACCAGGATAGAAGGGAAAACACTTAATATGAGTGGCCTAACTCTATGGACAGGCTAACAATAAGGAGATTGGGTGACAGAAACTAAGGAGCGTAAAAAACTAGGCCAGATGCTGCTTAAAAAAGCAAAAGACAAAACAAACCTGTGCAGACAAAGCAACCAAGAAAGGGCTTTGGAAGAGAATAAACAGTTCTAAAGAGGATTTGTTTTAAGTTGGTGCAATAACATACATGACAAAAATCCACTCCCCCACCTTTCCTATGAAGTTCAATCAGAAAAAAATTTTTATTTTTTTTTTTTTTGCCATAAACCCTAAAGATATTCTGAGTTTGGCATTTAGGCTGGTCCAGAGACTCATCATGGAAATACCAACACTAGACTTTGGTGCACATCTGAGTGGAGTTAATATCCTTCAGCATTCACAAAGACCTCACAAAATCCTGAAACACTCCCCTCACTTGAGAAGAGACTTGGGGGCCCATGATTTAACTTAACTTTGAAAACACTCTCAGAGATATCTTACAAAGCAAACACTTGCTCCTACATTACATTTCCACAATTGCCCCAAACATAACCCCATCAAGGAACCATTCCCCTGAAATGTAATAAATAATGTATGGTTTCATTTATAAGCAATATAAAAGGTAAAGGCAATCTAGGGTGATGCACTGAATGAAATAACAGTTTTGCAATTACACCACAGCAAAGCTGCACAAAAGCTGCATGCCAGATGGCTACACCACTCAAGGGAAGCTAGAAAAACATAAATACTCTGCATCCTCTAATTCAGCAGGGCTTTGGAAAGAGGCAACCAGATCTCAGTGTAAGGAGGCTTATCTCCATCTGAAGTCACTGGTGGCTGGCCACCTTCCTAGGATCAATGCTGCAAGCTGCTTCCAGCCAAAAGGGCCGTCATATGAAAAGGAGCAGGAATGGCTTCCAAAAAAAACTAAATAAATGAGACAGATTTTTATATTTCCATTTATCAGTTTCACCCAGATATGTTTGTAGGCACAATCTGAGTGAATTTAGCTAAAATAATAAGTGAAATGTAGCACTTAAGTATTTATAAAATACGTTTAGGTGACCCTTGGAGACAGTTATCTCTCATCTCTCACTGAATCCTAGTCTCAGCAAGATCAGATGGTTAGGAGCTTGAAGAGTAGACGGTAGTGGTGGTGGTGGCAG
>PVHT020001751.1:18483497-18498485 GCA_004024745.2 Catagonus wagneri
AATATATATAACAACTGCTTTCAGTGCTGATTAATCATTCCTTTTCAAGCTTGAATGCTCCAGTCCTAGAGCTTTCTGTTCATACAAAATAGAACAAATAAGGTTGGTTGGTTATTTAAAATCTCCTCAGGTGGAAATTTAAAAGGAGCTGTGATGCTGGTGGTTCTGAATAAATGCAAAGTGGTACCAAGAACCAGTTGTCAGGAGTCTTGGAAGCTATTTCCGCATCTGCTTCTAACTCTGTGTGACTTCTAGCCTTTGATTTCCTAAGCTGTGAAATGAGGCTGGGATGATAAGTATTATATTTCAGCTGATATGCGTTGTCTAGTTAACTGTCAGTGGATGCACTGATGGTTGTTTGTGAGAAATATAATAAGGCTGAGACTAGGTCAAAGGGAAAGAGGATTGTGACTGAATAGTAATGTCTGCAATACACATGGGATTAGAAACTATTGATGCATGATTCATCATATGTGGAAGTTCTTTCCTGGGGCTGCAGCTCTCTAAGCCTCTGATTCATGTACTTCAAATTGTAGTGGTATTGCCTTGTACATAAGTTATTTTTCCCTTGATAGTGTCAAGATTTTCTCTTTGGATTTCATCATTTCTGCAGTGACGTGTCTGGGTGTCAGTCTTTGGTTTATCCTACTTGGAATTTGTTGAACTACTTGGAAATGTAGATTCATCATCTTTATGAAATTTGGGAAGTTTTCAGCCATTATTTCTTTGAATATTTTTTCTACTCCTTTGTCTCCTTTCATTTTGGTACTCCCATTACACATATGTAAATGTGTTTAGTGGTGTCTCAAGATTTTTCCTTTTTTTTAATTTTTCAATTATAGCTGGTTTACAGATTTCTGTCAGTTTTCCAACTGCACAGCGTGGTGACCCGGTTACATATACATATATGGATTCGTCACAAGTGATTAGACATAGTTCCCGGTGCTATACAGCCAGATCTCCTTGCTTTTCCATCCCAAGGGCAATAGTCTACAACTGTTAACCCCAGACTCCCATACCATCCCACTCCCTCCCCCACCCTCTTGGCAACCACAAGACTGTTCTCTAAGTTCATGATTTTCTTTTCTGTAGAAAGGTTCATTTGTGCAGCCTGTTAGATTCCAGATATAAGTGATATCATACGGTATTTGTCTTTCTCCATCTGACTTACTTCATTCAGTATAAGGGTCTCTAATTCCATCCATGTTGCTGCCAATGACATTATTTTATGGTTTCTCAGATTTTTCTGAGGCTCCCTTCAGTGTTCTGCATTCTTTTTTCTCTCTGTTCTTCATATTATATAATCTCCATTAATATATCTTTAAGTTTGATGATTCGTTCTTCTGCCAGTTCAAAACTGCTGTCAAGCCCTTCTAGTGAATTTTTTACTTCAATTGTACTTTCAACTCCAGAATTTCAATTTGATTCTTTTTTACAATTCATATCTTTTTACTGATATTCTTTATTTGATGAAACGTTGCTTCATACCCTCTCTTACTTCTTTCAGCATGATTTCCTTTAGTTCTTTGAATATATGTATAACAACAGCTTTAAAATCTGTCCTTTTTAAATATAATATCTGAGCCCACTCACAGGCAGCGTTTATTATCTGCCTTTTTCCCCGTGTATAGATCACACTCTTTCTTTGCCTGCCTCATAATATTTTGTTGACAACTGGACTTTCTAGAAACTCTGGATACCGACTCCCATCCCCCATCTCTGGGGCTTTTTCGTGTGTGTGTGTGTGTGTTCGCTTTTTTACATGTTTAGACACTTGTATACTATTTTAATGAAATCCATTTCCCCACCAGAGATGAAATGTTTAGGATTACAATGGTTTTAGCAGTGCTCTCTTTGAGAGTCTCTCTATTAATATGTCTGTCTCATTTGGTATCACACCCAATCCTTAGGCTCCACCAGCTCATAGCTCTCTTTTTTCAACAATGCCTTGGGCATAAATTGCTCCACAATACATCCAGTTAAATTTAGGCAGTGATAGTTTTTGAGACCAGTTTTTGAGGTTTGTTCTGACCTGAAGAAGGCTCTTCTTAACTGTCTCTCCCCAGTTCTTACTGCTAAACTAACTTGTCTTTGCTTTAGCTTGTTGCTATTAATTTAGAAGAGTTGCTGGCCTCCTCTTATTTGTTTACCACCAAAACTTCTATTATTTGGAGAGCACCTTTAGGTTTAAACTTTCCTACACTCTTTTTCAAATAAAGTCAGTGCAAATGGGGAGAACTTCATTTTCCTTTTTTGGTCACACTCCTAGCATATGGAAGTTCCTGGGCCAGAGATCAAATCCAAGCGGTGGCTGTGGCAACACCAGATCCTGTGCCACAAAACGAACTCCATTTGGGGAGAACTTTAGATTCATATTTTCATATGGATTGCCTCTTCTCTTGGACAAAATTTCTGAGCTCCTACTCCAGGCACTGGGCAGGTGTGGTAGCCTCTGTTCTTCTAGGTTTACCTCTCCTGGCTTGAAACCTCTGCAGTACAAGTGAGCTGGGACAAGGGAACTTGGGGGCCAGTATGCTCACCCTGTCACACCTGCAACAGATGGTCTGCCCCATGAGTGAGGGCTGGTTGGATGAAACAAGCCCTGTGACTTCTCAGTCTCTCTCACCAATAAATTACCCTCTTTGACTCAGAGATTGAGGGGCTACAAAGTTCTGGAGGCCTGCCCCTCCTGGTAAATATCACATCCACTGATTACAAGCTGAGAGGAGAAGGAGTCCCATTTTCTTGGTCACACCCACCAGAAGTAGTGCTTCTGTCAAGCTGATGGGGATGGGGACTGGTCATGGCTTAATTGCCACTCACTCTCACTGATCTTACTCAGTTTCAGAGATTTGTCTTGAACAAATGTTTCTTCATTTACTGCATGTCTTTTGGAAAGTTTCCTGAATTTAAGTAGTTTGACTTTATTTTATGGTTTTCAGTAGTTATGCTTATTTCACTAAGGAGTGAGTCCACAGAATTCTTCATACTGCCACTGCCATCCCAGAAATGGTACCTGATGGCTTCCTTCTTATCTTAAAAAGCAAAGTTAAATTTACTGTGGATTTATCTTAAAAGTTGTTACCTCTATCTTTTTTGCCTGAATGCCTAATCATCAAATATCTGCTTTTATCCAGTTAAAACTGACAAGTGGGTAAGTAAAGACCTATGCTTATTTTCCATTCTGAAAAAGAATTTGTATCACCTGAGGCTCTTAATTATTGTAGAACCAAATTGTGGCAGAACCAGAGGATTTTGAAGGAATTTTCTTCAATACCATGTAGATTAATTTACGACAACTTGACTGGGCCACAAGGTGCCCAGACACTTGGTCAAATATTATTCTTGGTATGTCTTTGAGGGTTTTTCTGGATAAACTTAATATTTGAGTTTGTAGGCTAAGTAAAGCAGATTGCCCTCCCTAATGTGGATGGGGTCTCATCCAATCACCTGAAAGCCTGAATAGAACAAAAAGGCTGAGTAAGGGGGAACTCCTCCTTCCTGACTTAGTAAGCTGGAACATGGGTCTTTTCCAACCTTCAGGCTTATACTGAAACACCAGCTCTTCTTGGGTCTTGAACTTGTGACTTTGGGACTTGAACTACACCTCAGCTCTCTGCAGTCTCCAGCTTGTCAACAGAAGAGCTTGGGACTTCTAAGCATCTATAATTGTATGAACCAATTCCTTATACAAAATCACTTTATAGATATACACAGACAAATGTGAAAATATATGAATAGCTATATCCATCTCATTGGTTCTGTTTCTCTGGAGAACCTTGACAAATACATTTAACAAACACTTCACCTTTCGTAGGATTTTACTGTTGCAGGTAAGTCTCAGATTTGTCTATCTCCAAAGACTTAACAGATTTAGCCTCAGGACAAATTTCAGGGAGTCACTCACAATCTCTTCTACTTTTTCACTCAGAAATGTTGAGTAAAATGCAGTTTAAGGCAGTAAACTGCACAAGTAAATCTATTTTTCATCCTTTCCTGCTGCATTTGACTCAGGACTACCATGAGGCCAAAATACTCTGAGAATGCTTACAAATCAAACACCACAAGGCCAATATGAAATAACATTAGCCAAACTGAGAAAAAATATTTGAAGGAAATGAGGACAAAAGCAATCAGTCCAAGAATGGTGATAAAACTAAATGGTACTTTCCACTGATTTCCCTACCATCCAGCAGAGATCACCCCTACTGACCACACAAAACACCCTTGGGCTATTTCCAATGGACTTCCAAAATGAGTTTAGACCAATTCCAAATTTAGATAAAAAGTGGCGGGAGAATTGAAGTCTAGTGACAAGCCTTGAATTGTGACAATGTTACTGCCCATACACCACAACCATAGTCCATCCCAGCTCTATGAACAATAGTCTGAAATAGTCTGCAAACAATAGTTTATAGTTGGCAAAATAATTCAGCAGAAGCAATGACCCTGAAACACCTGAGAAAACAGTAAACCACATTTTAAAGAAATTCTGTTTAATTCTATTTACATGATGACATGTCTATTTCATCAAGCATATTTAAAGATAAAAAGAGCATTTAGGTGTTTCACTGACTTATATGATCATAGAACCAGCAATTCTGTGTCTAAATGGATAACTTATCACAAAGTAATCTTGCTGGCCACCTCAAGGGCAGTTAGCTCTATCAGTTTCTGCTGCACTAGTCAACTCAAATCTGCTTTTGAACCAGTCAAAGACATAATGAAAACCAGCTAGCACAACAGGACCCTCCAATCTCCTGCAGAATTGATCTGGAAGACAGTCCTTACTCCACCAACAGTAAAAACTGGTCCTAATTTTTTATTTTTTATTTATTTATTTGCTTTTTATGGCTTCAATCCCTGGCCCAGAAACTTGCACATTCTCTGGGCACAGCCAAAAAATGAGAATAAAATCATATGATCAAGTCAATAGATGCAGAAAGCACCTTTAACAGAAGTCAGCATCACTTTACGGTTAAAAGACTCTCAACAAAGTAACTATAGAGGACATGTCAAAAGACCCATATGACAAGCTCACAGTTAACATCATACTTAAAGGTGAAAAGCTGAGACATTTCTCTTTAACATCAGGGACAAGACAAGGATGTTCACTATTACCACATTTATTCAACATATTTCTGCAAGTATTAGCCAGAGCAACTAGGCAAGAAAAAGAAGTAAAAGACTCCATATTGGAAAGGAAGAAGTAAAACTGTCTTTTGCAGATGACATATTACATATAGAACACCCTAAAGATGCTACCAAAAATGGTTAGAATTAATGCATGAATTCAGTAAATTTGTGGGAAACAAAAATCAAATGCAAATATTAGCTGCATTTTTATACATTGACAATGAACTATAAGAGCAATTAAGAAGACAATCCCATCTAAAGTACCTAAAAATAAATTTAACCAAGGTGGTGGAAGACTTGCACACTGAAATCTAAGACAGTGATGAAATAAACTGGAAGATAAATGGAAATATATGGTAAGCTATTTCATGGTCATGGAAGAATTAATGTTGCTAAAATGTCCATACAACTCAAAGTAATCTACAGATTCAATGCAACCTCTACAAAAATTCCAAAGACATTTGTTCACAGAAATAGAACAAACAATCCTAAAATTTGTATAGAACCACAAAGACCAAGGCATTCTGGAGAAAGAATAACAATGCTGGGGGCAGCAAGATTCTTGATTTCAAATACTATTACAAAGCTGTAGTAATCAAACAGTATGACATTGCCTTAAAGAAAAACAGACATATAGTTGAATGTAACAGAGTGCTCAGAAATAAATTCATGCATATATGCTTTTTTTGTGTGTGTGTGTCTTTTTATAGCCGCACCCACAGCAGATGGAGGTTCCCAGGCTAGGGGTTGAATCAGAGCTGTAGCTGTTGGCCTAGGCCGCAGCCACAGTAACACCAGATCCAAGCCATGTCTGTGACCTACACCACAGCTCATGGCGACACTGGGTCCTTAACCCACTGAGAAAGCCCAGGGATCGATCTTACCTCCTCATGGATCCTAGTCAGGTTCATTAACTGCAGAGCCACGATGGGAATCCAAAGCTGGTCCTAATTTAAAGCTCTGCTTCCAAGCACCATTTCTAGGCTCCCATGCGGCACTAAGTGGGGCCCTCTTCTTCTCTGGAGTACCATGTATGACCCTGGCTGATTACCAGGAGTGTAAATCCTCCCGAATGGCTATGCCTGGGAGAAGGAAATGTAGAAGCTGGACATCCCTCACTTAATCCTTCCAATCTTTGTATGCCCTCACTGTAACAGACACTGAACCAGATCGTAGGATGCCACAGTAAATCAGATACAGGGTCTGTCCTCAAAGAGCACCCAGTCTGGGTGTAAAACCAAATAACTACAACCCCACGTTATGAGAGGTAAAATAACATGTGGAGCATTTGGAACTCAGAAGATGTTAAAAATGTCTGGCAGAGGAGAGGAAAAAGACATCTTCACGGAGTAGAGGTATTGAGCCAAGTTCAGATTTTTAAAAACCTACTTATTCCCGTTCCTCTCTAGCCTTCAACAACCATCCAGCTTCTCACCTCAGTATCAATGGGCGCCCAGCCCTGAAGGCCAGCAGGTGATGATCTCACTTCACTTCTACACAGGGTCAGGGAGTAGCAGTTTTCTTTTTTTATCTTTTTGCCTTTTTTATCTAGAGCCATACCCGCGGCATATGGAGGTTCCCAGGCTAGGGGTCTAACAGGAGCTGTAGCTGTCGGCCTTCGCCACAGCCACAGCAACGCGGGATCCAAGCTGCGTCTGCAACCTACACCACAGCTCACGGCAACGCCGGATCCTTAACCCACTGAGCAAGGCCAGGGATCGGACCTGCAACCTCACGGTTCTTAGTCGGATTCATTAACCACTGAGCCACGAATGGAACTTCAGGGAGTAGCAGTTTTTAACTGGTTTGTCCCTAGCAGCTAAAACAGCAGAACTAAATTTCCTGGCAACACCATCAAACCCAGCCTCCCACACCTTCTCTGTGGAACAAATGGTAGTAGAAATTCTATTAATTGACTCCCAGTTAACTTCTCACCTTGTTAACCAGCTCTGTCCATTCCCTCTGTCAACTGCTCAGATGACAATGCAGGCAGCACAGTTTCTACATGTGAGTTAGTCAGCTTAGTACACCCATACACTTCTGCTTCCCCTAATAAACTGGTTGTATGTTTACCAAGAGTCAGTTGTGCTTGTTCCCACACCTGTTTCTGCCTGTTGTAATCTGCGCGGGGATGGTGGGAAGCAGAAGAAGTCCCCCCAAAGATGCCCACATCCTACTCCTCAGAATTTGTGAATATGCTGCCTTAGGTGGCAACAGGGATTCTGAAAATACGATGAAGGCTGAGGAAGGACTTTAAGATGAGGGCGATTAAACTGAATGACCCAGGTGGAAACAATCTAATCACGTGGCTTCTTATAAGCAAAGAGGCTTTCATGCCTGATTCAGTCAGAGAGAAACTTGATGGAAAAGCATTCAGAGAGTTGGTAGCTTTGAAGATGGAGGAAAATGCTCACAAGCTAAGGAACTAAGGGCCGTCTCTGGACAATGGAAAAGGTAAGAAAAGAGCTTTCTCTAGAGCTTCTAGAAAGGAATGCAGCCCTGCTGACACCTCCGTGAGCCTAGTGAAACCCGTGTCAGACTTCTGACCTACAGAAATGTAAGATAATATATTTGTATTGATTTAAGCTGCTAAGTTTGTGGTGATTTGTTATAGCAACCATAAAACAATAATGTTTAAAGGTCTCATCCTCCCTCTGTCCCCCTTCCTTAGTCTTGTTGTAGCAGCTGTGGTTTTCGCTGTAAAAAGGGAACCCTGTGCATGGGTGACTTTCTGAGCTGTCCCCAGGGCCATGACATGATGCCTGAATCATGCAAGGTTGGAACTCATACCCTTGGGAAAATGGGCAATCTTCAGGCTAACACTTTTACAACAGACTTGCAGCATACAAAGCCTGTGTATCTTTCTGAGATGGGAAATTAGAGGGCTGAGTAAAGTTATGAAGAAAGGAAAGCTTACAAATAAAATTTACATTTCAGACTCCCAACACTGACAGCCCATGAATGTAGGAAGAGTTTGAGAAGCATATAAGGAAGGAGGAGAATACCATCTTTGGACTGAGTTAACTTTATTGGTAAAATGGGAATAAAAATACCTAATTCAGAGTCTCAAAAATGACCAATAACTCCCTAGGCACATACATGTTCACTACCTCACTTACAATTATCATGATAGTTGCCACAGCTGCTCTTTATTGACTGCTTCTCCTTGGCCTCATGTAGAATGATAACACCTGCCATGCTCAGAGCTTCAAATTTTTCATTAACATACCTTGCCTTTTTTGAGCTTAACAACAATCCTGGAGATGAGTGGGGTAATTTTTTTTTTTTTTTTTTTTTTGGTCTTAAGGAGGTAAGACTAAGGTTAGAAAAGATGCAGTGACTTTCAGATGCTCCAGCAGCTAAGTCGAGAAGGCAAACAGTCTGGTACTTTACCGTCTCCCACCAGAGGTCTGCTGATCCTACCTCTGGTTTCCACATGCAACGTGGTTCTCTTCGTGCTACTTCCCAGCCAGCCCTTCAATGCTGTTTTGTTTGAGGCAGTGTCATGATGCCCTTTGCCCACGCTTATCATGCTGACAGTCTCACACCTCCCTGGGCAGTGTCTAACAAGCAGTCTTTGCCTCCACCATCCACAGTCTAAATCCTCCCCTGTATGTCGTGCAGCAAAGCACTAGGTCCAGGCTGGTGGGCAGGGTCCGGATTTAGAGTTGCGTGCTTTCTGTGCATTGACAACAGTGGTTAGAGCTGATAAGTTCTCAAGATTGCAGGGTTATCCCCGCCAAGATGTGTGACCATAACCCCTGTCACTCAAGAAATCTGTAAAATGGTTTGAGGATGCATTTACTGTTGCCTCAATTTCCCCAAAGGGGATCACTTTTCAGGATATCAGTTGAAAGGGAGTCCAAAGGCACGTATGACTTCAGCAGTGTGTTGTGTACGTGTATAAATGGTACTGCGTATCAGGGCTAGAAATTGGAGATGGAGTCAGCAGTTTGATCCAGCTGGTTTCAAGTTGATGGCCTCTCAAATTGGAGGGTTTGGGGGAAAACCAGTCTAGGGATGTGAAAACAGTGATTTGTTATAAAATAATTTGGTTGACCAAGAAATCCTTCTTTAACTGGTAAGTGGACTGACCAGTTCTAAGGCCAATGCTGCTTTTTAGTTTTTGTCAACATCGTAACTGTGGCTTTTCAACCAGCTGTGAAAAGTTCATTTCCACATCTAGATCAGTAATCCAAACACCAAACAGGAAATCACCTTCTCTACACTCGGGAGTGATCCCCATATTTATGTGTATTTCTTCCTCATTTCCTTTAAATAAATTCGTTATTTCCTGTATCGTACATAAGATGAAATGAAGTCAGAACAGTTGGGTTCTAAACATAGCTCCACCATCCGTGACTGTGGGTAAATACCATGGGCCTCCATTTTCTAATCCACAACATGTTTTTACACAATACACTTTCTAATGTTCTTTCCAGCTCTAACCTTCGGTCATAAATTACAAGTATAATAATTGAAAAACAGGAGCTTCCACAGTGGTGCAAAGGGGTTGGAAGCATTTTGGGAGCATTAGGACACAGGTTCGAGCCCCCGCCAGGCATGGTGGGTTAAGGATCCAGCATTGCCACAGCTGCACCTCGGATCTGATCCCTGGCCATGGAGCTCCATATGCTGCTGAGCAGACAAAAAAACCAAATCAAAATAGTCTGGTACTAAGCTAAGGTACTTACTACTAGAACTGAATGAAATGCCAAGAAACAAGGAAGTGAGGAGAGATGAGCGTTAGTGGGGGGAAACAAGGTTCTTTCCTCCTAAGGGAATGTGCACTTACTTCTCAGGGCTGAAGGAAACCCTGCTGCAAAGGGCAGTCCCTGGAGAGGTGGTTGTCTGTCCCACTGAGAGCTAAAAGCCCTCAATTGTGTAGTGCCCAGCAACTTCAATCTGATGATTTTCTGTCTAGAAAATTCTCAAGCCCGATGAAGAGAATGAAATCCCTGTTCAGAGATTGTCACTTCTCACTCACAGAACCTGAAAAACAAACCCTCAAGTTCGCTTCTCTCAAAGTTTACCCAGAGCTTGGTTTTTACCATCATATTGATTCTTGTTTTACTCTTCTCCAGATGTCTGGGCACAACAGACTTGGGAGCAAGGTCTCCCATCATTCTACTTCAATGACTCTCCACTGTTGAGCCCAAGGAGGAAGTGCTTCTAAACCTTGTCCTTAGGAAATTTTTCTTTTCTTCTTTGCAAATAGCCTTTACTTTGAATAGTACAGGTACATCCTTCAAGATGTGTCTGTAGGTTTCTAGAGCTTCTCCTTAATCATGGCTTCTGTCCTGAGGTACATACCCCAACCACCTTCTACTCAACTACCAAATTACGCTCACTCTTTCAGCTTCTGCATGTTTCTGGGGTATAATACCATTTAAGCCCTTGGACCTTAGACAACTTATCCAGCTCCAAGACATAGCTTCACCCCTAGACCGTGCTTTGGTACACAACTCCTGCCTAAGATGCTCTCTGCCACTCTCAGGAAATAGTCTGTATAGTTCAGTTGATCCAAAGGTACAACTTCAGGTCCTTGTGACCCATGTCACCACCAGGTCAACCTACAAGAAGAATCCAGATCAGTCAGAGGATCTGGCCAAGTAGAGAAGAATTTCAAGCTTTTCCGTCAAGTCCTGAACCAAGTGAGAGAAAATTTGAAGCAGAGTTCAGATCAAATGAGAGAGTCTAGTCCCCCACCTGTGTTGTTGGTAGATAGCTAATAGAACCAGATCTTGGTCTTGAGGAAAGAAAGGCACGAATGTTCAGTCTTCCCAAATCTTAACCAAGACCCATGGAAGTGATTACTACAAAAAATTTCCCTTCTTGGATGTGAAATACTGATTCCACTTCGAGCAAATGCCCCCTAACTGAAGAAAGGAATTTTCAACTCTACAATAGCCTTATAAATGGAAAACCAATAAGAGTCCTCTAAAAATTAGGAATACTTGTCCAACTCATATGTGTCATTCACAGAAAATAGTACCTGTGAATATCTTTTTTTTTGTCTTTTTGCCTTATCTAGGGCCGCACCCGCAGCATATGGAGGTTCCCAGGCTAGGGGTCTAACAGCTGTAGCTGCCCGCCTTCGCCACAGCCACAGCAACGGGGGATCCGAGCCGCGTCTGCCACCTACACCACAGCTCACGGCAACGCCAGATCCTTAACACACTGAACAAGGCCAGGGATTGAACCTGCAACCTCATGGTTCCTAGTCGGATTCATTAACCACTGAGCCACGATGAGAACTCCCTTAGTGAATATCTTTTGATGCAGAAAATAAGTAACCATAAACATAAAACATTAATTCTGATATAGCTGTCTTTGCACATTCTCCTGTGTACTTATATTCTGAGTAAATACATTTTTATTCTACTAAAAAAATCATTGAAATACTAGATCCATAAAATTAATTGGAATGTGATTTGTTCACTTTCTACTTACTGATATTTTGAGAAGCTGTGGTCATTTAAAACCCTCCAAGCACAATTTGGGGGGAAATAAAACTATCCACCAAGAGCTCAATTGATTCAAGCCATAATTATCCCTGCACAAGGCTGCAACCAAATAGTCTCTCTTTTTACAAAACAAAGGTTTTCAAGGGCAAGTGTTCACCTTCAAGTCGATTTAAACTGTCCTGTTTCCTCTAGGAAAGGAGCAGATTTCATTTTCCTCTCAATGTTAGCCCCTAGCTATTCCTCTAAACACCATAATGTGCTGACATCACCCACCAAGGAAGATGCAGCACCTTTTCAGGAAGTCTGAGTTATCTAAAAACTGTTTCAGGTCAAAGCAGAAGATGTCATCTGTTGGTCATGCTAAAACAGAAGTAGAGAAAACAAGCAGTATCTAGAGTCTGCTTCCAGACCTAGCTACATCTTTAACTGGACATGTGATCTTGAGCAAGTCTATTGGGTCTCTGTGAGGCTCCGTTACCTGTCTCAGGGGAATAATAGGTGCTCTACAAACCACAAAGAGTGCCCTGCACCTCAAGTGAGGTGGGAAGTGTATGAACATGCTTTGAAAAGTTTAGATCTCTGTACACAGAGCAGATTACCGTCTCTGATTGAAATCTCATGGTATCGGAGAGAGATTTACTTACTGCCAAAGATTTCCACAACCTAGTTCATTCTTGCCACATTTCTAGATGTATAATCTGAAGTTGTTTCTTGATACTTCACCAACGGGAAGTATCCAAAATCATCCTTAGAAATAGGTTGATTTTACTCTTTTCTTTCACATACTTTTTCCATTCAAATCAACATTTTAGGAACCCAAGCCATGTGGATAAACCCACTGCCTTCGCCTGATAGAACTCAGAGATGAGGAGAGAGAGGGCAGAAGAAAAGGTAAGCCATTCCTTGTGTATTTCCAACAGACTTTGACCAGCATCAACCCTAACCTCCTTAGCTTCTCTCACTTGTGAGAACATTTTCTGTCTAGATTCCATCTCTACCTTGGACACAGATCACCTCTACTGGTAGAATAACAGCATGGTTATCAGTAGCCTCAGCAGCCTCAGAACTCTGCTTATATTGTCTTTCACATCTTCCAAACTGCCACAGTAAGGTCAACCAGAAAGATCTGCAGCCTTTCCGCTGCTTTTGCAGCCCTTCTTATTACCTTTATCTGCCTACCATTCCTAAGCCTGGATGAGGCGCTTCCAGCCCTTGTTTTCTGCCCAATTCATGGCAAGCCCTATTATAGTCCTCCCCAGCAATGGAGCAAGTATGTTTTGCCAAATTCAAGCATAATTCCTATCCTGCAGTTCAGACCTAAGGAATATCTAATATTTCCAGTAGAATCTTTCCCCCATGCATGTAACAAAACATGATTTGAATTGTACTTGTGTTTTCTGGATTTGGTGGAGGGTCTCCAACTTTATCAAGATATAACTGACATCATTGTGTACTTTTAAGGTGTACAATATGTTGATTTGATATGCTTATTAATAGCCAATGATTACCACTATAGCAACATGTAATCACATATTGTGGGTGAGAACATTTAAGATTACTCTCCTAGAAACTTTGAAGTATATAATATAGAGTTATTAACTATAATCATCATAATTGTTAGGTTCCCCAGAACATATTGAACATACTCATTTTATAAAAGGAAGTTGGCACCTTTCGACCAACGTCTCCTCACTCTTCCTAACCCTGGATAAGGAGGTTTGTTTCTCTAAATTTGTTTTTTTTAATTCCACATATAAGTAATATATGGATTTTTACATACACAAGTGTTTCCTATGTCTGATATTTAATTTAGCATAATGCCCTCAAATTCCATCCATGTTGTCAAGAAATGGCAGGATTTCCTTCTTCCCAATGCTTGAAATATATTCCACTGTGTTTATATATGTATGTGTGATTATATATCACATCTTCATCCATTCATCCATTGATGGATACCGGTTTTTCCATATCTTGGCTATTGTCAATAATGCAGCAATGGACTACAGTGCAGTGTAGATATTTTTGACATTATAGTTTCATTTTCCTCTGATGTATACCCAGAAGTAGAGTTGCTGGATTGTATGATAGTTTTTTATTGTTATTATTGAGGTGTAATTTATTTACTATGTGTTAATTTTTGCTGCACAACAAAGTAATTAAATTATGTATATATGTACATTCTTCTTTTCATGTTCTTTTCCATTATGGTTTATCTCCGGATATTGAATATAGTTCCCTGTGCTATACAGTAGAAAATTGTTTATCCATTCTATATATAAAAGTTTATATCTGATAACCCAAAACTCCCGCTCCACCCCTCTTCCAATCCCTCCCCCTTGGCAACCAGAAGTCTATTCTTTATGTTCATTAATCTGTTTCCATTTCACATATAGGTTCATTTCTGTCATATTTTAGTTTGCACATAGAAGTGATACCATATAGTATTTGTCTTTCTCATTCTGATTTTACTAAGTATGAGAATCTCTAGTCGCAACCATATTGCTGCAAATGACATTATTTCATTCTTTTTGTTGTTGTTCCAAAATTTTTGTAAGATTTTTATTTTTTCTATTACGGTTTATTTACAATGTTCTGTCCATTTCTGCTATAAAGCAAAGTGACCCAGATATAATTATGTATATTCCCTTTTTTATATTATAGCCACATCATGGTCTATCCCAAGAGACTGGAAATTGTTCCCTGTGCTATAAAATAGGACCTCATTGCTTATCTATTCTAAATGTAACAGTTTTGCATCTACTAACCCCAAACTCCCAGTCCATTCCCACTCCCTTCCCCTCCCCCTGGCAACTACAAGTCTGTTGTCAAAGTCCCTGCGGTTGTTTCTTTTCTGTAGAAAGGTTCATTTGTGCCATACATTAGATGCCAGATATAAGTGAAACCATATGGTATTTGTCTGTCTCTAACTTACTTTACTTAGTATGAGAGTCTCTAGTCCCATCCATGTTGCTGCAAATGGCATTATTTTATTCTTTTATATGGCTGAGTAGTATTCCGTTGTGTATACATACCACTTCTTAATCCATTCATCTGTCAATAGACATTTACATTGTTTCCATGTCTCGGCTATTGTGAATAGTGCTTCAATGAATATAGGGGTGCGTGTATCTTCTTGAATGAACGTTTTGTCTGGATATAAGCCCAGTGTGGCGTTGCTGGGTCATATGGTAGTTCTATATTTAGTTTTCTGAGGTACCTCCATACTGTTTTCCACAGTGGTTGTACCAATTTACATTTCCACCAATAGTAAAGGAGAGTACCCTTTTCTCCACACCCTCTCCAGGATTTGTTATTTGTGGACTTGTTAATGATGGCAATTCTGACTGGTGTGAGGTGGTACCTCATAGTAGTTTTTTTTTTTTTT